>BSBN01001576.1:0-600000 GCA_027924645.1 Cunninghamia lanceolata | reverse complement strand
ATGACAAAGCTTTTATATTTTTTCCATCAGTAGGGCAAGTGTTCAAATAGACATTCCACTTGTTGTTTTATTTCATCCAAGACTTCTTTCTTTCGTTAATCACCTCGTTGAAGACTACCTTAGGCCACCTACTTGTTTCCATATGTTTAATTCTTTTGAGATATCTTAAGAGATGCACCATAGCAATGGCTTCCATTAGAATTGTTCCTATTTTAGCTAACAAAACCTCATACGGAGTCGAAACTTTTAGCCTGAACTTGCTAGTGATCATGTGCTTTTGGATTCTCTCTATTTGCTTCCACTTGGACTCTAACATGTTGCTATCCCAAAGCTCACACCCATAAAGTACCACCAGGCTTACCAATAGTCCAAAAATAATCTAAATAGTTTTCCAATCCCATAACTTTTCTTCTCTGCATCTATTTTGGAGGGCATACCATGCTTTCCAACCTCCTAAAGTTCTTTTCTTTTTACAAGTCTCCCAACTAAGCCTATTAAAGTCAATCCCAAGATACTTGTAGTCATTTACCTCTTCAAGAATATTTCCCTCAAATAAAAATGTGTGCTGGGTCTTTTTCTTTTTCTTTTTTTTGGAGAAAATCATGATTTTGGTCTTGCTAGTATTGACTTGCATACCAACATCTCTATAGAAGAGCTCAAGGGTGTCAAGGTGCTTCTATAAACCATGAGGGGACTTAGCAATCAGAATAAGGTCATCAGCATACAAAAGGAGCCTTATCACATAATCCCCTAGTTGAATACCATCCTCACCTTGCAAATTCAACCACTCTTCAAGTTTGTCAATGTATAAGCCAAAAATAGTGGGGGATAAAGGGCACCCTTGCTTAACTCCGGTGTCACTCCTAAAACTTTCAAAGATGCCTATTGAAGTTCTCTAATTTTGACTTGAACCTTTTTGTAGAGTCTATGGATAGCCACTCTAAGATGCTTTGGAATGCCAAGTTCCTTCATCCTACACCATAACTTATCTCTAGGGACCATGTCAAAAGCCTTTTTAAAGTCAACAAAACAACAATAAGCCTCATCCGTTTCATCCCAATTTTTTTCAATGATGTGTCTCAATATAACTCCATGATCTAAAGTAGAATGCTTAGGCCTAAAGTTTGCCTGCCCTTTTGCTCTCTTACCCTTTTCCTCTACCCACTTGTTGATTATGCTCTCAACCATGCTACCGAACAAATTTGCAAATAAAGGATTAATCATGATGGTCCTATAGCTGGAAGGATTGTTAGTGTCTCCACTCTTAAAAAGAGGAATTGCTAGGATGGTGATCCAATCTCTAGGGAAGCCATGCTTAATAATGTTGAATATTCTCATAATATGAGGTGCAAGAATCTTCACCCCCCACTTAAGGTATTATGCCTAAAGTTCAACCAAGGCCTTATCTTTTCCAACCCCCAACTTTCCAATACCAACCTTGACCTCTTGCATAGTGAGCCCCAACTTAAGGTATGATGAACTACTCACCTCATAGGAAGTATGATAATGAGTTTTTTTTGCATATTTTTTATAATTGTTATTGGATAGATTATGTAATTGTTTACTCTTTTAAAGAAGCATTTGTGTTACAGGATTTACCAAGGTTTATTATTTTAATTTTTCTTTATGGTATTTTAAATTGCCATACAAAAATCTATGTAGGGGTCATGAGTGGAAAATATAATTTATAACATCTATAGCATCTTTGTCTTACCTTAGTAGTAGGTTATTTTGTCAATTTGGTTGTGACACTACTATTGAAAGTATGGGATAAACTAGGGACCTCTCGAAAAAAATCTCAAGAAACAAAGAGGTGTATATGGTGTTTCTTAGTCTTTCGCCAAAGCATAAATGTGAAATCATTTATTATTGCCTTTCAATGTGCATTTATGGTTGAATTTTCTTGTTGTGGTTTACATTAGTAGAAATAGGGACTAACACAATCTCATTCTCTCTTCCATACATAAACTAAAATCCCTCATGAAAGGTAGGGCTACCTTTGGAATGTGAAAGTTGTACAAGAGATCCCTTGGCTCTGTGAATGGTCAACAAGTGCCTCCATGACATTCTTCCTTTATTCATTCTATATATCTCCTCTTTAATCTATCTTCATGAATGACATTACTAGTTGAAATTTGTAAGCAACATTGTATTGGTGTAGCTCTATGTTGTAGTCAAACTCATTAATATATGAAATTGTAGGAATATTTTTTTAATTAATATTGTGATAATATTTATTGAGCATAGTAATTATATGGTATATGTATTGGTTTAAATGTAATATGAATGGGAGTTAAAATTGAAATCTCGCCAATTCAACATGTTTTTAATATTTATAAAAGAAGGTTTTTGAAAGGGCTTGGACCCTTAACAAAGAACCAAAGGAAGATGGTACAAGTACCATGAGATATGGGACAAACAACACAGAAAAATATGGCATTCCCACTACAACACAATAAAAAATCAACACCCAAGGATCACAAAACTACACAACACCTAATCCCAATCTAGCAAACCTAACTCCCTTGACTCGAGGGTGGGAAGCAAAAATAGATTTTGGGACGCCTTTCTTTGTTCTCTAAACAATCATCCAAATCCTCAAAATGAGGAGAGAGGAGGGAATCCTCAACCGACACCTCAACCATAGACAACTTGCACAAGGAGGGGGACAGTCCAATCCCAAAAGCTAGAAGATTTGAAGACAAAATTAGAGTTGGGATCTCTGCACCATTGGCGATGAAGGGGGCAACAACCAACGAAGGGGCAATCAGGGCCCGATCAAAAGAAGAGGAGTCAGGAGGAGTCGAGGGGCTCATCGAAGCCTCACCTACCTCAAGGGAAACTCCCTCAGGGCCATGTCTCATCACAGGGGGACGGGAGGAGAGGACTCAATATCTTGAGAAGGCTCATCATCCTAGGAAGATCCATCCACCAAAGATTCTGAAAGCGTTGATAGTCAAGTGATCATCAAGGGTATTCTTCCACCACATAGTCACACCCTTGCGACAAGAGTAGGGAAAATCATAAGCCAACTAACCAATAGAAAAGCATTGTCTACATCTGAAAGGGAGGCCCTCACAATCTAGTTGTTGTGTCTAAGTCCTTTCTACCACCATCAAAACTATATCTCCAAGAAGAGGTTTGGAGATATCAATATCCACCAGAATACAGACAAACATAGAATGTCCCATGAATGAGGTAGTGGACTCAACCTTGATGAATTGACCAATTGCATTGCCAATGGCCTCATAACAGGAATCTTCATAAAACTAGAGAGGGAGATTCAAATCCTAACCCATATTGGTCTAATGTTGAGAGGTTCGATGAGTGGGTTGAAGGAGATAGACCATGGTTTGATCAAGAGGGAGTACCAATTCAACATGTTAATTAGACAAAAATGAGCTCTTTTATATTGAACTCTTGTTGAGTATGATGTTTCTGTCATATGCTTGATTCACTACAAGTGTAAAAGAAAGGGTTGTGGTAAGGTCGTAATCTCTCTAGATATTTTTTATGTAAGATGAAGAGTATAACACTACAATTATGCTTTTCTCTTTGCTATAATTTATTGTTATTTTGGAAATATGAACCTTCATGTTGCAACCTTGGTAAAGACTCTAGTTCTATTGCATTGAACCACTTGCTCATTACAAATTTGTAGCTGAAATTACATATGTTGAATTGATATCAACTAAATCATGATTATTATTAAGTTTTGTAATTTTATTATTGACTAAATCATAGTATGTTATATATCTTTTGTAATTTTAATATAAAACTTTGCAATGATGATGTGTCCATGTTTGGTTTATGGTTGACTATTTTTCACCAATAGGGTATTTTTCACAAATTTTCTCAAATTTAGATAACAATTAAAAATAATAATGGTTTCCCATACATTTGTTAGGAGTAAGATAGGTCTCATGTATAATAATAATACTAGTAGGTCTCATGTACAAACACTCTCAATGTGGTGCAAATATAATATATTAATGTAATAGATAAACAAATGAATGTCAGCACTTAGAATAGTAAGGTAGTTGCAACCTTTGAAAATGTATATTTGCACATATATATTTGGGAAAAAATGTTAAAACTCTTGGATTGATCAAAGACTTTGTAGATGAAAATGTAAGATGAATGTATTTGCATGATGTTTCACAAATATTAATGTGAAATTTGTTGGGAATTAAGGTGTCTAAACCTTTCAAAAATTCTAGTTTATTTATTTATTATTGAACATTTTCCCACATTATGATTTATTTTATTATTTTAATTGTGCTCCAGCATAAATGGGGCATGGGATTTTGAGTTGGCATTATATGTCACATGTCGGTACTTTGTTATATGAGTTGTAATTTGTCATAAGGTGTTTATTATTAGCAAATTTTAATGCTTCCTATTTTGTAGGGATTTTATGACAGATTCTTGTGATAGTTGTAAGATCCTTTAAGAGGGAGTTATTGAGAATCTTGACCAACACTGATGCATGTCATAATCATGATTTATGAAAATCATAAATGGAGCACTATATTTGGGGAGTTTATGATGACATATGACAAGTGTAAGGAATTTACTATTTTATGGTGGATTTGATTCCCCATGACTTGGACATTGTTTTTTTCCACCCAATTTGGGTGCCACATTTGAGGGTGGTTTTAGCTCATGGTTTTAAGTTTCCATTTGGAGGTTTTCATGTATTGTATCTTCTATAAATAGGTTCTTGAAGAAGTAGTTTGAGCATGAGAGTGTGTAGGTACACAGTGCTATCAGAATGTTGCCAAAATTTTTCCAAGCTTAATTTGTTAGTGATACTCCTATAATAACGTTCTCTACAAGTGTGTTGCAATCTTGTTTTAGATTTGATAATCCATTGAGTAGATTTTGGAGTGGGGGTTTTTCTCTTGAAAGGGTTTTCCCCATGTATATCTAGTGTTGTGTTTATTGTTTATTACTGATATATATGTGTTTCTGTACAATTTCTATAAATGTTAGATTGAAAACTTTTTAAAAAATTGTACATTACTCCTCTCAAATTTCACATAGGAAGTTGTTCTGCTACTTTAACTTTCTTACAACTAGTATCAAAGCCTTATCACCTTTAGTTTTAGTTGTTGGGTGTTGGGTTTTTTGAGATAATCCAGTTTGAGTGGGAGCTTTTACAAAAGTATACTTTGTGATCTTATTACAGAAATTACAAACAACAAGCACATCAGGGAGGATTGAAGTGGAGAAATTTTCTCATAGTAATTTTGAGCTATGGAAAATGAAATTGGAAGATCTATAGTGGATCGAGATCTATGGGGTGTTATTGATGAAAATTTGCAAAGACCTATGAATGCAACCACAAATGTACAATATGACACTGTGGGCCAAAAAGCAAAAAGTTTGATTAGATTGTGTCTTGTAGATTCTATTTTAATCAATGTCCCTAAAGAACCTACTATGGAGAAACTATGGCAGAAACTTGGTGAAATTTATTAAGCCAAATCTTTGGTGAACAAGTTGATTTTGCATAAGAAATTGTTTTCATTGAAAATGGAAGAAAGTGGAAAAGTTGTATACCACCTAAATGCTTTCAATACCTTGGTGGCTCAGTTAATGGGTGTGAAGTTGGATGAGGAAGAGAGATGTCATATCTTGTTGTGTTCTTTACCTAATTTGTGGGATTCCCTTATCATGGTCATTGAGAGTACTTCAGTTGTCTTGAAAGTTAAGGATGTTGTTAGTTCTTTTCTTTCTGAAGAGATGAGGAGGAAGGCTTCTGTCGGTGCCGAATAGGCCCTGAATGTTCAAGTAAAATCAAAAGAAAGAGGCAAGAATAACGAGAAATAACGTGATAAATCAAGATCCAAGTCCAAGGGGAGATAAAGTCTCATGGAAAGTCCAAAGTGATATGCTAGAATTGTGGCAAACCTGGTCATCTTCAAAAAGAATGTAAAGAAGAAAAGAAGAAGAAATATGACTCTAATTCTGAATCTAAAAATGAGGATGGTAATGCATTCATTGCAGTTTTGACAACATGTGCAGATTAAAATGCATAGTTATTGACTCAAGTGCATCTTTTCATATGACCTCTAATAGAGATTGGTTTTCAGAATATGAAGTATTTAATGGAGGTAAGGTGGACTTGGGTAATGATCTCATTTAAAAATTGTTGGCCATGGTAAAGTTAAAATTAGATTTCCTGATGAAAGAGTAAAAGAAATCAATGCCCTAGATTAGCACGCAATCTATTATATGTTAGTAAGTTTACTGATGCAGGTGTGCAAGTTGTCTTTTCTAATGCATGATGTAAGATGGTTAGAGGTGCTATGGTAAATGTTAAAGGTGTCAAATTTGGTACATTGTTCTAGCTTGATACATGCATAATTAAGTGAAATAGTACTTCTTTAAAGACTAAATCTTCATCTAATTCATTGTGTAAAGGAGAGATATCTTCTTCAGCAGATGGTCATTCTTTCTGGGTACCTAAGGGTACTCTTTCTATAGAGACCAAGCTTCATGTAGAGAAGACTATGTTATGGCACCAAAGATTAAGCCATATTAGTGAGAAGGATCTAAGGACCTTGAAAATAAGAACCTTGTTGAAGGTCTTACTAATTGTAATCTTAAATTTGATTTATGTGAACAGTGTATCTATGGAAAAAAAATTTGCATTCAATTTTACTTGAGTTCTCTTAAGTCTTTTGGCATTTTGGATCTTATGCATTCAGATGTGTTTGGTCATGTTGGTGTTCCTTCGATTACAAAATCATAACCCCTAATAGAGGCTGGTACAATTCAATTCAACATTTTGTTCATTTGAGTTTGATTGTGTCATATATGTTACTTTCATTGATGATTATAATAGAAGGACATGGGTTTATTTTCTAAAAAATAACTCTGAAGTTTTTAGCCATTTTAAAGAGTTTGAAGCAATGGTAGAAACTCATACTTAAAAGAAAAATAAATGTTTGAGGACTGACAATGGTGGTGAATATTGTTCTATAGAGTTTGATAGATACTATAAAGATTCTGACATTTAAAGGAAAAAGACAACTCTATATTCTTCACAACAGAATGGAGTTGTAAAAAGGATGAACATGACACTAATGGAGAAGGATAAGAGTATGCTTATTGGAGCTAACTTGGAACAAATGTTTTAGGTCGAGGATATAACCATTTCTTACTACCTGATTAATAGGTCTCCTACATCAACTCTTGTTGATAAAATGTCTATGCAAGCTGGTCAAGCAAAAATCCTTCATTAAGATATCTTTGTGTCTTTGATTGTGAGGCATATGCACATGTGCCAAGGGAGAAGCATACAAAGTTGGATTCTAAGGTTGTAAAATGTGTCTTCATCAATTACAGTTATGATGTGAAAGATACAAGCTTTGGGATCATGTTACACAAAAAGGTATTATATAGTAGAAGCGTGATTTTTACAGAAACCAAGTCTTTTTTTGTTGTATTGCAACTAGAACAAAGTGAAAATAAAGATGTGGTTTAGCTTCTTCCTACACCAAAGAAAGTTGAATTGAGAGCCCCATTGAGACTTGAAGTTGAAAAGAGTTCTTTAAGCTCAGAATCTTTAGAAGAGGTAGAACCTCCACCTCAACTTATATGAAGGTCAACTCGACAAAGACAACCATCGAAAAGGTATTCTCCTAGTGATTGGAGTTGTATATTTTCTTTGAATACGAACATTGATGAACCTAGATATATGCAAGAGGCATTGGGTATGCATGATGCAGAGTCCTAAAAAATAGACATGAATGAAGAGATGGTAGCCCTAGAAAAGAATGATACATGGGACTTAACCTTTGCCCGAATGATGCAAACTAGTTGGTTGTAAATGAGTATTCAAGAAAAAGATTAGTTTAGATGGGAATGTTGAAAAGTATAAGGCATGGTTGGTTGTGAAAGGTTACTCCCTTGTTGAGGGGGTTGATTATGGTGAGATTTTTTCTCCTGTTGCAAAAATGACATCCATTAGATTATGTCTTTCTATTGCTACAACTTATAACTTAGAGGTTAAGTAAATGGATATGAAAACTATTTTCCTTCATGATGATTTGGAGGAAAAGATCTATATTACACAACCAGAGCACTATTGGAAAAAGGGAGAGAGAACAAGGTAAAGTTACAGCTATGTGGCTTTTAAATATTTTCAAATATGAAATTAATAGCATGTGTAGATCTGAAAATTACTTTCAATTTAGATGTAATAGCATTTCTCCAATTTAATCAATATAGTAGAAGAAAAAAAAAAGCATGATAGAAGTAGAAACGGATTTTACGTGGAGAAACCCTTGTGGGAAAAAACTCCACACCCAAAGGTGTTTATTCTAGTATTAAATATCTTCAAGAAAGATTACATTCAATACTAAAACTTCTCTTAATCCTGATGCACACCTCAAGCTTCTTCAAACTTCTAAAACTTGTAATGCTTTTTCCTACAATTTCAAATCTTCTATATTGAAAGCTTGAAACTCAAATTACAATAAATTGTATTTGATAACATGAGACAAGTCCTCATACAAAACCAAAGCGCTCCAAATAAAGAACTCCAAATTCAAATAGTAGAAAGCAACTTGTTAACTATCAGACCTGATTATGGGCGCCCAAGTTGTCTCATTCAAATTTAGTCAATAGAAATAACATTTCCCAAATAAAAGCACAACAGAAAGTCTCAAGATTGGGTGCCCAAGTTGTCCCAATCTATTTCAGTCAACTGAAGTGCACCAACACACATCAATCTCATGCAAAAAACATGCATGATTGATGTCCCTAATATTATTCTAAATCAACCTATTCTGTAACATGCAAGATACATGCAAACACCTATAACACCATGCAAGAGTTATCCAAAACTAATCTTGAGTTAAAGTGTCATGCAAGATACATGCAACAATATATAATTGACATGCAACAACATGCAAGTCCATATAACTGACATGCAAGATCATGCAAGTTCATATAAGTGACATTCAATAATATGCAATAACATGCAAGCACATGCAAGTGACATGCAACAACTATTGGCAAGAGACACTATATGGATTCATGTATGTTGCCATTGATGGCAACAAAGGTTATCCCACACATCCGCAAGACATGATGAGTCTCTACCGGAAGTCAGATTGAAGAAGTGTTATGATCCAATAAGCAAGAACAGGGCAGTCAGCAAGGTCTGACAGTCAGGTCCAGATCTCTCAAAGGAAGTATCTTAGTGAAGTGCAGATTTGAGGAAGTCAAGAAGAGTACATTGACTAATAGATTCCAAGGATTTAGCCTCCGGTGATGGAAGGGTGAAAAGATATCAGCACTTGAGTGTCGGGTTCCTGTTTGGCAGAGTAGACAGAGGAAGAACTGTACCGATAAAGTGTCAGACCCAAATCCGGAAGAGTTATTGCTAATGATTACATTTCTTGAGGTATCATTCATGATTGGCCGACATGATTGATGACTTCTTCAAGCATCTCCTAGATCCGCATCACTTGGTAAGAAAGGATCCAGCCAACAGATCAAAGCTTGGGAAAATACTGACTATTCTGGATGCCGACTAGAAAGGTGGTAAGATTACTTGTACGGATATATACACCAGATGAATTTAGATATGAAGGTGTGTTGTCATGCATAGTGTGCGAAGAAAAGTAGAAGAGCAGTGTGAAAGCAGTAAGACAGGTCTAGTATGCGAAAGGACAGCAGCACTAAAGAAGAGAAAGGATGAAGTGTAGTAGATCAGTATACTGAGTCTAACCGAAACTGAAATCTAGCATATGTAGATGCTCCTTATCAGTTCAAGTACTGTATTACACTCTTTATAAATTGTAGATAGTGAGTCTCTTGTGAGCAATGTGCTCGGGCAGTGAGCCCTAATTGGCAAGTGCCATTTTGTATTTCTATTCTTCTAACAGAGAATACAATCTTGGGTTAATCACCCTGTGGTTTTCTCCCTTAACAAGGTTTCCATGTCAAAAATATTGTGTCATGTGTATTTCCATTTCATGGTTATGTTTGCTTATTTGAATTAATGCAGCATTAATTATTAAGAAAGTTTAGAAAGTTGAAATAATTAAGATAACTGATTCACCCCCCCTCTCAGTTATCAACAATTGGTATCAGAGCCAAGTTCCTCTCAACAGAGCCTAACAACTTGAGGAAGACCTGGGAATTCAAAATGGATGTGTATGGTATGAGGGAGCAACTTAAGTCTGCCCTAGATGATCTTGAGCAATCAAATTCTGAAATCAATGAATTGAAGGAAAGACTCAAACAGGCTGATGATTTCATAAATGAATTAAAAGAGAAACTGAGTCTCTCTATGAAAAAGAGAAAGGAGCTACTTCAACAACTGGCAAGTCAAAATGAAGCCAATGATACAAATGGAGATCTGAAGGAGAAAACCAAGTTATGTGAAAAGTTATCAAAAGAAATCATTATGGTAAGACATGAAATGGAATCAGGAGTTATCAAGTTTACCCAAGAGATTGAAGAGAAAAGAAAAACTGAAGATGATCTAAGACAATCTCTCAAGGAGAAATTAGAAGATTGCCACAAGATGGATAGAATTATCAGACATCTTGAATCTGATCTTGAAGATGCTAAAGATAATGAAGAAAAACTTGAGGATCAAATTGTCTCTCTTAAAAGGGATCTTCAAACAGCAAATGAATATAAAGAGAAATTCAAGATAAGTTCTGCTCAACTTGAAGTTCTTCTTGAAAGTCAAAAGAGGGTAGATGACAAGTGTGGTTTAGGATATGAGAAAGGAGAAAGCTTCAGATCCGGTTAGAAGAATTTTGGATCAGAAAATCTAGGGAACAGGCCTAGAAGACCTCCGGTAAGGCAGCCAAATGTTCAAAGATATCCATCCTTCAATGGATACTACCACAACTACAATAACTTTGGTCATAGAGCTAATCAGTGCAGAAAGAGAATGAATCAGACTAATACATCCTTCTCCTGACAATGTTTCAACTACAAAAGGTATGGTCACAAATCTCATGAATGTAGAAATATGCAAATGAACAATTCATTCAATGGTAGATGCTTTGCATGCAATAGAATGGGTCACATGGCTAATCAATGCAGATCAAGAGGATATCAATCAAATATGCAAAGAAATGTTGTTTGCCAAATTTGAAATAGATCCAGTCATATTGCCAAATTTTGTAGAAGCAAGAATCAAGACAAAAGAGGTTCGGTACATCATAATCAGAATCAAGACAAGGGAAAACAAAAAGTGAATGCGGATGAAGTTCAAAGTGAGATGAACAAGATTGGGTGAATAAAAGTACAGAGAATGTAGGGGATGGATCCGCACCAGACTCTGGTGCTGATATTCCTTCCAGAAATTAAAAAGTGAGCTCTGGCTCAGGGGGAGACACAAAGAAAACCATTTTCCCCCAGCTAGTCAATTGGTGCCGGAACTGGCACAAGGAGAGTTGCGGATTAAAGGGTTCATAAGAGAAACATCTAAATAAACTATGGTTAAGATATGGAAGATCCGCAAGATGTTTAGATCAAGATTGATCCAATTCTTCAAGTCATCTGATTAAGGAAAACAAAGCAAACTGGAATGACTTAGGTCAAGCATTTATTGCAACTTGGTATTAAGGTTTGCGAAGCAGTATAAGAGTTTCTACTATCAATCATTTGCTCATTTTACACTCAAGAAGAAGCGAAAAGAAGCTCTAGAACTAAAATTCCTCAAGCCCATCAAAGATCATCTACAGAATCCGTTCCATCCAGCAATTGATCCGGCTCTCTCCGTGAAACCTAGAATCATAAAAGGTATTTTTCGTTCTCAATATCTCTCTGCAAATCTTTGAAAGATGACTACTCCAAATATAGTGAAGATTTCTGATAGGCCACGCCCTAAATTTAAGAAGCATCCATATAAATCCCTAGAAGTTGATCCCCTCGGCACTTTTTCAAGCATTCCGCACGGGGTTCTGCATGTAGAAGATGTTAGGGCATATATTCATGCAAATATTGAAGAATTTGGGGAATCTAAGATGGCTGATATCTATCACAATCAGTTAATAGATGATTCTCTTGAGCTCAAACCTCAATTCAAGGCCATTTGGGATAAGCATTTTGCACAGTGCATTCATTTCCCCTATTTTGAAGAAGATGAATGGGTCCGGTATGTGTTGAGCAGAGTACATGATAACTTCCTATGGTTGAATAGACCATTTAAGATCACCAAAGATGCAATTAGGGTAGTAACTAGTCTGCACTCATCCAGTGGGATACCTGTTCTCAAATCTGTCAAGAATCAGACAGTGAGTGATGCAACCAGATCAAACTTTGACAAGAGAGCTATGACAATTGAAGATATCACTGATCTGGATATCAAATTTGCATCCATGATAATTGGTTACAAGATTTATCAATCCAGTAGGGAAAATTCAGTACCAAGAACTGTAGTTTATACAACTTATCAGATGCTAAAAGAAAATGTTGACTATGATCTGTGTGAACTTCTAAGCCAACTATTGGAGAATCTATAGAAGATCAAGACGGATAAGAAAAATTCCTTCAAGTATGGTGGGTTGATATTGTGTCTATTTTTCTACTTCATGAGTGAGCTGCCCGGATCAAGTGGTTGGGTTTGGCAGAATGACAGACCTGTTGCAATCCAAATTAGAGACTATTTGCATGGGCTTGGAGATGCCAAGACAAGAAGTACAGCTCTGTGGGGATATTTCAAGAACTTCCAAAATTTGATGCAAGCAAGAGAGAGAATTCCCAATTCTCTAGTTGAAAAGTATAAGGATACAGTTTGTTTTATGGTTGAAACTGATCAGTGCCTAATGGAAGCTATGGAACCAAGGACAGTCTGGATCATGCCGATGGGGTATGAGGTGGATGAGAAACTTGTGGAGCTACATGTCCAACACATGCTTAGTCAACCCAAGCATCCCAAAGCAGAAAGGTTTGGAACCTTTGAAGAATTGAGTGTAAAAATTCATGTGGAACTTAGAAAACCGAAGATAAAGAGAAAAGTGAGAAAAGAAGTAGAGAATATTGCCAAAAGATATGGCATATCAAAAGAAGCTCTTGATGCCAACAGAGAAAAGATGGAAAGGGCGGAGAAAGAGAAGAAAGAAGCAGAAAAGGAAAGTGATCTGGTAAAAGCTCTCTCCCGGACCAGATCCTCTAAAAAGGCTACACCTACCTCTGATAAAAGATCAAAGGTATCAAAACCAAAAGTCCAGGCATCTGAAAAAGGAGAAAAGAGAACAAAGAAAAAGGCAACAAGGTCCTATGTTAGCCAGAAGGATGATGAAGAAACTGAATCAGATGAGGAGGTAAAGAAACTGAAGAAGAAGAAGAAATATTTCGGTGAACCCTCTACTGGTAAAGACAAGGAAGAAATGGTAGAAGAATTCATTGAAAGGCCCACTCTATCCCTAGATGATGTAGTCAAAGCTGTTACTATGGATGGGAACTTGCAGCCAATAACAGAATTCTATGATGCATATAATGATGCAAATAGAAAAATCTTGGAGGAAGCCACAGTTAAGTACTTGAACATATACAATAAAGATTTTATTGAAATAATTTCTCTAATTCCTAAAAGTTTAGAAAAGGAACTTGAAATGAGAAAAGAAAATGCTAAGGCTAAGGACTTAGAGATTAAAGAACAAATAGCCATTCAGCTCTACCGTTTAATTACTCCAAAACAAATGGATATGGTCTTCAAAGATTGCAAGGATGAGTTCCGGAGTAAGACTAGAATGAATTTGCTCATGCTTGGAGAACTGATAAAGTGGTAACAGAAACAGAAGAAATCCTCTGGAATGCATACTCAAGATTCAACATTCCTATTATAGAGGACTTGGGTGTTGATCCCTCAGCTACTAGTGTTGAAAAAGAATCTACTAAGGCAATGACAGAAGAAGTAATGGTTACCGGTGAAGAAAAAGATAAGAACTTGGAATCCTCTGCTCTGGAAGAGGTGGCCTATGAACAAACAAACATCACTCCTCTGGTTTCCCCTGCTGACTCTAGATCCAAAGGAGAAGAAAGAATAGAGGATAAACGAGTGAAGGAAAAAGAAGATGGCAGTACCAAGGTTGCAGAAGGAGAGAAGACTTCAAAAGAGAAGACCACAGGTGCTAGTGGTAAGAATGTAGAAGGAGAGAAAGCTCCAAGAGACAACTCTAAGACTGTAGAAGAGAAGAAAAATCTATCTCTGGCAAGAGACACTGCAGAAACTATCAAAGAATTCTTGAACAAAGAGTCGATGGAGATTGATGAACCAGAACTTCTACAAGGACCATTTAATTTTGATTCTCGTTCTCTGGTACAAACAATGAAGATAGCTTCATTTGCTAATGCAAAGGCTAAAGAAAAACTCCTGAAGTCTCACATGGAAGACTGTGAGTTAATAGAAGTTGCTTCCGGAGTATTAGAAAAGATCATGCCATCTTTTCAAAAGGATCCCTCAGCCTCCTCATCTAGAAATCTCAAATCTCTAGTCAATAGTGTTAGCACACATTTTGATTCCCTAGAAAAGTCAGCAGAAGATAAGGTCCGGAAGGAGTTTTTGGCAAAAAGATTATCAGAGGTACAAGGGTTAATAACTAATGATAGGAGGAATATGAATATTGGGATAAAGAGCTTAGAAAATGCTCTTAAAGATGGTGGGGAAATGTACAAATTTTGTTTATCATGGTCCAAAGTAACATTGGATATTGAGAAGAAAGTGAAAGAACAAGAGGACAAATTGACAAAACTCTCCAAGAATTTTGATCCTCTCTCTTCTTCCATAATAAATCAAGAATGTCAGACTATTGCAGTATTGAATGAAATCAAGAAGCTTGAGAAGGAAAAGAAAAATAGAATAAGCAGGTTGGGTGAACTTAGAGAGATAATTATCCCTAATCTAGAGACCATGCATGAGACCTTAAAAGAAGCTCAGATCACAGCCCGAACCAGTGATCCGACAGATCTAAAAAGGGCAGATGCATTTCCATTCCTGTTGAGTGGTCACATCTCAACTTTGGACAGGATGAAGCAAAGTTGGGCAACATAATTCCTCCAATTAAAGACAACTTTTGCATACATACTTCAGTATATGTAAGTATGCTATATATATATATATATTTATGCGGCTAAGTATAGTTGACTTTTTGAGAATTTTGGTGTGCGGACCCTACCCTTTGCCATTGATGTCAAAGGGGGAGTGAGGAGCAATGAAAAATGAGGGATCCAGCTAAGGGGGAGCTCTGAAAAATGTATATAAAAACAGAGCATCAACCAAGGGGGAGTATAGTGTGACACAGTCATTTTTCACTAAGTGTTGCCATCAATGCCAAAGGGGGAGATTGTTGGCAAGAGACACTATATGGATTCATGTATGTTGTCATTGATGGCAACAAAGGTTATCCCACACATCCGCAAGACATGATGAGTCTCTATCGGAAGTCAGATTGAAGAAGTGTTATGATCCGGTAAGCAAGAACAGGGCAGTCAACAAGGTCTGACAGTCAGGTCTGGATCTCTCAAAGGAAGTATCTCAGCGAAGTGTGGATTTGGGGAAGTCAAGAAGAGTACCTTGACTAATAGATTCCAAGGATTTAGCCTCTGGTGATGGAAGGGTGAAAAGATATGAGCACTTGAGTGTCGGGTTCCTGTTTGGTAGAGTAGACAGAGGAAGAACTGTATCGACAGAGTGTCAGACCCAAATCTGGAAGAGTTATTGCTGATGATTAAGTTTCTTGAGGTATCATTCATAATTGGCAAACATGATTGATGACTTCTTCAAGCATCTCCTAGATCCGCATCACTTGGTAAGCAAGGATCTAGCCGACAGATCAAAGCTTGGGAAAATACTGACTATTTCGGATGCTGACTAGAAAGGTGGTAAGATTACTTGTACGGATATATATACCAGATAAATTTAGATATGAAGGTGTGTCATCGTGCACAGTGTGTGAAGAAAAGTAGAAGAGCGGTGTGAAAGTAGTAAGACAGGTCCAGTATGCAAAAGGACAGTAGCACTAAAGAAGAGAAAGGATGAAGTGCAGTAGATCAGTATACTGAGTCTAACCGGAACTGAACTCCAGCATATGTAGATGCTCCTTATCAGTTCAAGTACTGTATTACACTCTTTTTAAATTGTAGACAGTGAGTCTCTTGTGAGCAATGTGCTCGAGCAGTAAGCCCTAATTGGCAAGTGCCATTTTGTATTTCTATTCTTCTAACAAAGAATACAATATTGGGTTAATCACCCCGTGGTTTTCTCCCTTAACAGGGTTTCCACATCAAAAATATTGTGTCATGTGTATTTCCATTTCATGGTTATGTTTGCTTATTTGAATTAATGCAGCATTAATTATTAAGAAAGTTCAGAAAGCTGAAATAATTAAGATAACTGATTCACCCCCCCTCTCAGTTATCAACAACAACATGCAAGCACATGCAAGTTCATATAAGCGGCATGCAACAACATGCAAGTAACATGCAACAACATGCAAGCACATGCAAGTTCATATAAGTGACATGTAACAATGTGCAAGTCCATATAAGCAACATGCAACAACATGCAACACATGCAAACTCATACAAGTCACATGCAACAACATACAAGTCCATGCAAGTAACATGCAACAACATGCAAATCTATGCAAGCTTTTATGAGTTCATGCAAGCAATATGCAAATATCGTGCATCTCTAACTTCACTATTAACTGTCACATCACATTCATGCAAATATCATGCATCTCTAACTCCTCTATTAACTGTCACATCATATTCATGCAAATATCATGCATCTCTAACTCCTTTGTTAACTGACACATCATAATCATGCAAATATCATGCATCTCTAAATCCACTATTAACTATTATATCATGTTCATGCAAATATCATGCATCTCTAATTCCATGGTTAACGGCTACATCAAGTTCATGAAAAGTTTATCAACATCTACTCATGCACACAAAAAAGTAAACTCCTAGTCTAAATATAAGACACCTCCAAAGTGGACGCCCAAGTTAACCCCCACTTCCTAGGAGGTATCAACAAGTCAAGATAGACTTCTAGGAGTTAGCAACAAGTATTCATGGACCCCACTCCAAAAGTGGACGCCCAAGTTTGCTCCTACCTCTTAGGAGTTAATTACAACATGCCAAGTGATATAATTAAATATTATTTTATATCTCAACTCCTTATGTGTTGGGGAACACATTCCAAGAACTTTGGAGACACATGAAATTGATTAGGATTGCAAAGTTAATGACAACGTATCCCAACATTCTCCCACTTGACATTATACATTGCAATTACTCTTATGAGGTAATAAAATTTTAATCACAGGGAAAAACATCCCTAGCCATCAATGTACCATTGATTATTCAACATGCTAATGTGCTCCAGCAAGATACATGCAAAAGCATCTGCACCAATCCCAACATGAACACAAGCATCAAATCACATGATAATATAAGACTTTGAGTGTTTGCCACACTCATACCAAATGGAAAAGCAATCACAGCACATTGATAGCTCATCCAAAATATCCATACCTCAAAAAACTAGGGCAAACAAACCATCATAGGCAGAACTCCATGCCATCTACATACCAACCCAAAACTGCAATCAAGTCCCTATAAATCAATCCTGCTGATTATTGGACTCCTGTTTTCCACGCCTCAAAATTGCAAAATCTTGTCAAATTCCTCAAATTTTCCTAAGTGGTCCCTGTACTTTTACCCTGGTGCATGTTGTTGATCCCCTGATTTTGCCTTAGTCTAAAACCCTCAAAACCCTAAAAATTTGGCTAAGTCTGAAATCTGGTGGATCCTCCAAATTCTAGAATCTGCATTTTAACTCCTATGGATCCGAAACCTATCTCAACTTATACTTAAAGTATATTTTAAAATATACTGTCCTGAGGCAAAAGTGGGCCCTGAGGAGAAATCAAGCCCTCAGGACCAAAGTGGATTTTGGACCTTTTCCATAAGGTCCAAAAGTCCTAAGTCCTCCCACGAATCCGGTCCCCATTTTCTCTTGACCCTGCAGCAAAGTGGATTTCAGGCCCAAGGTACATTTCGGGACTTCGGGACCAAAGCAGACTTTTGGTCATGGTGCAAAATCTTCTCGGACCCCCTGAACTTTCAAGGTGATTTTGGAGGTGCAAAATTTTGAGTTTTCAAATGATTTTTTGAGGAAAGGGCTAAGTCTTTCATGGAGTTTCAGGTCAAACTTTCAACTTTGACTTTCGACACTTTTGGTCATTTCGGTACCAAAGTGGATTTCAGGCTCAAGGTGCATTTCGGGACTTTGGGACCAAAGTGGACTTTTGGACTTTTTCCAAAAGTCTGAAAGTTCCAAGTCCTCCCGCCAACTCGACACCCGCCGAAGGCCTGGGAAAGCCCAAAAACACACAGAAATGCGCCACCAACTCTCTAGATCACCATCAATACAAAGTGGGTGGTTGAAAATGGTGTTATTAATGTAGCTGGTGGAGTTGGTAGGATTTTTCTTCCCATTCCAAGATCAGATCTGAGTTTCAAATGATATAAAAGGAGAATTGAAATTCTTTTCAAGGGTTAGTCATCTTTACCATTTTCAGGCAACTAAGTGTAGAGCTATCTAGGGTTTCAAAGAGCAGAAAAGTGACAGTTCACCAGTAGATAAAAACATAGGTTATGAAAGGTTTTTTAGATTGATTTCAGTTATCATTGTATTAATTTCTCCTTCTTCTGTAATTTTTCAAGGAAAGCCTAAGTTTAGCTAGGTTTCCTCTTGCCACACTTCATGGTATGACTGTAACCATTTATCAGATGAATCAGACAAATTCTTAAAACATTACATGCTATGTAATAATCACTTTTATGGTTATAGATGAATGATTATTGTGATTGATTATTTGAAACAACTGTAAGAACCTAATAAGATACGACAATTACTCTAAATTCCTACTCAAATTCAATTCACCAATGAAACTAGGAAAAATACAGAAAACATGAATTATACCTTTCAAACTGATTTATCCTTTGCATTCCATTGTCTCCTATCTTCTCAAGATCTTGTTGATTATGATATTGCTCTCAAAATTGTACTTCTTTGCTTTTCAAGATGACAATGAGATGAATGGAATTGTGGATTCAAATGCAATGTAAACAAGCCTACAATGCAAGACTATGCTAGTGATGATGATATGAAGCTAATGCCATGATATTGATAATGATTGATATGAGGATAATGATATGCAACTAAATGATACTATAAAGTTAGATGATAATGCAACAATGGAGATTATGATATTGATATGCAAATGGGGGTCCAAAGGCATGCTTGGATACTTGATAGAATTTTTGCAACATGTAAGTACTATAGCTCTTGTGATGTAAAATGAAGGTGAGGAACTTCCTTTTTATAGGCCAAGGAGGGATCAAATCCAAGTGTCAAAAGATCTATGTGTGATACGATATGTTGCTTTTGAAAAAATAGATTTTGCCCCAGTGAAACTGACAGATGATGCCCCCTCGAGAGGAAACACTAGGTGAATGGAAAGAGGCTGGGTTGACTCATGAATAGATGAACGAGGCAAAGATGAACTAGGTTGACACAAAGAAATTAGGGATCGGGCGGGACTAAAAGGGATGGAATAGAAGAAATTAGGTTTTGACATAGAAGAAAGGGGAATTATGGTTTTGACACAGAGCGTGGTCCTGCTACATTCCTCCAGTTGTTCGGGGTAGATGACATTCAAGATGATGAGCATGAGATTTCAATGAGGAGGATCAGGGATGAGCTATGTGACAGATTATAGAGATTGGTGATAACTATCATCAGATTCCTAGTTCCTGATCGGAGAGCTAGAGGATTTTCTACAAGATGGGGGATAGTTATGGAGGGTAGAGAGGGACATGGATAGAGCCCTCATGGCCATGAGACATGCTAGGGCTTTGGTAGAGACTTATCAGGGTGCACAAGTTGTACAGCCAGCTCCAGTTCAGGCAATGGTTGATGATGGGACTGTGGCTAGACTCACAGCTCAAAGAGATATTACTATAGCTAAGAGGGATGTGGCAATTGCAGCTTTGGGCACTGACCAAGCTAGTTTATTTTTGGTCAAAGAGCTTACTCGAGAACAAGGTGAGGTTGGGTCAGCACAAGCTAAGGCTGAGTATTATAGAGGCTTGTATTTTGGTGCGGTGCCTATTGATTAGAGACAACCTAGTTTTCACAGCAGATCAGCTCAGTCGAGGATGACAGGAGGTTCACGATCAGTGGCTTCAGTGATGGGGCCTCCAGTGTAGAGAGGTGCAGGTGAAGTAGGGAGAGGTTAGGGAGAGGCTTCCTCAGGGAGTGCCACACATGCCAGACCTAGGACATAGTCTACTTGTATATATATTATATCATTTTGAGGATGTGATGGAAGTGAAACTATATTATATATGATAGTAATAGATAATGCAAATGGTATATGTCTAACACATTTGTTTTGGCAGGATGAGAAGAATGAAAACAAGAATGATATGGAGAAGAAAACCAATGATCAACTCTCATGAGTGCTATTGTGTTATTGCAGGATGGGTGGATGGAGACAACTTTAATTGATTGTCACAAAGTTATGAGATTTGCAATCCTTATGTTTGATATAGCATATAGATAGTATGCACCAAGGTATAGAATACCAGGGTGTCAAGTATCCAATGCATATAGGATAATACAATCTTGTCTAACATATGAGGTCAATATGTTGATCCAACATACACAAGATATGAATATTAGCTGCTTTTCTGAGATGGACTTTTGACTCTGCAAGCAAAGGTCTGAACTTACCTCCACTAGACATAATGAAACCTTGTGGGTTATATGTATGAGAAATAGTCTTAGCATAAAATAGTCTTAATGCATAGGAGATTGTTTAGCTTCTCAAATGCAAAAGATATTACTATACAAGATGCTAATCCCAACACGTACAATATACCATTAGGCATAGTAGGAGAATAAGATCATCCCACAAACACAGCACATGAAAGCCAATGACCATGCCCCAGTCTATACTTTACCTCAACATACCAAGATATGATAGATCAAGGCAGTTTCAATTAGGTGTAGAAAAGGAAAAAAGATAAATCAAAAGATAAACAAAAGATACAACCATCATGTTCTCTTGCCAAGTTTAAATGCTCTTGGATGGATTTGATAACGCCTTGTTGTGAGAAAAGATATATCATGTTGAAGGATAAAGATGAGTTGCTTGAGATAGATACAGTGGGTATTGGCTTAAGACATGATGAACAAATAACTTTTAGCTTAGCCCTTGATTTTAGTATGCTTTTGAGCTATCAAGTTATGCATAGTTTGCTTCATGCTTGAGTTAGTCAAAAGAGAAGAAGATGGAAGGAAGAGAAAATGATAGAGGGATGGAAGAAGGAATCGTTGGTGCTTGCATACTGGATACTTCCTTCGTATTCCAGACTGCCTACATACCCTGTATCCAAGGGATCAAAGCACCACATGATAATGATGAGACATGATGAATATGTAGTTCTGGGTTTTATTGATGATGTGGGAGATATGATAACATAAGAAGAGTGTGATAAAGGTGATCAGAAGAAAGATGGATGATGAGAGAAAGGAGGTATCATCTTATGCCTAAATATGGGTATTTCCTTCATACACCAGACTACCTACATACCCTGTATCCACAAGATCAAAGCATTTAACGATAGAAATGATATGTGGTTCTAGTTTATTATGGGATGATGATGAGATGAGTGATGAATAGGATTGATATGATTTGATATAGTGATGATTGGACTGGATTATAAATGGATGTGATCGATTGAAAAGAATGATTTGATGGATTGATTTTATTCCTTGAAATTTTCATTGGATATTTGATTTTTTTGCCTTTTTTGGGGAATATCTAATTTTTTTTATTTTTAGGGAATATTTGATTTTTTTGTATTTTTGGGAATATTTGATTTTTTTAGATTTTTGGATGTTTTAAGGTGTCAACATATTTACAATGTATTTACAATGTATTCACAAATATCTAATAATGACACTCTGAAGGTCCACTTTGAAACGAGGTACAAGCAAGTGCCCCCAGTGTGAGATGGATGTATTATGGGGTAATCATGAATTAGATGATAATGTGAATGATTTAGCATAAAGTGAAATAACATATCGAATCTAACAATTTCTAACCATGGTAGCATGCAAAGATGGATAGGCAGTGTTATTATGAAAAGGGATAGTGGATTATGATGTGGATTATGTGGGAGACTATGGAATGGATTATAGAGATAAACAAGTACAAAATAGATGATGGTAGCTAGGTCTCTACACATAGCACTTGTTTGCCAGGTTTTCACTATGGTACTTATCCAGGGTGCCTGTTTACCAGGTTTTCACCATAGGATGAATGCTTTTTTTTAAGGTATTCTGAGGATTAAGCATAAAAATTCTTGAGATGAACACTGTTGATGGATTCATCTAAGGGAATTCCTTCTGGTGTTGATAATTTATATGCTCCAGATCTGTAAACTATTGTGATTATGAATGGTCCAATCCAATTTGGTTCAAATTTTCCTTTTCTCTCACGATCTAGTTGATTCTTTTGATTTTCCTTTAGGACAAGGTCACCTACTTGAAACCTTCTTTCTCTAATTTTCTTGTTGTATCTGCGATGAAGACGGTTCTGATATACTTGAAGGTGATTTAGGTCTACTAGGCATCTTTCGTCAAGTAATTCAAGATCACTCAATCTAGATTTTATGTATTCTTCATCAAAGACAATGTGTTGCAACGAAACTCTCAATGATGGGATCTTGACCTCGATGGGAAGAATGGCTTTAGTTCCATAAACCAAAGAGTAAGGTGTAGCACCAATTGGAGTTCTGACACTAGTTCGGTAAGCCCACAATGTTGGATTGAGTTGTAGGTACCAATCACGACCAGCTTCATTGACTGTTTTCTTGAGAATTTTGATAATGGTCTTGTTTGAAGCCTCATCTTGGCCATTACTCTGAGGATAGTATGGTGTAGCAAATCTATGTTGGATATGGAACTTATGACACAAATCATGAACTTGTTGGTTCTTGAATGGATGGTCATTGTTAGTGATTCTGGCTTGAGGAACACCGTATCGGCAGATGATATAATGAGGAATAAATTGGAAAATCTGCTTACCAATGATATATGTCATGGGTATTGCTTCCACCCACTTCATGAAATACTTAGTGGCTGTGATGATAAACTTATGACTATTAAAAGATGGTGGATAGATTTTCCCAATAAGGTTGAGTCCCCATTGTGAGAATGGCCATGGAGTTATGAGGGGTTGTAGTTCATGCACTGAAGTGTGTATAAGACCACCATGCTGTTGACACTGTAGACATTTCTTGGCAAATTATTGTGCATCTTTTTCCATTGTTGGCCAATAATAACCTACTCCCAAGAGGATTTTAGTAAGATTAGGGTCAGCATAATGTGATCCACAGACACTTTCATGTACCTCACGTAAGGTAGTTTTAGCTTCATCTGAGTTGAGACATCTAAGTAAGATACCATCAAGGCTCTTTCGATATAGGGTATCTCTAATGATAGTGTAGCAAGAGGCTCGGAATATGAATGTTTTATGTTGGGAGCTTGAGAAGTGGAGAGGGAAGGTTTGGTTGTGAAGGTATTCATATATGTCCTCGTACCAAGGCAGATTGGAACCAACAAATTCACATACAAGCTCAGATTGGGGTACTTCAAATGTTGGGATCAAAAGTTGTTCTACCAGAAACTCATATTTGTGTGCATTGTTGGGCATGTCTAGAAGAGAGTCAATCATTGCCATGGCATCTACTGCTTTGTTATTGATCTTAGGAATTTGTTCAAATGTGATCTCAGAAAAGTACTTTTTGAAATCATCGACCATTAGCTTGTAAGGAAGAAGATTTTCATCCTTTGTCTGATACTCATCTAGGACCTAAGTAATCATGAGCTATGAGTCTCCAAAGACTTGTATTTGTTTGATGTTCCATTGTACTGCCATGCGCAATCCTGTGATCAATGCTTCGTACTCTACAATGTTGTTTGTACAAGGAAAAGCTATCATGTATGCTTTAGGTATAGAATCTCCTTGTGGGGTGATGAACAATATGCTTGCTCCAGATCCATGCTGTGTGAATGAACCATCAAAATGTAGTTGCCAAACTATTGAAGGATGTAAGTTGAATAACTCTTCATCAGGAAATTATGCACGAATTGGATGAATATCTGTTATTGGTGCTTCTGTGAGTTGATTAGCTATTACTCATCCTTTTATTGCCTTTCTATCAACAAACTCTATATTGAATTCACTGAGAATCATTACCCATTTGGCTAGTCTTCCTGTTAGCACTTCTTTTGACAATAGATACTTGAGTGGGTCAAAGTTGGAGATGAGCTTAGTTCTCCAATTCAACATATAATGCCACAACTTTTGGGAAGTGAACACTACTACCAAACATGCTTTTTTCATTGATGAATAGTTGAGCTCATAACCTACCAAGGTTTTGCTGATGTAGTAGATGGCTTGTTCCTTTCCTAGATTATCATGTTGAGCTAATAAGGCACCTACAGATGATGTTGTCACGGAGATATATAGTAGCAATGGTTTATCAGGTACAAGAGGTACTAACACTGGTGGAGTTGCTAGGTATTTCTTGATCTGATCAAAAGCTTGCTGGCACTTATCATCCCATTTAAAAGCTTTTCCCTTAAAAAGTAAATGTTGAAAAGGATGACACTTTCCTGCTAACTGTGCTATGAATCTTTGGATGGACTACAACTTGCCTTGGAGACTATAGAGTTGTTTTAGATTGGCTGGGGAAGGCATGTCCATTATGGCTTTCACTTTCTTAGGATCTACCTCGATACCTCTTCTTGATACTATATAGCCCAGTAGCTTTCCTGATGTTACACCAAACACACATTTCTTTGGATTTAATCGAACTTGATATTTCTCTAATCTATCAAATATTTTCTCCAATACTTCAGGTGATCTTGAGTTTTAGACTTTCCCAGGATATCATCCACATAATCTTCCATTATGGTATGAAAAAGGTCGTTGAAGATTATAGTTATTGCACATTGATATGTTGCTCCAGCATTTTTGAGACCAAATGGCATCACTCTCCAATAGTAGGTACCCCATGGGCAAATGAAAGTTGTTTTGTGTTGATCTTCGGGAGCAATTAAGATCTGATTATATCCTAAAAAACCATCCATTAATGATAACATTTCATGCCTAGCTGTGAGATCTACAATGATATTAATGTTTAGCAATAGAAAGTCATCTTTTGGACATGTTTTGTTTAGATCTCTAAAATCTATACAAGGACAGATGCTTCCATCTGGTTTTGATACTAGCACAAGATTCGATAACCACTAGGATAGTCAATGGGTCTTATGAATTTGGCATCTAAAAGATTTTGGATTTCTACCTTGACTAACAAAGCTACTTGAGGATGCATCTTTCAAAGTTTCTGCTTCATTGGCTTGGCATTTGAATATATTGCTAAGTGATGTACCACAAGTGATGGATCCAATCCTGGCATATCTATGTAAGTCCATGCAAAGCTGATTATGTGTTTCATGAAGAATGTCGTGAAATCTGCTTTTTCTTGTTCTGATAATGATGCGGCTTGTGTATGATCTTAGGATGTTGTTATGTTCCAAGATTAACTTCATGAGACTTCTCAATTAGCAAAGGTGATTGTTCCTGATATTCCCTCAAAGGAAGGTCAAGTCCTCTATCCTCAGGTGCCTTGGAGAGGTTTTCACCGTCGAATACATCCTTTATTTTTACTTTTTCTCAGTCAAGAGGTGCCTTGCGGTTTTCACCTAGAGACCTTTTATTTTCTTTTTTGTTTATTTCACTTTTGCGACTAGAGGCATTGATACTTCCCCCGAAATATGCTAATTGAGGTAAATCCATTTTGTATCCCACCTTATGATCTCCAAGTGGTAAACCTGTTCTTAGTCCCAAGAATTCTGCTAGAGTTTCATCATTTTGAAATGTATCCAATATAGGTGCCCCCTATTGGTCCCAATCGATGAGGTCGGGGTATACGAGAGGTAAATCAGATGATGAGAGTTGAGAAATGGAGGTTGTGAATGAGATCATGAAAATGGATAGGTCATGAAATAGTTTAGTGAGGTGAAAGGAAGAGTCATCGATGGTATCTGAATTAGAATTCTCTTCTGCAGGGAAAGCTTTAGCTACCATGTCAAGAATACATTCGATGTCTTTAGAAGGTCAGCCCTCTTGTCCATACCCTAAACCTTGCCTATCAAACTTCTTGGTTACCGTGATTGGTTCCGTAGGTCCTTGCTCATGTAATCCTAGGCCACCTTGTCCTTTGTATCCCATGTTTTTGATGATGCAGAAACCATTGTTGTAACGCTCAATTTCAACTGTTTTTTGACCATCATATAAAATCCATGAATCAATGTCTTCGTCATCTAGCAGCCCTGCTTTTATAAACACTGTAGGAGGTGCTTTGATAATTGTTTGAGATGATGATGATTGAGATGCTAATGGTTTTCCATATGGTTTTGGGGATGGAGGTAATGTTCCAACACAACAGGATTCTTACAGTTTATACTCGCCAAGTCCTTGGTCCTTATACTTGATTTCTACATTGGGAATAGCTTTGCTTGTGAAAGCTTTGTTAAGATTGGCAGGGTCAACATAGGAAGTGGATGGATGTGCTTCATTGTTGATTGGTATGTGATTGGGGGTTTGGTACTTAGCTTGGTACACACGACAAAACTCAAAATGATTAGGATCTATAGGAATGGTGATCTCAGCTCCATTATGAGGGAATTTTAAGCATTGATGGTAAGTTGATGGCACAGCTTTCATGGCATGAATCCAAGGACGACCAAGGATGATGTTATATGGCAATTCAATGTCAAGGACTTGGCAACAAGTATCTGTAGTGACTGGACCAACTGTGACAAGTAAAGTTACAATCCCTTCTGATTCTCTTTCAACATCATCATATGCTTTGATTATTATGCTTTTGGATGTATCAATTTTATCCTTAGAATATCCCAATAATTTTATTAATCTTAAAGAGCAAATGTTTAGACCTACACCACCATCTATTAAGATTCATTTACTGTGACGTTTATTAACAAAGACTTCAATATGGAGGGCTTCATTATGGGATGAACCAAGTGGTGATAGGTCTTTGTTAGAAAAGGTTAAGCGATATGGGGATACAATGCTTGCTACCATGGCTTGAAACTGTGTAGTATCTATGTTATTAGGGACTGATGATTCTTGCAATGCTTGGTCTAGGATAGCTTTATGCACAGGGGATATGCATAGTAGTTCCAAAATAGACATATGCATGGGAGTTTTGCCTAGGTGATCAAGGATATTATATCCCATAGTCGGTCTTGGAATGGATGGTGCAGCTTGGATCAACACACAACCACGATGAGTAGTAACAGCACAATCAGGCTCTTTTACAGCTTGGATATGAATGGGTCGAATAGGTTCTTTCACTTTTATGGAGATGGTTGATATGTGAGCATGGTCAATGTGACCAATGGTGGATGACTCATATGTGTATTGGACATTCTTCCCCAAAGAGGAGGCATTTGCTTTATCATAAGCAGGAAGCAGATATTTGAAAGCGTCAAGATCATAGTTTGATGTTTGCTTAGGTTCCTCTAAATTGACTAGGCCTCGATAAATTAGGTTTTGAATGAGATGTTTCAATTTCATGCATCCAACAGGATTATGTCCTTTCACCCTATGGTATTCACAATATTCATTGTCCCCTTACCAATTGGGCTTGAATTGAGGTTCTTCATATGGTTTCTCTTCTGGTAAAATGATAGCTCTGGATTGAATAAGTTTCTTCAAAACAACCACGATAGGTTCTCCCAAAGGAGTGAACTTGCGTCTTTGTGGTGGACTTGCATTTGATCTCTTGGGAGGAATGGTGTGTTTCTATTCGGAGTGCTTTTGGTTGCAGCTTGAATACTCATAGGAGCTTTCAAAGTTTGGACATGTTTTGCGTCTACAATGCCATCATTGACAACATTTTTGTTCTTGTTCCAAAAATGGGTTTTGTCATTGGAAGATTGTGGGTTGTCTTTGTTGTCTTTGAAGATTTTGATCACACCTTTGGCAATTAAAGCTTTCTCAATAGTTGTTCCTTTGGCAATGATTTCTTCAAATGAAGTAGCTCTTTGTAATTGCAATTGAAATTATAGTTCTAGATTGAGATTTTGAACAAAGATATTCACTTATTTTTGGGCATTTGCCAAGGAAGTTTGCTAGCCATGTTGTGCCATTGTTGTAAAAAGGATACAAATGTCTCACCATTGCGTTGTTTGTTTGTGATAAGGTTGTTCATGGAGATCCCATTCTCAATGTTGAAAGCAAAGTGTGCCAAGAATTTTTCAGCTAATTCGCCAAAAGTTTTGATCCCCGGAGGAAGATGAGCAAACCATTCGATAGCTTGTCCCGCTAAACTACGAGGGAATAGATGCAAAAGATATGTGTCATTATAGGCAACATCTAGAAAAGTGACATAGAAATCTCTAAGATGGTCATGAGGATCTCCTTTCCGTTTGTATTTGTCAAATTAAGGCACTTCAAAATATGGGGGAAAAGGTGTCATTTGCAATGATCTATCAAATGGATATGGGCACAGCTCCTCAAATGAAAATATTTTCTTGCTGCGACCCATTCGCATGTCATTCATTTCTTGTCATATTTTTTGCATGTCCTCAATGGTAACCACTTGTGATTGCTGCGGTATATGACTTTGATGGCTTGGATGTGGTATAAGGTATTGCTGATTTGGATTTGGTTGGGTGTTGTAGGATTGAATGTATGTATTGTGCCCTTGGCTACTGGGTGGTGGAGGAACAAATGAATGTGCAGCGGTATTGAGGTTGGATGCAATGGTCACATGTGAACCATGGGATGGATTGGCATAGGTTACCTACAGAGTGGAATTGTGTAGGGCTTGAGAGATGATCAATGGATTTTAGATCACCAGATTTGGGTTAACATAAGAAACATGTGAAGCTTGGGATATGGTATGTGGATTTTGGATATTAGTAGATGGGTTGATATATGATACATGTGCTCCAATAGATGGAGTAACTTGTGATTTGGCAGACACATTTAACAATGGGGGTTGGGATACGAAAAATGGATTGGCTTGGAATTGTGCTTGTGAGACAACGGGCGGAGTAATATAGGAAGTTTGGGTATTGGAAGGCTGTGATCCAAAGAAAAGTTGGTCAGGTGGAGAAGGATTGGTGATGGGAGGATTGAAGTCAATGAGGGGAGCATCCGGATTGGTTTGGGATGCGGTTATGTTGTTAATAGAGGAAGATGCATTGGATGGTTGGGATTGTCCAACATGCGACACATTGGCAATTGACGCTTGGGACACTTGAGGTGTTTGGACTATGGTTGCAGTGCTTTGTGTGACATGGGGCACATTAGTAATAGGCACATTTTGGGTAGAGCTTGCAAGCATTTGTGAAATAGGCATTGCATTTTGATGTGCATGTTGAGAAGCTAAGGACTCATGCATGTGGGCAATGTCGGTTGATTGTATGAGAGGCTGCTCGATAACGGGAGTATGAAATGGAGGGAATTAAGCCAAGGATGGTGACACAATGGTAGATGGTGTGGTTGTGGGCTTAGTGGACATGGTAGTGATGGCAGTGAGAGTGACATTTGAAGGTGCTTCTTTTTGGATAGTGGATAAATCAAAGTCACTAGGCAACAAAGTTCTATTTTTTAGCAAATTCATAAGTATTGTTTATCGATTGGCTTCTATAATCTTGTTGACATGTCGCATAGCTTTTGGATCTTGAAGGGAAATTTGGTCATCTTCTGAGGAATCATCATAGACAAGTGCTTCTTCTTGTGGTCCCGGAGTAGAGGATGAAGCTCTTAAGGTGTAACCTTCGGGTAAAAAGTGTTGTGGGTTCATTCCGATTGTAAATTGTGAAGCATCCTTAAGAGGAGTGCTTTGGAATTGTTGCAGGTTTTGCTCCATGGCTTCCTTGTATTGTCTCCTTATTTGAGGCATGCGATGATGTTGGCCCAAATTGATGGACTTGTTTCACAAAGTTTTTGAGACTCCAAAGTTGATTTTTTGATGATGATTGATTGTTTGATGCTTGGTTGATGAGTTGCTTGGATTGATAGGATGTGTTGGATTGCTAAGTTGATTGTTTGGATTGGATTACTTTATTGGTCTATTGGATGAGTTGTTATTTTGATAGCTTTGGATATGGTTTGATTGATTGATAGGCTGATTGGATTGCCAATTGGATGCTTCACTGATTGGATAGTTGCTCAATTGTTGATTTGGTTTTTTTTGGATAAAGAATGCCCCTAGAGATGGACTCTTGAACTCAAGGGATATACTGTTGTTGGATAAATATGTTAAGGATAATGATAATCAAAATTGAATGATGGTTTTAGCTATAGAAAGTGAGTGATTTGGTTTGGATAATTGATTTGGTTTGTTGTTTTGGGAGTCGCAATGGATAGAAGTGCTCAAAAGTCTAAAATAAATGATGATTCTAGTCTCAATAAAATGATTGTTGTGGAGACTAGATGAAGGATTCTCAGAATAAAGCTTGCAGACTAAAAATGATGCTTAGACAGCAATGAAAATGATGGTTTTGGAAGAGATTTTTGATGAAGTCCTATCTATAGGTGACCAATTACGAGGCAGGATAATCCAATTGCAACAAAGGATAGCTCAATTGTGACCGGGAATAAGCCAATTGCGACAAACTGATGTTCAATTGCAGCTAGTTTTTTAACAGATGCAATGGACTGTGATTCAATTGCGTATGGGAGTTTGCAAATGCGTCTGATAGGGATTTTTAGCAAGAATTTGACAGAGACTGATTGCGTATGGGTTTTGACTAGATGTGACGAACTACGAATCAATTGCATATGGTTTTCTGACAAATGCGAGGGTTTATAGTTCAATTGTGACTTTCTATTGTTTAATTACGGTTTTAGACTATGTTTGACAGAAAAATGATGGCTATAAGCAAACAATCACTCCAACATTCATAAACATGTACACCCTAGGCTAGGCAAGGACAATATCTGTTGAGTTCCCACTTGGTTTTACCTAGCCACGTCTACTTATGGTGTATAGCTCCAGGAACCTGGGGCATGAACTCCCCCTTACAGTGCACTCACTTCTCAAGCACACCAAGTTCCAAGTCCTCAAGACACTTAGATCTTGAGATACATTGCTATCTCTGCCATAAGCCGTGAAAATGTTGGACGGCTATCAGAGGCCTAATTAGTTGTCCTCCTGTATCAACAGATAGAGGGTTTTTGGCTACTACACAAAGGTTGCTAGTATGGACATCCATTCAGGTGGCTACACGCGTGGTGATTTGCTCCATTAATGGAGGCTTCCCAGCCCGAAGAGGTTACGCTCAATGGGGTTTTGGGGGAAACTTTCGTCGGTGTAACACAACAGCACCCATTGCTTATGGATTTTTCCACAAACACATTTTTATATAGCTGCTTGGAAGAGCTTGCCTTTAGCTTGTTACCACTTGGGTCGTCCCCTTCTCACACTGGGAAGGAAAGCCCTCTAAAGATAATAACAAAGTCTCTTACACCCAAGATCCATTTGATAGGCAAGGGGAGAGGATACTTTTGCTATTAAATTTGGCTTACACACATACACAACAAGCAATAAAAAACAAAAGATGAAACAAACACAAAGCAAACAATGGTTCCTTTTAAGCCCCAAATCCAAATGTTCCTAGATTAGTGATAAAAATGATATGTCTTGGACTAATCGATGCTACAACAAATGGATTAGTAGTTTCAAAGCCTCCTTTCTTTCACAAACGGATAAGATACTGCAAAAAAAATGATTAGATGCCAAAGAAATCACGTAGAAATGAGATTTAGCCAAATGCGTATGAAAAAGACCAACTGCGATGATCTAGGTTGCAATTGCGTATAAAATAAAACCAAATGTGAGATTTTACCGACCAAATGCGTATGGATTTGAGCCAAATGCAACATTCTACAATTCAATTGCGGTCAGATCTGAACAATTGCACATAACTTGCAAGACAAAAACCCTAACTAATCAGATGCGGTTGGAAAGACCAAATGCGATGCTCTGTTGTGCAATTGCACTCGAAATATGACCAAATATGAGTTTCTGTGGATCAGTTGCACTCTATTTTCGGCTAATTGTGATGATCTGTGGTGCGATTGTGACTTTCTACAGATCAATTACGCTCGGAACCCTGCAAATCCAACTTCACAAAAATAACTATACACAAAAGGGGTTAAATCAAGGATGTGGGTCCCACCAGGCGTGCCAGAATGTGTGAGCAGGAAAAATTAGGTTAGTATGATCAAGAAATACAAATCAAACCTAATCCTACCACCTTCAAAGAATCCATCTAAATGACACAAAATTGCAAACAAATTGAAAGCAAATCACCTAGATTATTGATTCTTTGGTTGGATTTGTGGATTGCTTCTCAATTATAAACGATCATAAGTGCTAAAGATGCCATGATGATGGATGAAATTGCTCAAAATGCTTAATGGATGCTAATGGAAATGTTATGCTTGAGATGATAATCTGGACGCTATATGGTGAGATGATCAACAATGGGAATGAGTGGGTGTATATATAGCACTCAATAAGAGTTTATCAACGATGGAGAAGAAGAGATAGTTGAACGGTTGAGATGAATTCATGATCATAGATGAATGTGCATAAGACAAGTGTAATGAGGAGAATAAAAGCTCATGTGTGACCATGTACACAAATACTTTATTTAATAAGTTTAAGTGTGATAGTGTACACAAAAAGTACTACATATGTGACTGTGTACACAAAAAGTACTACCACACATGATTAAATTGAAGATGGACAAGTGTTGGAATGTGATGAGAGGTGAGGATAATTAGTTGGAAAATTAATTAAATAATTAAAATTTATTTAATTAATTGGATTATGAGATAAGGATAGGATTAAGATGAAATTTTAATTAATTAAATAAAGATTATTTAATTAAAATAGAGAATAAAAAGGATAATTAAATAATTGAAGATTATTTAATTATAGATTGAAGAAAATAGAAGAAAAATAGATAGGGAATTAATTAAATAAATATGAGTTTATTTAATTAATAGATGAAATAGATGATTGAAAAGAAAATAGATAAATTACTCAAATGTGTTAGACAAATGCAGATGGTAAAATAATGAAATATTTTAATAATGATAATAAGGTCAATTTTGGGTGTCTGCACTATGGTTGAAGAATAAGTCTTGTGACATGTACGGTCAAGATCAAATTGGTTGGGTGAGGACAGATAAAGGTGGAAGATGTTCCTACTACGATGACAAGGTGGAGGAATAGGAGGGACAAGGAGCCACATGGCGTGATGCTCACAAGGACCAATGAGATAAAAGGTGGAAGACCATGAGAAGAACATGGAGGAAGGAGTCTTTAGTTGTTGGAATGTGAGAGGGAATATAGGATTCATGAGACAAGTGTATCATAGTCAACATTGACCATGGGGATGGTTGAGAGGAAATAGGGCACATGTTGAGAGGATAAATACTTATTTAAATATTAAGAATATTTAATTATTGGAGCAACATGGTGAGGTGTCAAATGATGTGGAGGATGACAAGGGTGAATGATGTGGATTTTTAGACATAGGACTTTGTCTTAGAGGAAATAATTAAATAATGATGATTATTTAATTAGAGATGACCTTAGAGGAATTTAAGATATTTAATTGTTAGAAGGATATGATGAATGTGAATCACATAAATAAATTAGAATGTTTATTTATTGATAGAGGAATAAAAATAAAATAAATATAAAATATTTATTTAATTTATCTCGAGCCATTTTTAGGTGTATACATTTTGCCCCTCTTTGAGACAATGTGTTTTATCATGTTGTTTCAAAGAATAAAAATTTTACGAGTATGATATATGCCCCAGTTTGCCCCTGGTATAGGTTTGATGATGGTAGGATACCCCCTCAGGAGATTGGTAGGGATGAATTTTGCAAAAGATAACGAATAATCTCATGATGAACAAGAACGAACAACATGATAGACGAGTGAAAAATACAGGTGATGGAGAATGAGAAATGGATGAAAAACATAGCATGCATGTGCAAGGTCAAAACACCTCTAGTTAGGGTTCATTTGGCTATAAATTAGGATGTAGGATCTCTTTCTTAGTCATTTGCACACTTGGCATTAGAAGAGAGATTATAGGGAGCCCTAGAGTATAGCAGAGCAGAGCAGTTAGTGAAGATGCAGTAGATTCTGGTAGCTAACCACAGGTTCGAGAGGATTTGTGGATTCGGGCACTTGACAGAGTACAGACCCCTGATATGTATGCATTTAATTTCACATGAAGTGTATTTATTAGGGTCAAAATCTAGGGTCAAATTCCACAGTTTTGCATGCATAGTAGGATTTTTCCTATGCATCTGATAATTTATGATGCGCGTATGTTTTTCTTCTACGCATATAAATGTTGAACTTGTGCATCTGCATAATTTTTGCATATGAATAGGGACTCTACGCATATGATTAGGGATGTTGCGCATGCATTATGATCTTGTGCATACGTTAATGATCTGCACATATAACTCTTGTTTCTGTGCTTGTAAATGTTATTGCACAAATGATTAGGGCTTCTGTGCATACATGATGAAGCTGTGCTTTTGATGACTAAAGTTGTGCATCTGACTTAACTAGTCATTTACTTAGCTAGATTGATTGAGTCAGCATCGTGGTCGATGTTGGCCAACTAATAGGTTATCTTTGAAATTGATAAAATCTTAGAAGAGATGATAGGATAGGTTATTGATGGGATAGCTAAGTAATTGTTTTGATAGATTTGATAGATATGTAGCTTAGTTGGTTGCTTGATTAACGCACTTGTGTTAATGATTGCTGGATGAGCTAGACGTGATGATGTCTTGTAAGAGATTTTCTGTGACACAGTTGTTACGACCCTATTTGATAGAGACCAATCACTTGGTTCTGGGATCGATCAGATTATGGTATGTGACCTTTATGCCCGAGATTCAAGTGAACCTAGGGATGCTGATTGCTTTAGCTGAGAGATGGCATAGTGAGCATTGTACATTTCACTTGCTAACTAGAGAGATGACGATGACATTGGAGGATGTGCACCGAATCCTGAGGATTCTGATATACGGGGAGTTGGTGGAGTATGAGCCACATGCAGGAGTTGGACTAGAGGAGTGTCTCCAAGTGTTTGATGATGATGACATTGAGGGGATGGAGATCAGTTGGGCTGACATGGTTGATTACTATGATCCCCTACCATCGATACTAGCAGGATTGGTTGGAGGCATGATCTACCCTGACAGGAGATCACATGGATTTTTTGTTGGCTGCTGGAGGACTCTGGAGATGATGGTGACTGAGGGGACATGCTTTGCCTAGGGTGTCTGTTTACTTGCTCATCTATATCATGATCTTCATCTAGTGATGCAAGTCTGTCTGTTGTGGTTTCATTATTACATATTTGGGCATGGGGCCATATAGTGATTGCACGACCTATAGGTACGAGAGTTAGAGACAGGGATAGAACTTACTCTTACATGTATCAGGAGAGCCTTTCCCAGCCCAAGCTAGGAAAGCTTGAGTATTGGCGATGTACATTAGATAATGTGGATGCAGTTGAGTGGTGGCCTTACCTAGATTGTGAGGCATTGGATGATGATGCTACTGAGTTACCTTTTTTCTTTCAGATACGATGGTTGATAGGGAGGACACCTTACATTCTTGAGCGTCACATTATTTCTTGTGTGTACTGACAGTTCGGCAGGGTCCAGGGGATGCCCCAGGGTACTACTGTATTTTCTCAGATGCACAAGGAGTGTCCATGGTAGGGCCCTGTTGCATCATATGAGTAGGCCCGGGCTGGCTTTCTATAGATTCCCTATTAGGCTTGGGATCTGAGATACGATATTATTGATGTGGGGATGACAATAGATTACTCAGCACATTTCATAGCTCACCCATTTCCTAGATACTCTAGACCTAGAGAGTAAGCTCCCAAATTGGAGGATGGGGATGAGGATGAGGATGCTCCATAGCAGAGGAGGAGGTGATGGTGAGGTGGTAGAGGTGCAGGAGATGATGGAAGTGGTAGAGGTGGTGGGGATGGTGGGGATGATGGAGGGAATGGAGATGATGGAGGTGATGGAGGACAGAGGAGGGTCAGACAGAGAGTGGAGAGGGTACCACAGGTATAGCCTCAACCTCAGGTGCAGGCACATGACCAATGTCTAGTGTAGGGACAGGTGCAAGGTCAAGATGATAGGGAGATGGTTTCATTGTGAGCCCAGGTGGCTTAGCTTTAGGGATAGGTTTGCCAGATGTAGGGCTAGATTGTGCAACTATAGGGCTAGATTATAGAGCTACAAGAAGATGTGAGAGTAGTGACAAAAGAGCGAGATACCACTATTCAAAGGTATACTAGGGTAGAGATCCTACTATAGTAGGTACAACAGACTTCAACACAGGGTCCTAGCAGATAGACTATCTCCGAGATGGTTCGTACTAGACACGAGATAATCTATTGGTGATCACGGTATGAGCAAGTTGTGCCCCCAAAGCAGAGAGCATGTAGCTTCCACCCTAGCTCACACAGCAGATCTAGGCGTACACAGTCAGAGAGTGGAGGAGTTATGAGGCTACCAGCTCCTTGAGGGCCACCAGGGGCTAGGCCTACAAGTCCTCAGCCTCCTCGGCCAGCACCTTCTAGAGGCAATACCTCTTAGGCATTTTTGAGACATGTATCACTTTGTATCGTTTATATACATTATTTTTGATAGCTCAAGATACATTTCATGATATCATTGTATACTTGGACATTTGTTTATGTGGTGATGATATATATGAGTTTGATGGCCTATATGCATGTGCACTTATGGATGGATGTTATCTATACTATTGATGTTATTGATTATGCTTATATTTGATGATTCTAACATGTTGATTCTATGATGCACATGGTATTTATGATACGATGTTTCTATGATTCACATGATGACTTATATCTATGTGTAACGTTATGAGTAATGATCCTATATGCTTATAATTTATGATGACTTAATACATATTATGATGATTCCTACATGCAATACATGATGTTTAAGTTTCTATGTATGATGATCTAATGTGCAAATGCTATGACAATGATATCTATGTTTTTTTTTTTATGATAAATGTTATGTATGATACCTATATGGATATATGACATCACTATATGAAATGGTTTTAACAATCTTGATCTAAATGCTTATGTAACTAATGCACTTAAATTATATGAACTTATGATTGGACATGTCTACGATATGCACAATGATAATGATTTATTTTTGTTATAACAAGTATACTCAATCATGAATAAAAGATCACTTAGAAGAAATAGAAGAATGATTTTGGATAAATGAATAACTTAGAAGAATGAAAGAAATGATTTAGATAAATGGATAAATTGGAAGAAATGACAAAAAGGACTTAGATCTTAAGCCACTTGGTAAATGATAATTACGGAATGCTTATAAATGAAATGAAATGAAATTCAAACTTAACATGCACAAATGAGGTCCAGTCATCTTGTATACAAATATTTGAAGTGCTTTTTTCATCATTGAGCTTTTAAAAATGTTGTAAGGAAATACAAGCATATATGTATAATTAAACCGAGATGACCTAAGTATCACTTACATGGATTTTGATTTAGCAAGTTAATACAAGCATCTAGGTATAATTGAACCGAGATGACTTGAGTATTGCTTGCATGTATCAATAGACAAGGATTGTACTCTTTCATGTTAAGACCCATAATGTCCTCGACGATCTTTTGTTGATCATGTCATTAGACAAGTCTTCACATTACTAAAGATTGATCCACAAACGGCAAACAAATGAAATAATAATGCCCCATCATAGCTCCTCTAGTCTTGGACATCCTTGAGTAGCATAGGAAAAATTATAATGAAAATAAAGACATAAGACTAACAGCCATAAAACCTTCTTGCCATAGATATGCTTTCTTTCCATAACAGATAAAATAATCCTGATAGTTTAGACAAATTATTGTTTGTCTAGAATAGGTTAACGTCTTCTACCAAGATTCTGTTTAAAAGTTAATTGTTGTGTTGTGCATTGTCTGGAGATAGTATCGTGATCCGGTTTGTTATCCTCTAGATTATGGTATTCAAGAATCTGATTCAATAACTAGGTCGAGGATTTTACCCCCAGTCAAGTAAAGGATCTACTTATTATGGATGAAATATATGGATGAACTAACAAGAAACTTGATGGGATGGGCCCTAAGGGACTGACCTAGTGCCTCGGGTGCTCATCAATGATGGCCTTGCCTATGTGAAAGCCCAGAGTCAACATAGTTCGACTATGTGGACCTAAGACCTAGGTGGGTGGGAAGCCTCGGGGGCTCATCAATGATGGCCTTGCCTACGTGATAGCTCAAAGGTGACATCGTTTGACTATGGAAACTGACACTGGTTAAGGATGAATGTATGGAATGTAATAGATTACGATAAGATGAGAGGTATGGATGGAAGCCTCGGGGGCTCATCGACGATGGTCTTGCCTACGTGAAGTCACATAGGCAACTTAGTTTGATGATGATACTGACGATGGAGTTGCGATAGATGACAAGATGGATGAAGGATTAGATGGATAACCTTATTTGATAAGGAGGTAAAGGCGAGCGAGAAAAAAGCCATTATAAGTATCTTTATGTGGTTTGATTGATGCAGAAGAAAAGATGGATGAAACTAAAATCCTAAAAGATGGAGGAAGTAGGTTTATCACAAATAGTGCCTATTGCCAGGTTTTCACCATTTTATTTTATTGCAACATTTTTTTGAATCTTTTTGGTTCCCTTTCATTGGGGTTTTTAGGTGTAAAATTTTCAAAGATACATATTGTTGATGGGATCATCAAACTACTCACCTTATGATGTTGCTAATTGGTATGCTCATGATCCATAAGTAGCAATGATTACATAAGGACCAAGCCAATTTGGTTCAAACTTGCCTTTCTTTTCTTTATCTTGTTGATTTCTAGGGTTTTCCTTTAGAACTAAGTCACCAACCTGAAAAACTTTGGGCTTCACTCTAATTGTAGCTTCTTGACATCTATTGTTGATAGGCCTGGAGGTGATTAAAAGCATTTTGTCATCTTTCCTCCAACAACTCTAACTACTAAAGTCTAGAAACTTGATACTCTTCATCAGTTATTAAGCCCTTTAAAGATATTCATATAGAGGGTAACTCAACCTCGATAGGCAAGATTGATTCTGAGCCATAGACAAGGGTATAGGGTTTTGCACCTATGGGTGTGTGGATATGGGTACGATAGGCCCACAAAGTGGGATTTAGTTGTACATGCCAATCACGACTGGCATCATTGATAGTCTTCTTTAGGATTTTCAAGATTGTTTTATTAGAGGCCTCTGCCTGACTATTTCCTTAGGGATAGTATGGTGTGAAGAAATGGTGTTGGATAAGGAATTTGTCACAGAGCTCTCTAACATCCTAATTTTTGAAAGGTCGTATATTATCAGTGATAATGGATAAAGGAATGCCATAACAAAAAATGATACAGTTCAGGATAAATGAAGTGATTTGCTTGCATGTGACATTGGTTAAGGGTACAACTTCAATCCACTTAGTGAAATACTTAGTGGTGGTTATTATGAATTTGTGACCATTGGATGAAGAGGGATGGATCTTGTCCACAAGGTTGAGTCCCCACTGACAAAAAGGCCAAGGAGTAGTTAAGGGTTGTAGCTCTTGTACTGGTGCATGTTTGAGATTCCCATGAATCTAACATTTCTTTCACTTCTTGACAAAATGGTAAGAATCCATTTCCATACTTGGCCAATAGTATCCCATACGCATAAGTTTCTTATCCAAGGTAGGACCACTAGAGTGCATTTCGTAAATACCTTCATGAACTTCTCTTAAGGTGGTTTGATATTCCTCACTTTCTAGACACTTAAGGAGAGTATCATCCAGACCTCGATGATAAAGGGTATTAGCAATTATGGTATAGCAAGCGGCTTGATGGATGAAGGTTCTTCATTTATTATTGGATAGACTAGGTGGTAATGTATTCTCTTTTAGATAGTTATAAACATTTCCATACAAGGGGGAATCAAATCCTACTATGTGACATATAATTCATGTTTTGAGGATATCATATGCAGGATTAGACACTGGCTCCACTAAGAACTCATAACGTGACTGATTTTCCAGTATATCCAAGAGTGATGCAATGGTTACCATGGTGTCTAAAGCTTTATTCTCCAGTCTAGGTATCTGTTCAAAAGAAATCACAATAAAATACTCTTTGAATTCATCTACCATATGCTTGTAAGGTATTAACATATCATCCTTGGGCTGATAGTCATCATTTACTTGATTGATGACTAGTTGTGAATCTCCATAAACATGCAACTCTCGGACTTTCCATTCTACAACCATCTTGAGACCAATGACCAATGCTTCATATTCTTCTATGTTGTTGGTACAAGGGAAGAGTAGTCTATATGATTTCAAGATTGTATCTCCTTGAGGTATGACAACAAAATGCCTTCTCCTAACCCATGCTATGTATAAGATCCATCAAAATAGAGCTTCCATGCTTGAGTTGTTATGCTGAAGATGGCTTCATCTAGAAACTCAAAACTTAATGGATTCTCATCATTTAGTGGTGCATCTGCTAACTGATCCGTAATCACTTGGCCTTTTATTGCTCTTTTGTCGACATATTCAATGTCAAACTCGCTGAGAATCATTACCCACTTTGATAATCTACCTGTCAAGGTTGCCTTACTGAGAAAATACTTCAACGGATCTATTTTTACTACCAACTTGATTAAATGAGTGAGCATATAATGTCTTATCTTTTGTGATGTAAAAACTATAGAAAGACATGCTCATTCAATAGGCGTGTATTGTAGCTCATAGCCTACCAATGTCTGTCGACTGAAGTAGTAAATAGCTCGTTCCTTTCCTTCATAATCCTAATGTGCCAGTAGAGCCTGATGAGGTATAAACAACCTCATTTCTTTGATGAAACAAATAACCCTTTTTGCATTGCCCAATCCCCTAGCCTTGCCAATTTGTTTGTTTTTATAAGCAATATTTATCTATTTTTAATAAAATGTTGTACAAATCTTTATTTCCTGAATTGATTTAAATTTGCTCTTAAATGTTGATATAATGGTATGTAGAGTTGGGTAATTGTGCAGGGTTAATGTATGGCCTACGTGAGAGTGGACTTCATGCAACTGAGGTCAAGTACGCCAGAAGTTGAGGGCGCCAGAAATTTTAGGCATGCATTGATTGAAGACTCTTTTTAAATTCGGTTATTCCCATTGGTTATCCAATACATTATGGCTCCACTCAGAGCCTTTTATATTTTTTAAAAGACATCAGTAGTTAAAGATTCTATTTTTGTTTTATAAGACTTTTTCAAATGGCATTTTACCGCCATCTAAAATTTACGAGTTTGAATATAGTTCAGTTTTAGTTGGTTGCTCAAAACATGGATATATATATCATACTATGTATGGATGAAAATCAATCTTTTGGTTTTTAAAAATAATGAGAGCTATGTACTACAATTTTTTCATAAATGCAAATAGTGTTGTTCTGAGTATTTTCTTTTGAGATATAAAGATCTGAATGGAGTTACCATGTTGCTGTGGAAATGATTGAATGTGATCTGAGTTAAAGACAAATTTCTCTCAAGAGTTGGCCACTTGTAGGATTGTAGAGTAGATAAGTATTTTTGTTTCTGTGGATGTTTCATTTCAGTTCAAGTTATTTTATGTTTTGTATTCTATTGTGAACCTGTCAGGTGTGTTGTTTAAGGCATTAGTTCTATAGCTTTGTTTGTTTAAATATTTCCAGAGCATCTGCTTCAGTTTAAAACTATTGTTTACTAATAGATGAAAGTTAGAATGTTTGTGCAATATAGAATTTGTCACCATTCAAGATCAGAGTAAAGTTGCATGTCTAAATTTCTAGTATAGCATTTATCTGCTTCTAGTATAGAGTTTATATGCTGTCTAGTGTAGAACTTACATGCTTTCAAGTATAGAGTTTGAATGCTTTCTAGGATAGGATATCACTGCTTTTTAGTTTAATATGTTGTTTAAGTTTTTCAAAGGAATTAGAAAATTGTTTCTAAATGAGATATCCAAACAATAGCCCCTATTGCATACAGCCTCGGACACTACCCCAGTCAATAAACTGATATTTTTTAACTAAAGTGTTAGGACCTCACGACAACCTGCCAGAGCCCCTAGAGCTATTGGTGTAGCTAAAATATAAAGCAAAAGTGGTTTTCCTTAGATTGGTGGCATCAATATTGGAGGATTCATTAGATACTCTTTTAAGAGTTGAAAATCTTGTTCACACATCTCATCCCATCTGAAAGGAATGTTCTTACGAAGGAGATGAGTGAAAGGATGGCATTTCTCGGCTAATTGTGAGATAAACCGACGGATAGACTACAATTTTCCTTGTAATGACCTCAGTTGACTGATATTTTTAGGTGGTGGTATTTCCATTATAGCTTTTACTTTTGTTGGATCCACCTCAATTCCATTGGCTAAAACTATGTATCCTAAAAGTTTGTCAGATGTGACTCCGAACACACACTTCTTTGGATTCAAATGAACATTGAATTGCTCTAGTCTCTGAAAGATCTTGTCTAAAACATGCAGGTGTTCTTCCCATGTGAGTGATTTGCCTAGAATGTCATCCACATAATCTTCCATAATAGTGTGCATCATATCATGGAAAATTGTGGTCATTGCTCTCTAGTATGTTGTTCCTACATTTTCAGTCCAAACGGCATCACATTCCAGCAATATATACCCCATGGACATGTAAAAGCCATCTTGTGTTGGTCTTCTGGCGTTGTTTTGATTTGATTGTAGCCAGAAAATCCATCCATTAAAGACAACATAGTATGCCCTATTGTCAAATCCACGATGATGTCGATATTAGGTAAAGGAAAATCATCCTTGGGGCATGCTTTATTCAAATCCCTAAAATCATTGCAAAGTTTGATCCTCTTGTCTAGTTTTGAAAAAGGAACAATATTGGAGATCCATTCTAGATAGTCAATTGATCTAATAAACATGACATCTAGCAGCTTCTTCAATTCTTCTTTTACTAACAATGCTATATGCAGATACATCTTTCTTAGCTTTTGTTTTACTGGTTTATCTCCTAGAGCTAGTGATAAGTGATGCATGATGAGATCTGGATCAAGTCTAGGCATATCCCTATAGGACCAAGCAAAATTAATCTCTCTTTGAAGAATTGGATGAATTCTTTCTCTTCTTGCTCAGATAAAGATTCTGCTAGATGGACTATCTTTGGGTTTTTTTCTGTACCATTGTTCACTGGTTCTGCTAGTTCTATTAAAACTAAGGACCTCTCCTCATGTGTAGGGTTGGGGAGAGTGTCAAGCCTTTCATCCTTTGGTGCCTTAGAGAGGTTTTTACCATTAGATTCATCCTTTATTTTGCCTTTTTCATGATCTACTACTGCCGCTGAATGGTTTTCACCATTAGATCCATTTTTTATTTTTACATTTTTGTGACTAAAAGGCTTGGCACTCTCTCCAAAATAAGCCACATTATTGAGTTCTATAGTGAAGCCAGCTTTATGATCTCCTAAAGGTAAATGATCCCTTAGTTCTAGATAGTCAATAATAGAATCATCATTTTGAAAGGTATCCAGTTCAGGGGCCTCTTGTAGTTCCCAATCTATAAGTTCGGAATGTACTAGTGGAAGAGGATCATCGGGTTAGTCTAACTTAAGGGTAATGATGGTTAGGATGGAAGAGTTATCTTTGTCTATGGCGGTATGTACAAGATCTAAAATAGTACTCTCCTCAGTATTATCTATCAAGTGGGACATCCGACCTTCCTCATGGGACTCACTCTTGATATTATGCGAATCTAACTCTAGTTGTCTAGACCTTAAACTTTGTCCCTCATGGTATGTATTGGTAGAGCGATATGATTGAACTACATCAATACCTTTATCCTCACAAGATAACTTAGAAAGACTTTCCCATTCGCATTCATTAGAGTCTGTTTCACTTCTTTCTTGCAATTTGTGAATTTGCTCCACTAAGTTGGTAGTAGCCTTTTCCATATCTTTTCCTTTATATCCTAGCCTTGTAGTGTCTCAAGCCGATAAGGAAGAAGGTTGTATGGGTTCAATGATACCTTCTTTTCTCAAGCCTATAGGACTATGCCCATCATATCCCATTCTCTGCAAGATAGTGAAACCTGGGCCATAGTGTTCAATTTGTAATTGGGGTTGTTGATCTTGTGGCTTGGATTCACTATCTTCTTCTTTGTATAGCCATTGAAGGACATCTTTCTCTTCACTTTCTTGTAACAGATTACCCCATTTGATAAAAGGACCTTTTGGAGTCTTCAAAAACTATTGTTTGGTCATAGATGGTTTGCCATAAGACTTGGGTGATAGGGGTAATTGTGCAAGACAAAAGGTTTGTTCAATGGAATACTCTCCTACACCTTTGTCCCTGAGCTTGACTTTTAGTTCAGTGGTTTTGGATGTAGAAGGTAATGATCTTGGGTCAACATGGGTTGTAGTAGATGAGGTTGCACGGTTGGTAGGTATGACAAATTTGGGCTTTGGTTTGATGGTATTGCAGTATTGAAATGGATCATGATCACCTTGGATAGTAATCTCTTGGTCGTTGTATGGAAACTTTATGTATTAATGATAGGTAGATGGGACAGCTTTCATTGCATGTATCCAAGGTCAGCTAAGGAGAATATTGTAGGCTAGTTCCATGTCAAGGACTTGGCAAACCACGTCTTTCTCCACCGGTCCAATTCATATTGGTAAGACAACAGTGCCTTTAGATGTTCTTTCTTCTTCATCATATGCCTTGATTCTGATTTTCTTCTTTGGATCAACAGCATTTTCAGAGAACCCCAATACAAGGATTAATTTTAGTGTGCATACATTTAAACCTGCTTCTCCATCTATAAGGACCCATTTTATTATGTGTTTATGAATGAGGGCTTTTATGTGAAGAGATGCATTGTGAGGTTGAGTAATGGACATGTCGTCTTTTTTGGTAAAAGATAGGAAATGGGTGTAGTGAGATGTCCTACCATGGCTTGAAATTTCTCCTGGTCTAGATTTGTTGGCACAGTGGTTTCCAATAGAGCCTTTTCTAGGATAGCCTTATGGGAAGGTGAAAGATGCAAAAGCTCCAATATAGATATGTGTGGGTGTCTTTTGGAGTTCATCTAGGACATTATAGTGATTGGATATGGAAGATGGCTTGGGTAGAGCCCCTTGGAGAGTAATATTCCCATGACGAGTGGCAACATTACAATCAGGCTTGTTATTTATAGTGATTACATTTACATGTGAATCACTTTCAGATATGTGGTTAACAGTGTATTCATAGGATACGTTCATGTAATTGGAATTATTACCACCATTATGTTTAGTTTTGAGGTACCTCCCTTCTCATAGTCAGGGATTGGATTTTTGAATGCCACATGTTCATCATTGGATGTATGACCATCAATTGATATATCTCCTCTATCTATCAAGTCTTGGATGGTGTTTTTCAATCTTTGGCAATCATTTGTCTTGTGACCTTTGCTTCTATGGAATTCACAAATGTCAGAATCTTTCCACCAAGAGGGTTTAAACTTGCGTTCATATTCTCTTACCGTAGGAAGTGTTATGAGATTATTTGTGATTAGCTTCCTTAGGGAAGATTTAATGGATTCCCCTAATGGTGTAAATTTTCTGCAAGGAGGATTATAGTTTGTTGACCTAGGTTCATTGTTTGTGGGTTTGTTTGAGGATACATTGTTGTGTGGTCTTGATAGATTTAGAATGGGTTGTTTTGGTGTCACATGTTTTGCATCTACAACTCCATCATTTACAATGTTATTGTTCTTAATCTAAAACCTAGATTTATCCGTGTTGTTGCTTGAACTAGGGACATCCTTATAGATTTTTATATGTCCTTTGGCTATCAAAGCTTTCTCAATAAGTAATCTCATCTCGATGATCTTACTAAAAGAAGTAGGACATTGGATTTGGATTTGATAGCTTAGCTCTGTGTTCAATTTATGGACAAACATTTCAATCATTTGTTTTTCAGGGATATGATAAGGACATTTGCTTGCAAGTTGTCTCCATCTTTGCAAGAAAGTGGCAAAAGATTCTCCACCCTTTTGTTTGTTGTTGCATAGTTCTAACATTGAAATCTCATGTTCAATGTTATAGGAGAAGTGTATCACAAATTTGTCCACTAATTCATTGAATGTTTGGATTTTGGGAGGTAGACAGGAGAACCATTCCATTGATTGACCTCCTAAGCTGTGTGGGAAGAGTCACATTAGATGTGTCTAATTGTGGGTGACTTCTAAACATGTAGCACTTAATTCTCTAATGTGGTCACGAGGATCACCTTTCCCCCTATATTTATCAAATTTAGGGACTTCAAATCTTGAAGGGAAAGGTACCATAACCAAGCTTTTGTCAAAAGGATATGGAGATATATCCTCTAATGAATAATCTTTTGTGGAAGTTCCAGTTTATAAGTCCACAAATTATTGTTGTAAGGCTTGGATTTGTTGTGTGAGTGTATCTAACTGATTTGTCATATCCTTAGCCTTCTCATTCTTGGGAGCTTCAATTTTGTTTGATTGGGTTAATTCTCTCAATTTGGAAATGTCAAAATTAGAGGGTAACTTGGCTCCTTGTTGTGCAAGCAAAAGGAAGTATTTGTGTGGGTCCATTGTTATGACCTTATCCATTAATTTTTGAAATTTTGGATCTGGTAAGGCATTAACAATTTATTCTTGGAGGATTTCTTCCTCTTCATCACTAGAAGAGTGCACACTACTATTGAATTGGTCCATTTCTTGTCATCTTTCAGCTTGAGACCAAGTTTCAACCATACAAAATTTGATATGAATGAAGTTGGATAAGAGACTAAAAGTGATGTTTTTGATGGGGTATTGGTTGGGTGGAAGGTTGGATTGAATGTGTTGGTGATAAGATTTTCTAAGGGTTTTTTTATCTTTGTTGAAACAATAGTCTTGAGCTATGATGTTGTAGTGTCGAAAAATGTCCCCTTGGGGGCTTTTCCTTCATGAGGTTTAGCTCCCAGGTCTTTTGCATGTATTTAGGACATCTTAGTTCATAATTTGGTATCCCAATGGAATGAGCCCTAGGTAACATGACCAATGGGACCTAGGAGGACCCCTTGAGCTGTACCCTACCCAAAATAGGGGGGCAAACTAGGTGCCCATGCCCTAGTCTTGCCCTATTTTAGGGCAGGCCCAATTTTTGGGTGTCAGTTCATGACCGTTATTTGGGTCCTATGCCAACACGGTAAGTTTGAATTACAAAAATCTTGGCAAGAGTGCTTGTAGTTGCATACAAAAGCATGTTTAGGCATTCATTTGTAAACTAGATGGCAATTGTGATGTTCAAGTGTTCTCAAGGTGATTCAAGGCTTTCATTGTGTTGCAAGAGTAGACTTGTGTGGTTTGTGTGTTTGTATTTGAAGATTTGAGCATCCATTTCATCATGTAATGAAGAGCATCTTCCTCCCATGATATCTTCACTACAAGGTGACATTAAATTGTGTTTTCATTATCAATTCCTTTGGTTTTTTCCTCTACCTCACAAGGGCATGCACTCTCTATCTGACAATGGTGTTTGGAGACTTAAGTGTCCTCTAGGTCTTGACTGAGGCAAGCCTCTGAACACCACAACCCCCTCCCAAAGTCTTGTGATTGCAAGTTACAGATGACGCATTTGGGAAAAGTGAAGTTGCAGGAAGGATCAGCAGGCATCAAGGATTCAGGATCCGAAGAGAAGCAGGACACCAGAGCATTTCTAGGACGTAGGCACTCGCTCTAGTGTCATTTGTAGCTAAATTTCTAGAAATTAGAGTTACAGTGTTGATCAGTGTCAGAAGGAGGTACAGATCCCACAAAGAAATTGGTACCTTGGACTAGGGCGCATGCTCCAGTGTCCCTGATTGTTCTGCCTCGGAACCCTGAAAATAGGTACTCTGTGAGTTACTATTTTACTTCCGTCTGTAAGAGCTTTTTTTGTTATTCATTAGTTTATTGCCATATTTGCATAATTAGGGTTTTAATGGTCAATTGGGCATAAAAGAAGAGAAATTGATAATTAAATTCCCTAATCCAAGTTTCCCTACATCTCATAGTGATCTAGGGTATGATATTGAATTGCCACTCAACCTTAGATCCTTGAATGCATAGGGTGAAAGGAGGATTCAAACATCTAAACACTAAAAAAATAAATGAATCAAATTTCAAGAATAATAAACGAATCAAATTTCACCCTAAACATTTTGGTGAACCCATGTTTTTGGACTTAAATTGCAACTTTCTAAGTGTGTGTCTTAAGATTTGGATTGATTTCATTCATTCATATTGTTACATCCCCTTTTTGGATTCAATATTACTATTTACTTTTTCCTGAATAGTACAGTTATGTGGATATGTTATTAACATCATAGGAATTGATGATGTAGATAGAGAAAGTTAATTTTATGAAATTATGGAATCTATTTGATTATGATCAATATGATGTTATGAATTGGAATGTCTTTTTGTTATGAAAATGTAATGATTTGATATGCTATGCATTGATCAGAATATTGGTGCTTTGACCACAAAATTGTATGTGAGATTGTCATTTGTAGGAATAGATGGATTATGTTCGCCAGGAAGAAAGAAGAAAAGAAAGTATCTTTGAGAAAGAGAGAATAGACTCTGGAATTAACCATGGGTGCTTGCCACTAAAAATGCATATCAGGTAGATAAACCTTGATGCCTTGAATTAAGCCTTGTTTATAGGCTAAGTCAATTTTAGTCAAGATATCGACATCTGAGGTATAGGTCTTTCTCCTTTCGTAAGTCATCATTTAGAGTATGGGAAATCAACATTAGTGTCGTAATACTCTAAAACGTGTCGTCAAATAGGAATGACTGATATATCGATTATATGTAAATATATGTATTTACTTATGGCAGAGTTGTAAGTCGCGTCTTGTTGTCGATTGGCGCAAGAGTCGAATTTGTGCGTAAATCAATCTCAAGTCTTGTTTTGCCTTTGCGCCTAATCCATCGTTATTGTTGTAAAATGCTTCGAGCGTATGTCATAAACTCCTTTTGTGAAATTTGACGGATGTTGAATTAGAGATCGTGGTGTGTAATAATTTTGGTCGAATTATAAAGGAATATTCTAAATTATATAAGTAATAATTAAGTAGTCATTGAGGCATTCCTTTATTCTTGTTTGATATCAGTAATCGAGTCGAAGCTTGAAGAGGGACACATTTAAGTTCTTTTTATGATGTCTTTCTTTTCGAATAAGTCTTTTGCCTTCTAGATTAAGACCTCGAGTTGTCATTAGTCTAACCTTTATTTATATGTTGGTATTTGTTTATTCTCTTGATCGGTTTTGAGTAGAGGAACATTTTATTTGACTTAAGTCTGCCACCCCGCAAGAGTTTGAACACCATTTTTTAGTGTAGTGGCGAATTAAGTGGTAATGAAGCCTTTGTCCTTGATTAGTGGACAGGTTGTTAAGTTTGCCAACTGCCACTTTGCTTTGTGAAGCTCCATCTACAGAGTGGTCGCATAAGGTGGAGACATTTTTGCATGCTAAAAAGAATTCCCTTCTTGATAGGCATGGTTGGGAGTGGATAGGTCGTTATTCCTTCACCGTGGACAGGGATAAGTGGGAGTTTTTGAGTCAGTTTTAGAGGAGAATACGGGGGAAGAAGCGATAGGAGTCTGAGCAGGGAGCTTTCAAGGGTGACGCTGAGAGAACAACAAGTGCTGGACCAGTTGAAGTGAATTTCTAAGACTAACGACAAGTTCTTATACTCCTTCACTACGTAAACTAGTTCCTTGTTATGTGTCATACCTTTGCAATCTTTTGCGTTGGTTCAATGAATGGATTTTAAAATGCAAAGAGTTATTTTATAATTGAAAACTGTGTGAAGTTTTGTCTTCATTAAAAATGTAAGCACTGTGTAAATCTGCTACCCTGCACTACGCCACACGGAAGGTGTATAAATCACAGTTTTTATATATGTTTTGACGTAGGTTGAGATGGTTTGAGAAGCCTATGGTGTTTCTTTAGAAGGTTGTAGTGAACATAGGGTGCAATATGTGTAAGAGTTAGATTTAAAAATGTCTCACAGCCATACAAGCTGTAACAGCATAACACTTGTCGACAGAGAATAAGATCTCTGTCGACAGTCAGCAAAACCGTGACTCTAGAGGATAGTAAATAACAGAGTGAAAAGCTTGTTTTGTCAACCATCGACGGAGGTTTGTTATTGGTTAGAGGTGTAAGATTTAACATGCAAGTCGATACAATCATCCTCTTTTTCAGAGATAAAATTATTCATTTTGACCATAGCAAAATTGTTTACTAGTTGTGAGCAATAACAAGAATTAGATTATATGCCTTGAAGGTAATACATGTGCTATTGAAGCATTTTAACTTTTGTTATCTTTTCAAGAAAAGACCTTATTCTTAATCCAATTATTATTATGAAGTTTTTACAAACAAGTAATGTGCCTTTTGTCGAGTCTCAAGTATAGACATACATTCAATCAAATTTGTTAGAAGAAACATTATGTCAAGGCTATCCAATGAATAGATCGACAAGATTATACTATGTCAATGATTTTGACACGTCGAAGTAGTATGTTGTGAGTTTTAATGTAGGGCTTTAAATACTGTAATTCTTGAATTGACTCATAGAGAAACCCTTCCTAAACGACAAAGTTGAAACTATGTCGAAGAATCGACAGTCAAAGAAGATCCCTTAGAATGTTCAATTTTAAACTTAGGGACTTCGAATATTTATGTTCTATAAAGTGTTTTATAGTAATCTCTTTCTGAAAACAATAAAGTTGGGTTTAGTGCCCACTCAAGAATGGATGAAATAGACAATGGGTTAATTTTGAGATTGTTATAACAACGTATAGCGTTATTTGAAACATTGATATGCTAGGAAACCATTCATTTATCATGTAGACGGAGAGGATTCCATGAGCTTAGAGAAAGAGTAAACCTAAATGCCATGCGCTAATGCATGATGAAATTCAAAATACCTTGAGGTCATCGAGGTTGATATTTAGAACTTATAAATGGGAAACTGTAGGATTGTGATTAATTCGAGTCAAGTGGAGTGGGTGAACTTAATTCATGCATTGATACAACGCTAATTAAATTCAAATCCTTTGGCCAAGGTAATGCATGATCCTCAAGTGCATTGAATGTTCACTGTGACTGGATGGCATAGCTTGTGGAGAGGTCATACACGACTAGAGGGTATCTAGGGGATTGCATGATAACAAGTCACGTAGGTCACAACACCAGAGCTTAGATGGCAGACACCATTGGTTATCCTAAGTCTATCCTCTTGAGTAGGGTAGGGCCACTTCCGGCTAGGAAGGAGTGTGGGAGACTGATGGTCTGTGGTTGGAGGTTAAGCTCCTTGAAGATACTTTCTCTTCTTAGTTCTTAAGGAATGCCGAGACTTGAATTTGGATGATCGACAATTGAGATGCAGTGACATTGGTAAGTTCCTATTTTAGATTTGATTTAAGTAATTTTTAACATATTGTTTAAATGTTTTGGGTGATTAATTCCTTTTGCTTTACGAATATATATTCATGATTATTGTTAAGACGATGGATGAATTGCTTGTTTAGAGTAATTATTTTTTTGTTTTAAATTTCAAAAAAGAAAAAAATATTACCTTTGGTAAAAACTTAGTTTTTAGAGTAAAATCAGAACTAGGTGTTACATATGGTATCAGAGCTAACCAGGTTCAGCACTAGGGCTGATGAGTCCACTAACCTGATTAGGAATCAACATTATGTGGGTAGTTAATGATTTGATTTATTGTGCTAGGATGGTACGTATCAAGAAAACTGTAAGGAAGTCCTTTGCTAGTAAGGAACATTATCTGCAAGCTAAGCAGAAACAACTTGCGATGATCAAGACTATTGAGAAAATGAAGGATAAAAATGACATTTGGCTAGATGATGTGGAAACTTTTGCCAATGCTTTGTCACAACTTAAACAAATGAAAAGAGAACTCCTAGAGACAGCTAGGATGGCAGCTCGAATCATGGTCAATTGTTGCCCTACTAGTGTACCTATGAGTGTACCTATTAGTGTACTAATGATCACTAGGGATCCCCGTATAGCACCTAGAGCTGAAATCATTGTACTATCATCTGATAGTGAGTCTGAGGGTTATACACCTTTTGATTATGTGTCAGACAATGAATCTGAAGGTTACACCCCACTTGTAAATACTGAGTGAAAACATGAGATATGTCTATCTTTAAAGAATGTATAAACAGATTTGCAAAGTTTAATAAAGACAAATTTTGGTTTGAGAACAATTATGATTATGAGCAATTGTTATGTTTTGATAATATCCAAAATGATAAATCATAGAACTGATTAGTATTTTCTTAATTAGGTGAGAAAACAAACAATCATGGATCAATCAAAGTTTAGTGAGGGGGAAGATCGGGAAGGTCACAATTCTCAAGAAAACTCCACTGATAAGTTGGATAGAATTCTTAATATACTTACTGAAACTAAGGAAAGGCTAGGCAAATTGGAAAAGAAAGTGAATGAAACTGGGAATACGGAGGGTGAAAATGAGAATTCTCATAATGCAAGTAAAAGTAAACAATGGGGTCATGGCACGTCAAGTGAAAACCAAGATGATAGTGAAGTTCAAAGGGAGACTAAAGACAAACTTACACTGGAACTACCTAAGGATATGAAAAAGATTATCCCTCCCAAATTTGATGGAACAAAAATTGGTGATGTAGCAGAAGCATGGTTAACAGAAATGGAGAAATACTTTGAAATTAGAAATTACTTTGAAATTACAAAGGCAGTGTGGGGAGCATATTAGTTATCTGGAGAAGCATCCACTTGGTGGATGAACAAGAAAATGGAACTAGAATTAAGTCCCTTGAAGGTGACATGGAACAAATTTGTGGAACTATTCTGAAAGAGGTGGTTACCACAGCTATATTTTGATCAAAAGTTAACAGATTTCCAAAACCTCAGGCAAGGTGATCTATTTGTGGTTGAATATGCAGAAAAAAATACTAGATTGTTGAAGTATTTTCACCAATACCAAAAGAATGAAAGATTTTGGATAAGAAAATTTATCATGGGACTTAATCCTCAGATTGGTGGTGAGGTGGAGGTGCATGGTCCAAACACAATGGACCAGGTGTATGAGAAAGCAATTAAGCAGGAATAGAAGATCAAATCTATTTCTGCTTCCTGTGAAAAGAAACGTAAGAGATTTGATAAGAACTACAATGATCAGACGTATAAAAGGAAGAATGAAAAAGGATATGGAAACAGGAGGTTTGATAAAGGAAATCAGAAAAACAAAGGGGGATTTGGTAATGAACGTAGAAATGAAGACTATAAGAAAAATGACAATTTTAAAAAGAATGATGATGCTATGAGTAGGCCATCCGAGAAGAGAGGACCTATTGGAGGATGTTTTTTTTGTGGTGGAGATCATTATGCTAACCGTTGTCCTAATAAAAAGCAGAATGGGCAGCCTAGGAATACAGTACTTCCTTCGCAGCAGAAAGCATTTCAACAAAGGATTCATGCTGCCCTTGACAATCGACAAGCTGAGTATCAGATTACTCCCATTGAGGTGACAAGTACATTATTTGGAGTTCCTGTTTCTATTCTATTTGATACTGGTGCAACAGAAAATTTTGTGTCATCTAGAGTCTTAAGTAAATTTTCTAGAAGAGCTAGTTTTATGTCAAAACTGTGGACAGTTGAGTATGCAAATCACTCAAAGGCTCAGGTAGAGCAATGTTTGTTCGAAGCTAAGATTGATATTTCAAACTTCTCCACTGAGGTAAATTTATACATAGCACCTTTAGGGTCCTACGATGTCATCTTAGGAATGAATTCGTTGTGGAGACATAGGGCCAAGGTAGATTGTTTTCATAAAATAATTGAGTGTCTAGATGATAAAGGAAATATAGTAAATTTTCAAGGTATTCAAAGGGAAATAAGGATCAGATCTATTTCTTCAAAACAATTAAAGCGGGCTAGGCGTAAGGGATGTCAACTTTTTGCAATCAAAATGGACCTAGTAGAGGAAGCCTTAGAGAAGCAATCATTTGAGGAAAAATATCCATATCTTTGCAATTTCAGTGATGTATTTCTTGAGGAACTGTCGTGCTTGCCTCCAAAAAGAACCTTTGATTTTGGCATAGATATTAAACCAAGATCTGAGCCAGTATCTAAAGCTCCATATCGTATGACCACCACTAAAATTATGGAATTGAAGGCTCAATTGTAGGAGCTATTGTCTAAGAATCTAATTAGGCCAAGTGTATCACCATGGGGAGCCCCAGTTATTTTCGTCAAGAAGAAAGACGGAACCCTTAGACTATGTATAGATTATCGGATGCTTAATAAGGCAACAATAAAGAATAAGTATACACTGCCACGTATTGATGATCTATTTGACCAAATGCGTGGTGTTTCAGTCTTTTATAAGATAGATTTGAGATCTGGATATCATCAATTAAGGTTGAAAGATGAAGATATTCGCAAGATAGCATTTAGAACAAGATATGGTCGTTATGAGTTTACTGCGTTGCCATTTGGATTGACCAATGCACCTGTCGCTTTTATGAATCTTATGAATAGTGTTTTCAGAGATTGTCTTGATAAATTTGTTCTAGTTTTCATAGATGATATTCTAATTTATTCCAAAAATGAAGAGGAGCATAGACAGCATCTTCAAATTGTTTTGAAATGATTAAGAGAACACAAATTGTATGCGAAACTCTCGAAGTGCACTTTCTTTTAGAAAGAAGTGCAGTATTTGGGACATATAATATCAGCTGAAGGGATATTAGTTGACCCAAGCAAAATTAAGGCTATTATGGAATGGCTTGTACCTTCCAATGTTTCAGAGGTACGAAGTTTTATGGGATTGGCTAGATATTACAAATTGAATTTCTCAAGTATTGCTAGTCCAATTACTTCCTTGCAAAGAAAAGGAAAACGGTTTGTTTGGATTGAAGAATGTCAAAAGGCTTTTGATTTGTTAAAGGAAAAGTTAACAACTGCACCAATCTTGAAAGTTCCTAATCCTGAAGGACATTTTGAGGTTATCACTGATGCCTTGGGAGAAGGGTTAGGAGGTGTGCTTATGCAAGATGGGCATGTAGTAGCCTATGAATCAAGAAAGTTGAAAAACTATGAGCAGAATTACACTCCTCATGACTTAGAACTGGTAGCAGTGATTCACGCCCTTCAGATGTGGTGACATTATTTGTTGGGAAAGACATTTATACTAAAATCAGATCATCAAAGTCTTCACTACATATTTACACAGCCTCATCTCAATGCAAGACAAAGGAGATGGTTGGAATTAATATCAGATTATGACTGAGATTTCTTATATCAAAGGTAAAGAAAACTGAGTAGTTAATGCTTTAAGTAGAAGAAGACACATTGCTTCTATAATATCTATTCATGCTAATTTTAAAGATTTAGTATTACAAAGTTTATCTAGAGATGAATATTACGAGCAAGTGAAACAGGCTCTGCAATTAGACTCTAAGGATCCAAGATATGACGGATTATGTTTTGAATCAAATGGATTGATGAGATTTAAGGGAAGAATCTACGTTCCTAATTCTATAGAACTTAGAAACCTTGTTTGGAAGGAAGTTCATTGCGCACCTTATTTCGGACACCCAGGAGTAACAAAACTTTTAGCTAATGTCAAGCTGCTATATTTCTGGAAAGGAATGAAAAGAGACGCTGCAAGGTTTGTAGCAAGTTGTTTGGAGTGTCAGAGAGTGAAGGCAGAACACCAACATCCTGCTGGATTGTTATACCCGCATGATATTCCAGAATGGAAATGGCAGGTTGTTAGTATGGATTTTGTTCAGGGGTTACCAATGTCTAAGAATAGGCATGATGCAATATTGGTTGTTATAGATAAACTAACCAAGGTAGCACATTTCATACCAAGAAATTTGATAGATGGAGCTCATATTTTGGCTCAGAAATTTATGCAAGAAATATTTAGATTGCATGGGGTACCTGAAAAGATTATATCTGATAGAGATGCCCAGATAACCTCTCAGTTTTGGCAAACTTTATTTTCTGCATTAGGGACTAAACTCAATGTGAGCATCGCTTATCATCCCGAAACTGATGGACAAATAGAAAGGGTAAATCAGGTCTTAGAAGATCTTTTAAGAATGTATTTCATGGATCAGGAATACAGATGGGAGGAATATTTACCTCTTGTTGAATTTGCCTATAACAATTCCTATCATTCTGCCATTAAGATGGCACCATTTGAAGCATTATATGAAAGGAAATGCATAACTCCTATAAGATGGGATAAGCTGGAAGATAGGATAAGCATTGGACCTGAAATGCTTGTGGATATGGAAGAAAAAGAGAAAATGATTAGGAAGAGGTTGGCAGAAGATAACAATAGGCAAAAAAGTTATGCAGATCGCAAACGGGTGCCTAGACATTTCTCTGTTGGTGAGAAAGTTCTTTTGCGAGTGAAACCCCATAAAAGCTCAATCAAATTTGGTAAATCATCAAAGTTGGCTCCTCGATATGTCAGACCTTTTGAAGTTCTTGAGATTATCAATCCAGTGGCCTACAAAGTTGCTCTACCTCCAGTCTTGTCCAAAATACATAATGTTTTTCATGTTTCATACCTAAAGAAATATTTTGTAGGTAATGACCACATTCTTAAATGGAATTCTTTACAGATACAAGAACCAAGGGTGGTTGTGATCGAGCCACTCAAGGTGCTCGAAATGCGTAAACTTTGATTATGTAATCGAGAGGTTTTGCAATGAAAAATTTAGTGGGACCAATATGGCGAGGATAGCGCCACTTGGGAAGACTATAAAGACATCTACCAAAGATTTCCTAATCTTTTCAAATATATTAATGTTAAACTATAAAAGTTTGTTTTATGTTCAAATTTTTTCTTGGTAAACTCAATCATCAGGGATGATGATTCTATAGGGGAAAGATATGTTACATACCCTTTTTGGATTCAATATTACTATTTACTTTTTCCTAAATAGTACAGTTATGTGGATATGTTATTAACATCATAGGAATTGATGATGTAGATAAAGAAAGTTAATTTTATGAAATTATGGAATCTATTTGATTATGATCAATATTATCTTATGAATTGGAATGTCTTTTTGTTATGAAAATGTAATGATTTGATATACTGTGCATTGATCAGAATATTGGTGCTTTGACCACAAAATTGTATGTGAGATTGTCATTTGTAGGAATAGATGGATTATGTTCGCCAGCAAGAAAGAAGAAGAGAAAGTATCTTTGAGAAAGAGAGAATAGACTCTGGAATTAACCATGGGTGATTGCCATTGAAAATACATATTAGGTAGACAAACCTTGATGCCTTGAATTAAGCCTTGTTTATGGGCTAAGTCAATTTTAGTCAAGATATCAACGTTTGAGGTATAGGTCTTTCTCCTTTCGTAAGTCATCGTTTAGAGTATGGGAAATTGACATTAGTGTCGTAATACTCTAAAACGTGTCATCAAATAGGAATGACTAATATATTGATTATATGTAAATATATGTATTTACTTATGGCTGAGTTGTAAGTCGCGTCTTGTTGTCGATTGGTGCAAGAGTCAAATTTGTGCATAAATCGATCTCAAGTCTTGTTCTACGTTTGCGCCCAATCCATCATTATTGTCGTAAAATGCTTCAAGCATATGTTGTAAACTCCTTTTACGAAATTCGATGGATGTTGAATTAGAGACCGTGGTGTGTAATAATTTTGGTCAAATTATAAAGGAATATTCTAAATTATATAAGTAATAATTAAGTAGTCATTGAGGCATTCCTTTATTCTTGTTTGATATCGGTAATCGAGTCGAAGCTCGAAGAGGGACACCTTTAAGTTCTTTTTATGATGTCTTTCCTTTTGAATAAGTCTTTTGCCTTCTATCTTAAGACCTTGAGTTGTCGTTAGTCTAACCTTTATTTACATGTTGGTATTTGTTTGTTCTCTTGATCAATTTTGAGTAGAGGAACATTTTATTTGACTTAAGTCTGCCACCCCGCAAGAGTTTGAACACCATTTTTCAGTGTAGTGGCAAATTAAGTGGTAATGAAGCCTTTGTCCTCGATTAGTGGACAGGTTGTTAAGTTTGCCAACTGCCACTTCGCTTTGTGAAGCTCCATCCTATAGAGTGGTTGCATAAGGTGGAGACATTTTTGCATGCCGAAAAGAGTTCTCTTCTTAATAGGCATGGTCAGGAGTGGATAGGCCATTATTCCTTCACCGTGGGCAGGGATAAGTGGGAGTTTTTGAGTCAGTTTTAGAGGAGAATACGGGGGAAGAAGCGATAGGAGTCTAAGCAAGGAGATTTCAAGGGCAACACTGAGAGAACAGCAAGTGCTAGACCAGTTGAAGTGAATTTATGAGACTAACGACAGGTTCTTATACTCCTTCACTGCGTAAACTAGTTCCTTGTTATGTGTCATACCTTTGCAAGCTTTTGTGTTGGTTCAATGAATGGATTTGAAAATGCAAAGAGTTATTTTATAATTGAAAACTGTGTGAAGTTTTGTCTTCATTAAAAATGTAAGCACTATGTAAATCTGCTACCCTGCACTACGCCACATGGAAGGTGCATAAATCATAGTTTTTATATATGTTTTGACGTAGGTTGAGATGGTTTGAGAAGCCTATGGTGTTGCTTTAGAAGGTTGTAGTGAACTTAGGGTGCAATATGTGTAAGAGTTGGATTTAAAAACGTCTCACAACCATACAAGCTGTAACAGCATAACACTTGTCGACAAAGAATAAGATCTCTGTCGACAGTCAACAAAACTGTGACTCTAGAGGACAGTAAATAACAGAGTGAAAAGCTTGTTTTGTCAACCATCGATGGAGGTTTGTTATTGGTTAGAGGTGTAAGATTTAAAATGCTAGTCGATACAATCACCCTCTTTTTTAGAGATAAAATTATTCATTTTGACCATGGCAAAATTGTTTACTAGTTGTTAGCAATAACAAGAATTAGATTATATGCCTTGAAGGTAATACATGTGCTATTGAAGCATTTTAACTTTTGTTATCTTTTCAAGAAAAGACCTTATTCTTAATCCAATTATTATTATGAAGTCTTTACAAACAAGTAATGTGCCTTTTGTCAAGTCTCAAGTATAGACATACATTCAATCTATTTTGTTAGTAGAAGTGTTATGTCAAGGCTATCCAATGAATAGATCGACAAGATTATACTATGTCAATGATTTCAACATGTCGAAGTAGTATGTTGTGAGTTTTAATGTAGGGCTTTGAATACTGTAATTCTTGAATTGACTCATAGAGAAACCCTTCCTAAATGACAAAGTTGAAACTATGTCAAAGAATTGACAATCAAAGAAGATCCCTTAGAATGTTCAATTTTAAACTTAGGGACTTCGAATATTTATGTTCTATAAAGTGTTTTATAGTAATCTCTTTCTGAAAACAATAAAGTTGGGTTTAGTGCCCACTCAAGAATGGATGAAATAGACAATGGGTTAATTTTGAGATTGTTAGAACAACGTATAGCGTTATTTGAAACATTGATATGCTAGGAAGCCATTCATTTATCATGTAGACGAAGAGGATTCCATGAGCTTAGAGAAAGAGTAAACCTAAATGCCATGTGCTAATGCATGATGAAATTCAAAATACCTTGAGGTCATCGAGGTTGATATTTAGAACTTATAAATGGGAAACTATAGGATTGTGATTAATTCAAGTCGAGTGGGGTGGGTGAACTTAATTCATGCGTTGATACAATGCTAATTAAATTCAAATCCTTTGGCCAAGGTAATGCATGATCCTCAAGTGCATTGAATGTTCACTATGACTGGATGGCGTAGCTTGTGGAGAGGTCATGCATGACTAGAGGGTATCTAGGGGATTGCATGATAACAAGTCACGTAGGTTACAACACCAGAGCTCAGATGGCAAACACCATTGGTTATCCTAAGTCTATCCTCTTGAGTAGGGTAGGGCCACTTCCAGCTAGGAAGGAGTGCGGGAGACTGACAGTCTGTGGTTGGAGGTTAAGTTCCTTGAAGATGCTTTCTCTTCTTAATTCTTGAGGAATGTCGAGACTTGAATTTGGATGGTCGACAATCGAGATTCAGTGACACTGGTAAGTTCCTATTTTGGATTTGATTTAAGTAATTTTTAACAACATATTGTTGAAATGTTTTGGGTGATTAATTTCTTTTGCTTTACAAATATATATTCATGATTTTTGGGTGATTAATTCCTTTTGCTTTACAAATATATATTCATGATTATTGTTAAGACGATGGATGAATTACTTGTTTAGAGTAATTAGTTTTCTGTTTTAAATTTCAAAAAAAAAAAAATTACCTTTGGTAAAAACTTAGTTTTTAGAGTAAAATCAGAACTGGGTGTTACACATATAGTCATTATTTTTATTGCATTGAGAAAAATTCAAAACAATTGCATTGTTTGGCTTACTAAATTGCATCAATTCTTTCTAAATTTTCCTAATTCATGATTTTTACATCAGATCTGATATAAACTATAGAAAAATACAAAAATTCAAAAATTTGCATTGCATTTTCATCATTAATTTGCTAGGCTTTTGTAGAAATTTTGACAATTTTCATATAACCTAGTAATTCCAAAATCTAGGGTTAGTAGGTAGAATATTCTTTCAAATTTTTCTATTGATTTTGGGGGCTCATTCGAATTTTCATTTGTCTATAGTCTTTCATTTTGGTGTAAATTTGCATTTAGATTTAAAATATTTGCATTTTTGCATAGAAAATTTCAACAAAAATCTAGCAATTTTCATGCATTTTCATTAGATTTGCATTGGCATTTTGCATATTAGGGCTTTAAAATAATTTTTAGATCTGAGTAAACTTCATTTTCATCATAAATCAGACTTCAAAATATTTACATAGCATTTTGTCCCAAGATCTCAAACCCAGGGCTTCAAAAACAACGATTTTCACTAAATTTAGCCTTATCGACTCTATAAACTTGCACCATAGGCATGTTGTGAATAGTATTTTTGCATTAATTGGCTGTTATCAAGGTAATAATTTTCTGCCCCTCATAAAAATCTCCACAACACCCTTTTAACAGTGTTGTGAAAAATTGACCTAGTTTGCACTCCAAGTGTGTTGTGATAAATTTTATGGATTGAGGTGAATGATATCATTGATATTATCTATTGTACCTCCTAAGATTCATTACAACACCTCCTTTGCTAGGTCTTGGAATTGAAAAACCGTGAAAAATAGCCTATTTTTGCTATATTTTCACTAGGGTTTTACCTTAAGTGGCACTAAAAGCGTGTTGTGTTGGGTATTTTCACACCAAGTGGCTGTTATTACTGATATCATTTTCTGTCCATCATCATTTTCCTTACAACACCCTTTTTTATGCCCTCTTGCATTGAGTTTTGGTGAAAAAAGTGCCTATTTTGACATATTTTCACTATAGTTTGACTTGGCATTATCTTGGATTGTCATCAAGAGTGTGTTGAGAAGGATCATATTGCTATTTTTGACTGATATTAGACATATAATTTTCTTCCCTTCATCAAAATCCTTACAACACCTTCATTCCATTCATTTGCATTGAAAAAGTACAAAAAATCAAGCATTTTAGGTCATTTTTGCATATAGTTTTGCAGTTAATTTAGAAAAATTTAAAATCTGATTTGGTATCTCATTACGGAATCTTCATGTTATTCATCTCTAAAATCTTTGCATGAGTATATCCTAGATTTTGAAATTTTCTCTAATTTCACTAATGAAAATCCTCATGTTCTAGAGCACATAGCTTCTGCAAGTGGTATTGATGCTTCTATATGTTCTACATATGAACTACAATTACTTTGTTAGACACATGATTTTAATAGCTTCACACTATTCATAGGAACACATCCTTTGATATTATAAGATTTAACGAAATTCATCTCTAGGAATACTCATGTGAAAGATGAGAGTGAAAAGCCTTTTTCCACCACAGAGTATGATGATGATGATGTGCCGTACTCTCATCCCATTGCTCTCTCTGGCCAAGATGTAGCATTAGTGGATGAGAAAAGGTATCTCACATTAAATCCTTTGGGGATGGATATTGGGTGCAATCAAGAGGGAAACAATGTTAATTCAATAATCATTAATAGACTTCATAACAATATTCCTAAAATGAATTTCTGAGGGGCAATTAGTGCACCCTATTGTTTAAAACCGGTGATTACGATTCAAGGTTTTCAAAATGAGTTACAAAAACCACACCACAATGTGATTGCTCACACATACAACACCTGTAATAACAAGCAAAGTAACCAAGCACCGCATGTGTCTGTCTCTCTTCCATGTTCTCAACCTATGCTCCCTCCACCACCTCGTCTTACTCATAAAAGTGGTCAAGAGTATGATCTTGTCGAACAGCTTCGCACTACTCTGGCTAAGATCTCTCTTTTGGATTTAATATAAACATTGCCTACATACCATGGAATGCTCCAAGAAGCTTTGCAAAAGGTGATTATCCCACCTACTGCTAAGCCTAATGATGTAGCAGCCATATTGGATAGTATGCGTGCGACAAAAATAGATATTCTCTTTCAACCACAGGAATTACCGTCAATTGAAGTTTAAAACCAATATGATCCTCTTATAATCTTTGTCACAATAAACAAAATGTTGGTAAAATGAGTTATGATTGCCAATGGATCGGCTCTTAATGTTTGTAGCATTGACCTACTAAACAAAATCAAGGTTAACACATCACAAATCACACCAAATGGCATTAGTATTTGTGGCTTTGATAATGTTGGACGATAATCCATGGGCACTATAACTCTACCTATACAAGTAGGATCTGTGCTTGTGCCTGCCCTAATTCATGTCATGCCTTATTCTTTATCTTACAATATGATTCTTGGTAGACCTTGGATTCATGCATTGGGGGCAGTCCCTTCCACTCTACATCATTCAATCAAATTTATATTCGAAGGTAAACTTCATACTATTCATGCCGATCCTAAACCAGATAACTACTTACACATTGAAAAATAAAAACCAATTTACAATCATATGAGCTTAAATAATTTACAAGCTAATTCATCAAAGCCTCTAGCCATGAATGATGTGAAATATTCTATACCATCGAATGCACTCTTTGGTGATAATTGGGGCTCATTAGATTTTAATCCTTGCAGTATAGGGGAATATAAAATTAATAGCCATGACACATCAAAAGTGGCATCGATCTCACCTAAGCAATCTTTTGAAGCACCTAAGAAACCTAAAATCCCCTTGGTAGAAAATAAAAACAATACTCACTTATACCACAAATTATGAGACCTACGAGGCTTCACCATCTTCTAAGGAAATGACATCCCTTTATGGTCAAGGATTTAAAATCCTTTATAACAATTGTGAATATGTAGGTAAGGGTTGTGGTGCAAATCAGCAATAGATTCGAGTACCTATAGAATCCGCTTCAACACATTACTCAAGTGGCATTGGATATAATCCTTTTAAAGAAAAGAAAGCTTCTCATCGTCCTAAACTTAATGTTAATTCTACAAGATCAAAACAACATGAGAGATATCCTAAATGTGTATGTTCTTAATGATGGTGCTACCAGGTAAGTATTTCTAACCCTTTATTTCTCTCATGATGTGCTTCCCCCGTGATGTGTTATGTGTTGTTTAGGCCTCCTGGGATGACCCTTGATTCTCTTGTAAGGTCTAGGATACCAGGAGACCACCTCTATTGTGACCTTCTTCTATTTGTATCATCATTCTTCTATATTGCCTCTCTCTCTGATTTCATTGTTGTGTGTTGTGTCTTACGGACATAGCGTTACGATTGGTGACACTGGGGGCACCCTCCTACGTGACTGTCCCTAAAACACTTGCTTCTCTCTTATTTATTGTTTCCCTTCCTCTAGTGTTTCCACCTAGTGGGCTGATGACAAAAAACATTTAAACTGATGCGGACCTAGTGTCCCTTTTGAGAGCAATCAAAAAATGGACTTAGTTCCTAATATGACAATGGGGTTGTATATCTTATCCAAAGCTTGGCTAGTGGAATCACTCATGCTTTCCGCGTAGTGAATTTGATGATGTTTCTATCGCATTTACAAACCTTAACAATACTGTTGCTCTATGCACCTTTGTTTGTCTTTGAATTTGGCCTTGGTGGTACTCGATTCAGAGAGCTTCGTGATATAGCCCCATGGTTATCCTCAAACTCTGAATTCATAGTATAACATTGGCTCTTTGTGTGGTTAATCATATGCATTGTTTATCATGATTATGTAGACACTAACATGTTTCTTGCAAGGATGTGTTTGTGGGAACATTTGGCAATTGTGAAGTACATGTCACCTCCGGGGGGCATGGGCTTTGCAAAAGTCTATTTTCCCTTGTGTGTTTTCTTCCTACCTTAACATGCTTGATATCAATGCATGATATCAACCACCTTAAGGTGGGGGTATATATAAGGTAAGTTGTATGTTATAGATGTTAGCAATGTGCTTGTCCTCAGGTGCAGACTAGTGTGATGAGTACTTCCTGTATCCTGAGTTTGTTTACAATCAATCAATACATCTTGAAATCTATTGTGTATACCTCCTTTTCAATATAAGACATCTCCGTGATGCGGGTGGGGTTGTACACTTTTGAGCTCATACCTCCTTTTCACTGTAAGGCGTCTCTGTGATGCGGGTGGGGTTGTATGCCATGCTTCCTTTCCACTGTAAGGCATCTTCGTGACGCGGGTGGGGTTGCATTTTCAAAAGTCCTCTGTAGAGGCAGAGAGTGGTTCTGTGACTAACTCAACCCTTAAGCATGTCTTCGGTGATTGTTGTGCCAAAGCCCAATCATCGGTGTGTGCCTGTAATGTGCCTGAGATGGTGTTGAGCCTAGAAATAGGAACACTCCTCTTGTCTACCATGTTTTTTCCATGTCTTCAAAGTGTGTGTGTTTGGCATGCTTGTTTTGTTTGGCGTGTCTATTGCCCCATATGCAATCTGCATTTTGGGAGGTTTTGCGTGTCTTGCATGTGTGTTGCCCCATATATACAAAGACATGCGCGATGAGTGCATCTTGTATTATGGGAGGTTTGTTTACTTTCCAGTACTTGCATTTGCATTTCATATAGATGAGAAAAAGAAAAGAAAAGATATCATTTATGTCTTCCATGCATTAATGTGTCTTCTATGCATTGACTGTATTCTCCGTGTTCTGCGTGACTATAACTATCTTCTTCGTGTTTTATGTGTCTGTTACTATTTTCTATGTGATTGGCGTGTCTTCTCCATGCTTGATGTGTTTGTTGTGTTTGTGACCTTACTTTAATGCATGTATTGGCCTTGCGTTTATACATACATTAAAGTGGGGGCTAAATGTAACATCAGAAAATGTCCCCTTGGGGGCTTTTCCCTCATGAAGTTTAGCTCCTGGGTCTTTTGCATACATTTAGGACATCTTAGTTCATAATTTGGCATCCTGATGGAATGAGCCCTAGGTAACATGACAAATGGGACCTAGGAGGACCCCTTGAGCTGTACCCTGCCCAAAATAGGGGGGCAGACTTGGGCGCCCGCGCCCTAGTCCTGCCCTATTTTGGGGCAGCCCCAATTTTTGGGTGTCGGTTTATGACCGTTATTTGGGTCCTATGACGACACAGTAAGTTTGAATTACAAAAATCTTGGCAGGAGTGCTTGTAGTTGCATATAAAAGCATATTTAGGCATTCATTTGTAAACTAGATGGCAATTGTGATGTTTAACTGTTCTCAAGGTGATTCAAGGCTTTCATTATGTTGCAAGAGCAGACTTGTGTGGTTTGTGTTTGTATTTGTAGATTTGAGCATCCATTTCATCATGGAATGAAGAGCATCTTCCTCCCATGATATCTTCACTACAGGGTGACATTATATTGTGTTTTCATTATCAATTACTTTAGTTTTTGCCTTTGCCTCACAAGGGCATGCATTATCTATCTAACAATGGTATTCAGAGACTTAAGTGTCCTCCGAGGCTTGACTAAGGCAAGCCTCTAAACACCACAACCCCCTCCCAAAGTCTTGTGATTGCAAGTTACATGTGTCGTATTTGGGAAAAGTGAAGTTGTAGGAAGGATCAGCAAGCATCAAGGATTCGAGATCCTAAGAGAAGCAAGACACCAGAGCATTTTCAAGACTTGGGCACTCGCTCTAGTGTCTTCCGTAGCTAAATTTCTAGAAACAAGAGTTGCAGTGTTGATCAGTGTCAAAAAAAGGTCCGGATCCCGCAAAGAAACTGGTACCTTGGACTAGGGCACCTGCTCCAGTGTCCCTGACTATTCCACCTTGGAACCCCAAAACTAGGTACTCTGTGATTTACTATTTTACTTTTGTCTGCAAGAGCTTTTTCCATTATTCGTCAGTTTATTGCCGTATTTGCATAATTAGGGTTTTAATGGTCAATTGAGCATAAGGGAAGAGAAATTGATAATTAAATTCCCTAATCCAAGTTTCCCTACATCTCATAGTGATCTAGGGTATGATAGTGAATTGCCACTCAATCCTAGATCCTTGAATGTATAGGGTGAAAGGAGGATTCAAACATCTAAACACTAAAAAAATAAATGAATCAAATTTCACCCTAAACAGATGTATAGCTATCAAAGTGTTGATCCAAAGTAAGTCAAATAGGGATGATTAAAATCACTATTGTTGTAGAGTAACCTTGTCAAGATATTTAGTGTAGTTTCTAGATAGAGGATGATTGATCCTAATAGGGAAACTAACTAGATTGTTTGTTTGAATAGGAAGATCTCAATAGCACCTTTGGGAAAATCTTGTTTTTTTTGTTTGCTTTTTGGAAAGGCTAAGTATGAGATGCAAGGTGGAATGTTTGAAAATGGGTATGGGGTGTATTTGTAGGGTTCAAATGACCTCTCAAGTGAAATCTAAGTCAAAATGGGTATCTAAAACTAATTTGGTTATTTGCACAAAACCTCTGAAATAGCTCACTGTTGTGGATGCACAGGTTCAGATGCATAGGAACAGAGCGTATATGTGCAGGAATAGGTGGTATATGCGCAAGTTTGAATGTTCAAGAACAGAGTGTAAATGTGTGGCAATGGTGTATGCATAGCAGAATTGTTTATATGCGTAGCTGAAATGTTTAAATGCGTGGAACTGATATTGCGGAGCAATAAGTGTCATATGTGCACCAAGAATTGGTAAATGCGTAGCTCTGTGTAAATGGCAGTGTCTGATCAATTTTGCTTGTTTTTGGCATATTTTTTAGGTAACCTAATGTTTTTGTGATGATTTTTTCTATTTTTAGGCAAGAAAACACAACAGATAATAAAGTACAATGGCTATTTGTGACATTTAGTGTATGTTCAAGACTTATAAAAAGCCCAAGTTTTCACAGGTCTAACACAATTTGCAAACAAGACAAACACTTTTTATCCCTAAAGACAAGGCTTCATTGCGGTACATCAGCTCACAACTTAGATCTCCGTCGACTCAAATGACATCACATAGGTAAGCACATGTGAGCATTATATTGTCTTTGCGAGAGAGGATAGGTAGGGATATCTCACCCTTTCTCCAAAAAGCTCAAGTAGGCCACAAGAGCTTATGCTAGATGAGGATTACTTGTTGGCATTGTTGGTTACTTGGTTATTACATTGTTGGTTACTAATGTTAGTTATACCGTCAGTTACAACTACACCGTCGGTTAACACCTTCCTTATAAATGTGTTTACTGCCACCAAATAAAACAATGAAGCATTTACTCTTTCTCATTTGGTATCAAAGCAATTTAGCTGTTCTTGTACAATGTGAGGTGTGGTGGTGCCTGCATAAGCAATCAGGTTTTAAGCATTTAAATATGCAGGCCCCTTCCCAAGAATCCAAAAATTCTAACACTTTCAACCCCTGCAGTTGTAAAAAATGCAAAAAATTAGTTAAGGTGCAGGTGTCTTTGTATATACAAGGGTTTTTTGTATATACATACTGGTGAAATATGCATTGGCGGGTGTAAAATCTCCATCGCCCTTTGAAAAAATCAGTTAGATGCATTTCTGAGTGCATATCGAGCTCTAAATGTGCATATACAAAGGGGGATTCTTTCGCAGATTCCTGGGAATATTCCTACTTTGTATATCGGGTTGTATGTAATGGTGCATTGAAAAATATACAAGGGCGCAGATGCATTTGCTATAGTGCAGCGGGGAAGATACATGTGGTAGGGCCCGCGGGTATATACAAACGAGTTTATATATTCGGCATACAAAGGAGAGACATGCAATCCAGACGCAATGGAGGAATAAGGTGCAATGAGTGAAATTTGGCATCCATGGGTTGTATAAAGCGCTTGTATATGCTGATAGACAAGCTGATGTGCAGTAAAAGGGATACAAGCTAGAATTGAGCCCAATTTCAAATTGTTCTATAAACTTTGGGGTCCGCCTTGTATATCAGACAGTTGTATATGCATTTTGCATATACAAAGGATTTCTGAAAGGTGAATAGTGGCGATTGTATATGCATATGTTTTTTGCATATACAAGGGCGAAAGTGGCAAAATGGTGATTGGAAAAGTTAGTGATAGAATCATGGGATGCCTACGTGGCACGTTTTCACTAGCTGACAACTTTTCAACATTTTTGAGTGCCGTGGATCTCAGCAATGGGAAGTAGATCGACAGCCATGTTTTGGACCTTCAGCGGTGGTTTTTCCTGAGCGTGTGCGGCCATTTTTTGAGCGGAAAAATCTCCAAATGTACCTGCTATTGCATCCCGCGAGTGGATGGGGCTTTAATGGCAGATTGTGCAGGGAAGTATGGGTGAGGCGACAGGTGAACTACCAGGCTTACGAAGAGAACCTTCAGGTGGCGACCCAGATCCTGATTCCATCTGCTCCTTTTTCCTCTGTCTCTCTGCTACATTAACTATTTTGAGCGCCATTTTCAAATGCATTGTATCTGTCATAATTTTGATTGGCCTTGTAATTAATTTTTGTTGAGTTTACAGTTTTGGTATAAAAGGCCAAACTGTATTACTTGTGGGGGGGTTGGATGTTTTTTTGGTGGCTTTCTGCTCTGACTCTGAACACAAGGTGTTCACATTTTGAAAGACATTTTTGTTACAGATTCGGTCCTTAGTCTGGTGTATCAGTCCTTGTTTGTAGATGATAAATTTCTATATGATGATTTTCTATGCAGATTGAAGTTAAATGAAAAACACCTAGTGTGTGTGTTGTTTATGATTGTCTCATGTATGTTAGTTGTTTTCCTTTCAAACAAGGTTGTCAAGGGCTTCCAAGTTTTTCAGTATATACTTCTTGTATACTGTGTGTTTGATTTCTTGCATCTGCTCAAGGAGTGGTTAAATAGGCTTTTGATCAGATACAAAGGAAAATGGATTGCATCATAGGATTTGTAAAGTATGATCATAGGTAACACTTTTTCTTGGATATATTGTTGTTAGGCAGTAATATTTTATGTAAATCCTCTGGATATGAAGTCATGTTGTCATAGGGAGACATGTGCATCCATAGGTGTGACTCTGCTACCCAGATAAGGCACTGGTCTGGGAATCTGTCTGTTCAAAGGGTCTAAGAAAATCCCATAACTCCAAACCACCAAATTCAAACCATTCCGTAATTTCAACCTGTTAGTTGTAGGAGTAGGATTAGGAACCCCTGCGTACTCTCATACCTGACCAGACAAATATGTCCAAGAACGTTGCCAACCTTGTGATTTATCACACAAATCTTGGTCCCAAAATGAGAGTATCCTGCCTGTTGCTGTCAAGTTAAATCTTCCTGTCATTGCGCTAATCAATGTTACACCTTTAGTTATAGGGATACCCCCCTTGGTGCGGCAGAACCAGAAGTGAAGGGGAGGCAGCTCACGCAACCTCCCGTAGTCTGTTGGCCGAATCTGCCCATGCATAGGAACTGGCAAACCCTCTGCCAATTCAGAGAAAATAACTAACAAGGTGTTCGGTGAAGATTTATTTATTCATGACCTGAGCGAGGAGTTGTTCGTGGATTGCAGAAGGGAATGAAATGTGGGAGTTGTGTTTGTTGGCCTGCACAGACTTATGAAAGTGTATAGAAGACAAGTGACTAGCATATCAAAGCACTACTTTCTTGTGTTTGTGCGTCTGAATGAGAGCCATTTAAAAATCAATTTTGAAGACGTTGAAAGCGCTGCCCGTTTGTATGAAAAGAGCATGTTAGAAACCCTATCCTGTACGTTGAAATTTGTAGAGCAAGAATGATTTCTGTGTGGTGGTTGAAAAGACTGGTTTGCCATCATGGAAAGTAAGTAGCTTTGCAATATGTAAGTTGCCATATTCTGCCACTGTGAGGCATTTTTTTTGGGAGAGAAGCATGAAGCGCATAGGTGTTGATGTTCGCTGATTTGCCAATGCCGTGATTTTCTACAAAGCCAGTCAGCCATAATAAGAAACCAATAGAATCTAAAATGGCAGGCTGACATTAAAATTTGAAGGCACTTGTAATTAGAAGGCATTTTTGGCTATTTGGTAATCTAGCACTTGAGCCAAAAAGGATAAAAGGAAAGCACTGACGAGATACTGCAAATGTAGCCATTGTGAGTTATATTTTTAGCAATCATATATTGAATGCTTCCAACCGTAGCTACATATTGGGTGGATGGTACATATGAAAGTTGTAGAAATTAGCATTGTTGCAGAAATTAGTAAGTTCCAGCATTGGTTCTATAAGCAGTCAGGCCACTCCCTCTTTCCGTTGTAGAAGGCAAACCTATAAGGTGCAGCTTCCTATTCAACATTGCTGCTATTTTGTTAATTTGATTGTTGTTACTTTATGGAGACATTGTGTGATTAGGGAAAGGCAATTATTTGGAAGTGTGAAGGTATAAGGTAAGAAAAAATTGTTTTTTGGTCTCTATTTTGAAGTGGCACATGAATATTTTAAAGTGGTGGTCAGAAATTCAAAGAGGAATCTTAAATTTTGAGAAAGTGTGATAATTTTGTTATGAATAACGAAGGTGGTTGTGAAATTCTAGAGTTTTTATATTTTTATTTGGAGTAATAAGGTAAAAATTGCTGAAGGCTTCATTTGATGAATGTTTAATAATATCTTGGAGATATAAGGTTGATTATTGTATGGGTCTATCATTGGTTCAAATTGACATTATCATCATGAATGCACATATGTCAAAAATAGCTTATGCTTTCAGGGCCATCTTTTCTATTCCTGATGAGGCCTCCAAAGACTCATCCAAGACATCAGTTGGTTAAAGTGTAATAGGGCCATATTGGAGGCAGGTGGCATTGGAGGATGGAGGAATTTTCCATTATCTTAAGTTAGTTTCTTGCTTTGAGATGATGCTTTGCATGATAAGCATTTTTGGTTTTGGTTGTTTTTCTTTTCTTTGTTGATGCTGACGTATTTGAAGAATGTATGTTTTGTGAAGATTTTGTTTTGGAGACAGGTTTGGGATTTGGTGTTGAGCTCAATATGGATTTTTGTCCAGCGAGCTTCAAAGAGTATATGATCGAGAATTATAACCTTTCGTGGTCACTAGACAATGGAAGAGATCTATCGTATCTGTTAGGGTTCATTATCGAATAATTCAAGACTCTGTGATTTGAGAGCTTGGGACTAAAGAGCTCAAGAACACAGCTCGAAGCTATGCCTTTCTGAGGGTAGACAAGACAACATGATGGAGCCTCGCTTGGTTCATGATTTATTCTTTGGGAGAAGACCTTCTATAAAATATGTATTCATATTATGTAATCAACTTTATTGAGTATTTTAGCATTCAGGGGGGTCCCTTGGTACTATTGCAGGAATAATGTAATAAGGGGGGAATGTAAGCATTGTTGGTTACTTGGTTATTACATTGTTGGTTACTGATGTTAGTTATACCGTCAGTTACACCTACACCATCGGTTAACACCTTCCTTATAAATGTGTTTACTGCCATCGAATAAAACAATGAAGCATTTACTCTTTCTCATTACTATCTCATCTCAAGGGAGGCAATGGTGAGTAATCTTGAGGGCTTGTATCGATTCCCCTTGCACTAAAAATTACCGCAACATTCGGAGGTGAGCTGTGTGGCCACTAGCTAAGAGGTTTTAGTAACTTTGAGGGACAACGCCTTGCGAGCATGTGGCAATCTACTAAAAGCTTTGACCAATCCTACTAAGAGTATCATATACCTCCCACAGTGCAAAAATCATTTTCACAAATTGATGGTACACCTCTTTTTGATTTGGCACCGTAAGGCAAGGCTAACGTTGGTTAGGACTTGGTTTTCGCCTTATCCCACTTATATAGTGGTTCAAAGGAAAACTTTGCTTAAGGTCATCCCTTTTGGATGAAGCATAATCCAAAAGTAGGCCTTTCTAAAGGGTTAATTAAAAGTAAATGATAGATGAGTCTAGCTTTTTGATCACCCAAGATGTTGCAAGGGGAGAGCATATGCCTATCACCTTTACAAGCACAACAAACACTCGTTCGTTAACCATCTAGATTAAACTAAGTGTGACTAATCTAACAACACAAGATGCCATATTTGCATGATAGCATAAAAGAAAAGATAGTCAAATTTAGCCTCTAAATTAAACTATGTTATGATTGCATTCAAGATTGGATGAAATTACTTCTCCCTATTTATGCTATGTTTGGATTGTATGCAAGATTGTATGCGAGATTGTCCAATTAGACCTCCGAATTTAGACTATGTTATGATTTGTATGCAAGATTGTCCAATTAAACCTCCTAATTTAGACTATGTTGTGATTTGAATTACTCCTCCTAATTTAGACTAAGTTATGATTTGTATGCAAGATTGTATGATTACTCCTATTTTAAACTAGATGCCACTAGATTATCAATGTATGAGTAAATACAACAATGATGTATAAACCAAGCCCTAAACCTACAAAAATAATTTATCAGTAGTCTGCGCACACTTCTTTGACGATCGATGATAGCTACAACAAGAGTCAATATCAAGATTTGCAAAAACTTATACTAAAACTTGATAGAATTTTAGTTGCGCAGCAAAATGAATCATATGCGTAGGATTATCATATGAGCAGTATAAAGTATCAATGCGTAGCAGAAAGTGTATGTGCAACAAAAAGTATCAAATGCACAGTATAAATGGTCATATACGTAGGACTGGTATTTTGCTTCCTGTAGGCTCTGATTTTTTACACATATGCGTAGGACTGGAACTCAAATGCACAGAAATGACCTGTTATGACTGTAAGGACACCAAAAACTTAAATTTGGATATTAAATTTAGGGCAAGGTCCCACGGTGGGCACCAAAATGTGATTGATTATTTGAAACAACTGTAAGAACCTAATAAGATACCACAATTACTCTAAATTCCTACTCAAATTCAATTCACCAATGAAACTAGGAAAAATGTAGAAAACTTGAATTATACCTTGCAAACTGATTTATCCTTTACATTCCATTGTCTCCTATCTTCTCAAGATCTTATTGATTATGATATTGCTCTCAGAATTGTACTTCTTTATTTTTCAAGATGACAATGAGATAAATGGAATTGTGGATTCAAATGCAATGTAAACAAGCCTACAATGCAAGACTATGCTAGTGATGATGATATGAAGCTAATGTCATGATATTGATAATGATTGATATGAGGATAATGATATGCAACTAAATGATACTATGAAGCTAGATGATAATGCAACAATGGAGATTATGATATTGATATACAAATGGGGGGCCAAAGGCATGCTTGGATACTTGATAGAATTTCTGTAGCAAGTAAGTACTATAGCTCCTGTAATGCAAAATGAAGGTGAGGAACTTCCTTTTTATAGGCCAAGGAGGGCTCAAATCCAAGTGTCAAAAGATCTACGATTGAAGAATAAGTCTTGTGACATATAGGGTCAAGATCAAATTGGTTGGGTAAGGAGAGATAAAGGTGGAAGATGTTCCTACTATGATGACAAGGTGGAGGAATAGGAGGGACAAGGAGCCACATGGCGTGATGCTCTCAAGGACCAATGAGATAAATGTGGAAGACCATGAGAAGAACATGGAGGAAGGAGTCTTTGGTTGTTGGAATGTGAGAGGGAATATAGGATTCATGAGACAAGTGTCTCATAGTCAACATTGACCATGGGGATGGTTGAGAGGAAATAGGGCACATGTTGAGATGATAAATACTTATTTAAATATTAAGAATATTTAATTATTGGAGCAACCTGGTAAGGTGTCAAATGACATGGAGGATGACAAGGGTGAATGATGTGGATTTTTAGACATACGACTTTGTCTTAGAGGAAATAATTAAATAATGATGATTATTTAATTAGAGATGACCTTAGAGGAATTTAAGATATTTAATCATTATAAGTATGTGAATCACATAAATAAATTAGTATGGTTATTTATTGATAGAAGGATAAGAATAAAATAAATATAAAATATTTATTTAATTCATCTCGAGCCATTTTTAGGTGTATACAATTATATGTTGCAAAGGATTACTAAGTATTTTCTTCTTTGATAACTGTCTTTCTTGCATTTGGGTATCCATAAATTGCATGTTTCATTTCTTTTGTTGTTTTCCTCCTGTTGAACTGTTGAGTCTGTAACCCAATATATAAGGCACCAATCTAAAGCATTTGATCACCCACACTCTTAAAAATCAAAACAAACTTATCATGTGTGAAGCAAGTAATTAGTTTGTATGTCTTGCAAACAAGCATACTTGCACTTTTCATTGTCAATGGGAGTGCATTTTCATCAGCTATATAGGGGTTATTAGTGACAACTAGTTGTTTTAGGTCCAGTAACAGTCTTTGGGGCCTAAAAGACAAGTTGGGTTTGGTTGTCCTTTCATTTTTGTTGTTCATCTGTGTTGAAGCCAATACATATTCAGGTATATCCCTTGGAATATCCCTCCTAAGTCTAAGTTGAGCTCAAAGTGTAGAGGAGCCTTCCCACTCCTGTTAGTTGGCTAAAATCACCCTAAACTTGTTGATGAACATTTTCCTATCACCTAGAATGACCATCCCTGGCCTAGGTGATTTATGAATGTTTTAGGGTTTAAGGTTGCAGCTATTTTGGGTCCCAACATATTGGTGTTATTGCCAGGGAATTTTAATATCCTGGTTTAAATTCTAAAGACCAATCACTAAAAAAAGTTCTTCCCATCAAGGAAGTGGCGACTCCATTAGTGAAAAACCTAGAAAGTCAGTTTTTAATAGTATTAAAATGAACCATAGAAGAAGGGCAGAGGATTATTCAAAATCTGAAAACTCTTCAAATCGCTCAAGAAGTCTACGGGATAGGGGTATAAGAAGATACCCTGATGTGGTACCACCTTTGAATGCCTAGGACCAAGTGGGTATTTCTAGAAGAGATGATGCATTTGATGATAGAAGAAGTCAACATCAATACACTTCTAAAGATTTTGCTGACAATATACTCAGAACAAATAGAAGGTTAAATAGAGACAGGTATGATGTCAGAAGAAATTAGAATGTCATTGGAAGGGGAAGAAGAGACGGGCATCATGATGTTGATACAAGAACATTTAGCATGCCTCATGACAATGAAGAGGATCGTCAAAATGACCAGCAACATGTTTCACTAACAAGATCAGTTGGAGGTCAGCATGATAATATTCCTAGTGAAGGAGAACACCCTGATGAAGAGGAGAGAGTAAGGACTCTTTATGAAGAATCAGACCTACTTGATCATATTAGAAACAAGCAAAGAGAGGTTTAGGCCTTATTGGAACAACAACAAGCTCAACTTGCTCAGCAGGCCCAGGTGAATCAAAACACATAGCACAAAGGCCATAATATACGTCAACAACAGCACCAGAGACAACATCATCAACATCATAATCAACAGGACCATAACTTTCAGGCCAATCAAAGACAACAACAACAACATAGGCAACAAAAAATGGGACAGCAGGGTGCAAATAATGCCCGTACTTAGAACATGCACAATCAACCCCTGTAGAATCAAGTGAATCAACAGCAGGGCAATGTCTAGAATGTCAGGCCTCCACCAAGAAGGCAAGCACAGGGTTTCCTTCCACCAAGACAGCCATTGGGAGTTGAAAGGTACAAAGAACTTGACTTCTCTAGCATCCCCGACTTTTGTAACCCTATTCATAATGAGATTAGAGGAAAAATTCCAAGTTTTCAGGGCAATAATGCTGTCACTGGTGAGGAACACTTGAGACACTTCATCAATGTCACAAATGAGTATGAGATTGAACATGAAGATGTGATGATGAATTTGTTTGTGCACTCATTGGAAGAAAGTACAAAAGAATGGCACAAGGCTCTCCCGAATAACAATATTGACTCATGGGATGAATTCATGAGAGCATTCAGACTGCAGTATGGGGATAGGATTGACCCCAAATTTGCTATCCATGAGCTCACAAAAATCAAAAAAGGACTCAATGAAATTGTTGCTGACTTTAATGGTAGATTCATTATGACAATGAGAAAGGTACCTCCTCAAATGAGACCTAACAAATCCATGTGTTTGGTTTTATACTATGGTACCTTTGATTCTAAAATTGGTTATCGCTTGAGAGACAAGAGTCCTCAAACACGAAGGGAGGCCTATGTTGTGGCCATAAATATTAGAAGTAACATGAAAGCCTCTGGCAAACATGTTAAGAGATCTGATGTGAAGATCTCTTAGCCAACTAGAGCAGCATTTAATAAGACTCTCACAACTAAAGACAAGTTGGATAAGCTTATGGGGGTTATGAAAGACCTATCCTACAAAGTTGCTTGAAATGAAAAAGGGTTGCCACCACAAGGTGCTGCAACACATTTTAATGAAGGTCAAAGACTACATAACCAACCTTACAACACATATTGGTCTAAGAGGCCACAGCAGAATAATAGACAAGATGCCCCTAGGCATGTTAGTTTCAAACAGCCTGAGAGGGATACTCTGATCCATTGAGTAAGGATCAATCAAATTTTCAAGATGAGAGTCTTTGGTGCCAAGTGTGTTTCCTTCCTCATGACACAACAAACTCTGCAGTTACTCATTCAATGAGCAGAGATGAGGAATTTCCCAATGAAGAAGGTAGAGCTGAGTACTATGAGGAGATAAATTAGTTTGACACGTAGGAGTATGATCTTGACTATGATAGTTATGAGGATGATGATCATATTTTTCAATATGATCATGATGAAGATCAAAAGAAATATCACTTGCCTGCTCATGATTTTGGGCACTTGAGAGATCTCATGCAAAAGAAATACAAATGATCCAGACCTTCTAAGAAGGACATGAAATCCCTCACTGATGCCGCCACCTTGCAGGTTCAAGGGGGCTATCAGTTGAGAAATAGGCAAGTGCCTACACAAATCTCTCCTACTACTAAGCTAAGACATGATACGAAGGATGATGCCAATAAAAAGCAAAAGGTAAATGTGGAACAGAAAGGCAGTATTGTTCCAAAGAAGATCGTGCCTGAGAAGAAGAAGCTTCCAGTGCAGCCTATAGCAGCAAAACACAAGTATGTTCAAAAGAATCTAGCTCCAGTCTAGCCTGTAGATACCAAGCCTATTTTGGTGGTCCATTATCTAAAAGGAAATAATAAGCAGGATCAGCCCAAAACACCAAAGAAGCTAGAAAAGGAAAAGACGAATGAAGAAGGAAAGGATATTTCATCCAATCAAGTTATACCTTACATTCCTTTGGAAAATCATATAAGTGTTTCAAGTAATACTCCCTTGCCCAATTATCTCCCTATTGACATGGCACAAGTTTTTAGCCAAATTAGGATTTATGTGCCAATAGTGGAACTACTCAGAATCCCTGAACACGGAGATAGGGCAAAGTCTCTTATCACTATTGTAGATGCACAAAAACAACTTGAAGTTGTTCCCAGCAGTAATGATGAGGGTGTAGGAAATGAGGAAACAGTAGAGGTCTATTTAGGATCCTCCATGGTTAATAGCAAGATGGGAATAGATCCTTTTTACACCACTTCAATTATAAATGGATGGTTGTTACATAATTGTATGCTTGATTCAGGGGCTTCCAACAATGTTATGCCTATTGAAATCATGAATGAGTTAGGATTGAAAGTGTCCAAATCTTTTGGCAAATCCTTTGCCATGGATTCTAAAAAAGTCAATGGCATTGTCTTGGTCAAGGATGTTGAGGTCAAACTCGCTGCCTACCCAAATAAATCATTCCTGATGGACATCATTATTGTGGATTGCCCAGCCAAGTGGGGCATGTTATTATCTAGGAAGTGGGTTGTGTCCATGCATGGTATTATTCAAATGGACCTGTCATATGCTACCATTCTTGTCCAAGGTGTAGAAGTAAAACTATACAGGGAGAAGAAGGTAGAAGATTTGAGCATTGAAGACAGATATAAAATAGAGGATGATCATGCAAATTTCTTTGATATTGAAATTGATCACTTTATGGCATATTGCAATGATGATGATCTTGATGTAAATGGTTTACCTCCTAACCCTATTGTTGTTGTTCATGGTACATCTAATTTGTGGACATTATATTTTGATGGTGCATGCTCAAGAGAAGGCTCAGGTGTTGGGATTGTTCTGATATCCCCAGATAGTGAACAATTTGGTATGTCTTTCAAACTTGATTTTCAGTGCACTAACAACATAGCTAAGTATGAGGCATTGTTGTTAGGATTAAATATTGCTCACAAGCAAAAGGTCAAGTGTCTGAAGATTTATGGTGACTCAGAATTAGTAGTGCAGCAGATTAAAAATAAATTTTCTGCCAAGGATAAAAGGTTAAGAGGATATAGGAATTCTATATGGCATATTGTGGAGCTATATGATGCCATTGGCATTGAATGGGATGATAGTTTGAAGTATGTCCTTTGGGTTGATAGGATAACTTTCAAGAGATCTATTGGTAGAAGCCCATTTGAGTTGGTATATGGAGTAGAAGTGAAGATGCCCATCAACATAGAGTTCCCAATCCACCAGCTGCTACAAGATATTGAAGGGGAGTAGCATGATGCAATGTCTCAGAGGATCTTATATTTAACTAAGACAGAAGAACAGAGAAGAGCTGCACATGAAAAAATGTTGCACCAAAAGTAGAAAATGAAGCTCTTATTTGATAAGAGTACTGTGTCAAGAGACTTCCATATTGGTAACTTCATGCTTCTCTGGGATGCAAGATCTGAAGATAAAGGGAAACATGGCAAATTCAGTCCCTTATGGCTTGGGCCTTATGAAGTTGCAGAAAAATAGAGCTCAATGTCTACCGTTTGATGACCCTGGAAGGAGAATTGTTGGAGCTACCTATTCACAGTCAGCTTTTAAAACATTACTTTTCATAAGTAATGATTTCCTTCAAATTTTGTGATGAAATCTTGCTATATCTAATATTTTTAACCTCGAGCAATCTTGACCACTGTTGGTCTTGAAGGTGTTTTGGTTTTGTTCCTGTGTGTCATTTTTTGGTGGTCTACCCAGAGATCTGAATTCTCGTTGTGCCACTGCTTGGAACACGTCCCCAACTAGAGCCACTATTGGGAATCCTATTTTCCATGCCTCAAAATTGCAAAATCTTGTCAAATTCCTATAACAAAGGGAATAAGCCCAAAACCACTAACTATTTATGTACCTCTCCAAAACAAGTCCTCAGAACTAGTTCCATAGCTCAAGATCAAATAATAATGAGAACAACAGAAATCCATAAACCCATGCATCTACTTCTCAACCTTTTCAAGACTAATGTAAAAGAGAAGACAAGATACATATAAAGAATGCATCTAATAATCAAGTGGGCAACACCTATTAGATCATTCACCTGCCGAGTAGACCAAGAGTGGGATACAAGATTGTCCTTGCCTATAACACCAAGCAATAAAATCTTATAATAAAGACAACCTTCTCATAAGGTCTATAATGGACTCACATTCATTTCCAAGTGTAGGCTCCTCTATCCTTTTGTTGACATCTCATAATGAGAAATCTTTCCAACACATATCTCTAAGTTCAAGAGATATCTAGCCTCACCCAAGTCTCTCTAGTATCCATGAGTATTCACCAATCAAACCATGCTAACTTAAAATGCAACCTGCAAAATCATGAAGCTCCAAGAAAATGATTAATACTTTTGTTAAGGGAAAATTGGATTTCAAATGAATAATCAATAATATCAAATATCAAGATACCCAAAGCTCAATGAAATGGTGAACAAAGGAGATCCAAATAAACAATGATCAAACAACAAAGCAAACCTCCTTAATTCAAAGCTTCCATTGATCGCCTATCACAATCGATCTTACATGTATGAATTAGGGCCCTCAGAGAGTGCAATTCTTTGCTTTCTTTCAAGAATGTCAATTGAGAATGGCAGTGATAGTTTATTGCAATGAAGAGGAGCTTCACAACAATGGTAGTGGTGCGTAGTAACGAATGTGATCACAAGCAATGAAGGAATTGGTGCCAAAGGCACACTATAATTCCTGCAGAGTAACAATACTGAAAGCTTGGATGATTAAAATGGAAGAACATGGTTCAATTTATAGACTTGAGAGAATGAAGATCAATGGTATAGAGAGAATGAGAAGATCAATGATTGAGAACAGTTGAGGAACGTGCAACGAATAAGAAGAAGACATGTGTCTTGCTTTCTTTTGCATGAGAGGATTTGCTAAGAATAGAAGAATGAGTTAAAACATTTAAAAGAATATAATAATTAGTTAAGTGATTTAAAACAAGAAGAAGGGATTTGCATGAGAATAAGAAGATATTTTGCTTTATTAAATATTAGGAATATTTAATTGCATGTGCACAAAGCTTGAATTATATTTAGAGATAATTCATTTTAGAAGAAAAGATAACTTAAATAAATAATTGATTTATTTAAATTTAGAGAATATATTATTGGAAGAGACAATTAAATAATTGACATTATTTAATTTTAGAAGATAAGAAAGCTAATTAAATAAATAAATTTATTTAATTGTTATGCATGATTTTGGAAGAATAAATAAAATATTTGATTATATTCTATTTTTGGAGATTGAGAGGATTTAAATAAATTTGATTTGATTTATTCAAATTTGGAAGAATGAATTTGATTTAATTAAATAATTGAGAATTGTTTAATTGTTTGGAGGAATTAAATTAAATTAAATAAAAGATTTTATTTAATTTTGACTTTAGAAGAGATAATTAAATATTTCGGTATTTAATTAACTTAGAAGAATGTGAATCGTGTCATTTTTAGGCGTATACATTTTGCCCCTCTTTGATGCAATGTAGTTTATAGTGTTGCTTCAAAGAATAAATAGTCTGATAATGATACATGCCCCAGTTTGCCCCTGGTACAAGTTATGATGATAGGATGCCCCTCGGGAGATTGGATGAAAAGAAGGCAGAAGGCGTGAGACGGACAATCTCACAAAGACGAAGGGAAACTAGGTTAGGTTTGAAGAAAACAAGGCGCGTTTCAGAGAAACGGGAAGAAAACTGGAAGAAATGGGTGTGGGAAGTAGTTGTAGTCACCACATAGCCAGATTAGGGTTTGCATGCTATATATAGGAGCTGGGTCCACAAGATAATTCATTTGCACACTTGTCTTTCTTTGATTTGCTTCAGAGAGCTTAGAGGAGCATAGAGCACAAAGCAGTCAGCACGAGGATGGACATTCCATGTGAGGAGCATCGATTTGAGAACGTCTGTCGATTCGACCGGCCAGCAGAGGTAGGACCCTCGATATGTATCTCAAAAAATTTCTCCTAGGGTCGAGTTTGATAGCAATAAATGCTAGGAGAAAAATAGGATAGACAAAAGTGTAGAAACACAGTGTAGTGCACATGCCACATAAAACTGCACATGCATAGTTCTACAATGCATGTATGATATAAAGCAGTGCATATGAAAAAGTTGCACATGTATAGGTTTAGGCGACGCATGCATGGTTCTGCAGTGCTTTTACGGTATGTAGTGGCGCATGTGATGGGGCAACGCATTTACAGCATAGGACGGCGCATGCACGGATTCTTGTAGCGCTTTTGCCAGAAGTGGTGCATGTGTCAAGAAATGGTGCATTTGATAGGAAATGGCACATGTACCACCTGTTATGGTGCATATGATATAGATAAGAAGATTACTTAGCAAAATTGACTCGATTGGCATCATGTTTGATGCGTCAATCGATAAGCTATCTCTGAGATTGCAGGAATCTAGTCAAGAGATGTAGTGTGTTGTTTTGATCAATTTGAAATGCTAAGTTAGTTGATATGGTTCTGTAGATATGTTGAGTATGGTACTTGCAGCTTTAGGTTGACGCCTTGCTTTACGTGCTTACAAGAGGATATACGAGAGATGCTTCAGTCGAGGGAGAAGTTCCCTATGCCTTTGTTGCAGAGATATATGTTGACTGAGATGGACAGGGAGGCGCTTGGCGTGATGGGACTTGATTACGTATGCTTCATGCCCAACGTTCAAGCGAACTGCAGGTTGCTGACAGCAGCAGTGGAGAGGTTCCACAGTGAGGATGGGACCTTCCACTTCCCTACTGGTGAGATGACCGTTACGCTGGAGGACATGTATAGGATTCTTCACTTGCCTATTGAGGGTGAGCTAGTGGAGTATGATCCACAGAGAGACACAGGACTTGTCATTTGCAGGCGAGTATTTGATGACCCCGAGCTAGTCGGGCAGGTCATCTCTTGGCAGGATATTTATGACTATTACGACTACTTCCTAGGGATTGTAGTAGGACTGATCAGAGGCGTTGTATACTCCGATAGGAGATCACATAGGTTCCCCATTGGATGGGGTCAGATCATGGAGCGGATGATTACAGAGGGCACCCGATATGCTTGGGGTGTCTGTGTACTAGTGCACCTATACCACAACATGCATCAAGTGGTATATCACAGGGGTACGAGCCTATCTGTAGGCATGTCGTTGCTACAATTTTGGCTATGGGAGCACATAGCGATCACTAGACCAATATGTGTGTTTGGAAAACAGAGAGGAGAGCCATATAGCTATGGCTATGCAAGAGTGATTTCCCAGCATAGGCTGGGGAAGCTTGAGTACTGGTGGCTTGCTTTGGATGGAGTAGACATTGTCGTCTGGTGGCCATACCTAGATTGTGAGCCATGGGAGGACGAGGCAGATGAGCTACCCTACTACTATCAAACGCGGTGGTTGATAGGGCAGACACGGTTTATACTAGAGAGACAGATTATTGGCCGAGTACAGCAACAGTTTGGGAGGAGGCAGGGCATGCCACAGGGGTAGGCTTGATTTGCGAGGACTCATGCTGAGAGGCTCAGATTGGGACCGATGGCATCCTATGAGGAGGCATTGGCAGAGTTTCGGCAGACTCCTTATGTCACCTGGGACATGAGGAGGGGGATTGCAGACGCTGGGATGACCCAGGACTATGAGGATTGGTTCACTGCCCACCCATTTCTGAGATATTCAGGGCCTGGGGTGCTAGTGCCTCAGATAGACGAGGCAGACTCATATGATGAGGGCCAGGTTGGCCGGAGGAGGAGGAGGAGGGGGAGAGGAGGATGAGGAGGTGGCAGAGATGAGGGAGATGATGGAGATGATGGAGGCTGACCCAGACAGAGGAGAGGTGGGGAGGGATCTTCCCACGCCCAGCAGGCAGTGCCACCATAGGTCACATAGCAGGCACCGCAGGTATAGATGCCGCCACCTTAGCAGGTGGCACAGCAGTAAGGACCCCAGCCACAAGGGTAGGGATAGGCACAGGTAGCCCAAGGTCTAGCACAGTCAGATGTCTAGGAAAGGACTATAGCCACCTTGAGAGGACAGGTTAGGCAGCTACAGGCACAGCTCAGGAGGGCTAATGCCCGATGAGAGACAGACGCAAAGGTCATTGCAGAGCTCACTAGAGAGAGATATAGCGGATGCGCGGATACGAGTTATTCGAGTAGAGTGGGATACCACAGTGGTAGCCCTGGGGATAGACGCGATGAGTAATTTTTTGGTTGGGTAGGTGCATCAGGCATAGACATGGCTGGCGAAGGTACAAGGTGAGCTTGCCAGAGCGTAGGCTCAAGCACAGTATTACTGAGGCCTATGTCATGGTGCCATGCTAGCTAGTCAGAAAGCCTCAAGCTACAGGAGCCAGTCTATGGCTCCCCAGAGAGCAAGCAGATCGAGGTCAGGAGCCTCCGTGGTGGACCCACAACAGTCTGAGGCCAATAGAGGAGGGGACACGGGAGATACTGCTGGTAGCAGCGGTTCACAGAAGCAGGGATAGCAGAGACTTGCAGATTTTTGGATCCTATGCACCCTTTTTGATGGCTCAGATAGTCGGATACACTTGTGTACCACTTTTTTGTACTTTGAGACATGTATCACCATCCTTGGGATGTATCTATTGTATATGACATTGACTCAGAGATGGACCACTTGATTTTGTACATTTGGACACGCTTTTATGATATTTATATGATGATGCAGCTATTTGATGCTTTCTATATGCAGTTTGTTCATTTCTATGTTATGGATGCATTTCTATTGTATGATGCGATGCACATGTTTATCTAATGCAGACTTTAGATGTTTTACTTGATGCTATGCAATGTTTGTCTAATGTAGATTTTCATATGATGTTATGTGATGCTATATGACCTAATGCAGACTTTGGATGTTTTACTTGATATGTCTCTAATATGTGTGAATGCAAAATGATATTTATATGATTATGCAACTTTATGTGATGCACTTATCTATGTTTTTTATTTTTTTTCTGTCAACACTATATGATGCTTGCAACAAACTGTATATGGATGTCCTGATGCACTTACTATGTATGCAACTGATTTAATCATGTAAATGACTATCTCATATGATATGATATGCAAATATATGCTATGTTTTTGTGATGTCCAAATGTACTCTATCGACACAGAAATGGTAGAATGGTAGATAGAAGATTGATTGAAAGAATGACTCGGTAGATAGACTCACACGTTTTGACTTTGTATTGTTACTCTACATTGTTTGGATCTTTTTATTGCATGGGGTATGGATGCATGGATGTATGATGGATGTATGGTGGATGCTTTGATTTTGACATCTTGATGGTGCAAGTATTTTGAAGTGCTTATTTCATCATTGGGCAATTTTTTTAGTACTTTTTCAAAATGTTGTAAGTTAATACAAGCATCTAGGTATAATTGAACCGAGATGACCTAAGTATTTCTTGCGTATCAACAGATAAGGATTGCCCCCGTTCATGTTAGACCTTTGATGTCCTCAATGGTCTTTTGCCGATCATGTCTTTAGACAAGGCTTCACATTACTAAAGTTTAATCCACAAACAACAAACAAAGAAAATAGTCATGCCCCCATCATAGCATCTCTAGCTTTTGGCATCCTCAAGTAGCATAGAAAGGCATGATAGCAAAAATCAAGACTCTACATTTTAACCATGTTTCCAATCCACAAAATATTTTTGCATTTAGATGTGTTCGTTTCTTGCCATAATTTGGGTAAAATCATTTAGAGTGCTTTAGGTGCTTGGTTGCTTTGCCTTGGATAGGTTAATGTCTTGCGTCAAGATTTCTGCTTGAAAAGACCAGGTTTTTGTTTGTGCTTGCTTGCCTGGTGAGAAGATTCCATAATCTTTATTGGTGAGACGGACCCTAAGGCACTGACCTAGTGCCTCGGGGGCTCATTGCTAAATGGCCTTGCCTACGTAATGACGTAGAGGCAATGTAGTTTGGGGTAAACCCTAGCAGACCTAAGACCTAGGTGATAGAAAGTGGTGCGAACTCAGATAGATAGAAGGACTAGACATGGGACATATGGGAAAGTGGGAGCCTCAGGGGCACATTTGAGAAATGGCTTTGCCTATGTGACAACACAAAGGCAACGTAGTTCATGGACTTGGACCATGGAAACTAACAAGAGACACTATGCTAGGCTGACACTATGGGTACGATATGGGATAAAACCTTGGTTGACAAGGCAACAAAGAGATAGAGTATCAATCCATGATAGGTTACCATTAGGATGTTATTATGGAACAGATATGGATCGAATGGGACACGAGGAAGAATGGACACAAGGTGATTGGTTTCCCAAAGATGGAGGAAGCAGTTTATCACAAGTAACACATGTTTACCAGGTTTTCACCACTTGCCTTTATTTTCATGAAAGCTAGAAAGTAAACATGACGCCTATTTGCTAGGTTTTCATCATGATACCTATCCAAGGTGCCTATTTGCCAGGTTTTCACCAAAGGACAATTTTTTTTTATTTTTTTATTTTTTTTATTTTTTTGTATTTTTTTGATTTTTTGATTTTTTTGTATTTTTCTATTTTTTTTTGTATTTTTCTAATTTTTTTATTTTTTTGTATTTTTCTGCCCCCCTTACATTGGGGTTCTCCTAGGTATAGAACCGGTGAAGATGCATGCTGTTGATTGGGTCATCTAACATCTCACCCTCTGATGTTGCTAAATGATATGCCCCCGATCCATAAGCAGCTATGATCACATAAGGCCCAAGCCAGTTGGATTCAAACTTGCCTTTCTTTTCCCTATCCTGTTGATTGCGGGGATTCTCCTTAAGTACTAGATCTCAAACTTTGAAGACTCTTGGGCGAACTCTGCGGTTATAGCTTTGTGACATCATTTGTTGATATGCTTTGAGATGGTCAAAGGCTTTATGTCTCCTTTCCTCTAGCAACTCTAGTTCTTGCAATCTAGAGACTTTGTACTCTTCATCTGATATGAGACCTTTTAATGACACCCTGAGAGATGGTAATTTGACCTCTATGGGGAGGATAGCTTCTAAGCCATAGACAAGGGCGTAAGGGGTAGCACCTATGGGAGTGTGTATACTAGTTCTGTAGGCCCACAGAGCGGGATTGAGTTAGATGTACCAATCACGGCCTGCATCATTGACTATCTTCTTGAGGAGTTTCAAGATGGTCTTGTTGGATGCTTCAGCTTGACCGTTGCCTTGGGGGTAGTAGGCTGTGGAGAAATGGTGTTGGGTTTTGAATCGGTCACAGAGTTCTTGGACATCCTAGTTTTTGAAGGGTCTTCCATTATCCATGATAATGGATGAAGGAATTCTATATATGTAGATGAGGTAATTCAGGATGAATGAGGAGATTTGCTTATCAGTGACGGTGGTGAGGGGAATGGCTTCAATCCACTTGGTAAAGTACTCAGTGGCGGTTATTATGAATTTATGGCCGTTGGATGAGGGTAGATGGATCTTTTCCACAAGGTCAAGTCCCCATTGGCAAAAGGACCAAGGTGTCGTTAAAGGTCTCAACTCTCGAGCTGGTGCATGTATCAGGTTCCCATGTATTTGGCACTGCTTCCACTTCTTCACAAACTGATATGAATCTGTTTCCATGTCTGGCTAGTAATAACCCAAACGCATGAGTTTCTTAGCTAAGGACCGCTAGAGTGTGTTCCGTAAATCCCTTCATGTACGTCTTGTAAGTTAGTTAGGGATTCTTCTCATTCTAAACAATGGAGTAAAGTACCATCTAGACCATGTCGATATAGGGTGTCAGCAATAATGGTATAGTGAGATGTTTGGCGTATAAAGGTTCATCGTTGGTTTGAAGATAAGTCAAGTGGGAGGGTGTTGTCCTTGAGGTAAGTATAAATCTTACCGTACCAAGGTGAATTAGATCCAACTAAAAGGCATATGGAATGGTTCTCAGGTAGATCATAAGCTGGTTGTTGAATAGTTTCCACTAAGAACTCGTACCGTGACTCATTCTCTGGTATCTCGAGAAGAGAGGCAATGGTCACCATGGCATCTGCTACTTTGTTCTCAATCTGAGGTATCTGCTCAAAAGAGATGATCACAAAGTAATCTTTGAAGTCCTCAATCATGCGCTTGTATGGGACAAGCTTTTCATCTTTGGTTTGGTAATCATCATTGACCTGATTTATTACTAGTTGAGAATCACCATAGACATGTAGCTCTTTGATTTTCCATTTTGTTGCCATCTTAAGACCAATGACTAAGGCTTCATATTCTACTATGTTGTTTGTGCATGGAAATAATAGACGGTAGGACTTCGGTATGGTGTCGCCATGAGGAGTTACAAACAAGATTCCTACCCCTGATCCATGGTTTGTGTAGGACCCATCAAAGTAGAGCTTCCAGGAATGTGTTGAGATGTTGAATAGGGATTCATCTGGAAATTTAAATTGCATTAGTGTGGTGTCCTGTAATGGTGCATCCGCTAACTGATCAGCAATGACTTGCCCTTTGATAGCTTTTCTGTCTACATACTCAATGTTGTATTCACTTAGGAGCATTACCCATTTTGCTAGGCGACCTATAAGAGCCGCTTTGCTTAGTAGGTATTTTAGTGGATCTATTTTTGTAATAAGTTTTACTAGATGTGCAAGCATATAATGCTGAAGTTTTTGGGAAGCAAAAACTACCACAAGACATGATCTTTCTATCTAAGAGTATTGCAACTCATATCCCACCAACGTATGACTGATATAGTAGACGGCTCTTTCTTTATTCTCATAATCTTATTGTGCTAGAAGAGCCCCAAGAGCTGTAGGTGTAGCAGATATGTATAGTATCAATGGTTTCCCTTAGATAGGAGGCATGAGAATAGGTGGATTCATAAGATATTCTTTCAGTTTGTTGAATGCCTCTTCTCATTTCTCATCCCATCTGAATGGAATGTTCTTGTGTAGGAGATGACTGAATGGTTGACACGTGTCTGCCAGTTATGATATGAATCTACAGATTGCTTGTAGCTTGCCTTGTAGAGATCTTAGTTGAGTAAGAGTCTTGGGTGGTGACATGTCCATAATAGCCTTGACTTTGGCAGGGTCCACCTCTATTCCATTTGTTGAAACAATAAAACCTAGGAGTTTGCCTGAGGTGACTCCAAACACACATTTCTTTGGGTTCAACCTGACTTTGAATTGCTCGAGTCTTTGAAAGACCTTCTCTAACACATCCAAGTGTGATTCTCTTGTGAGTGACTTTGCTAGGATATCATCTACATAATCTTCCATTGTTACGTGCATCATATCATGGAATATAGTGGTCATAGCATGTTGATATGTAGCCCCTGCGTTCTTTAGCCCAAATGGCATGACATTCCAACAGAAAGTGCCCCATGGACAAGTAAAAACTATCTTATGTTGGTCTTTTGGTTCTATCCTAATCTAATTATATCCTGAGAAGCCATCCATGAGAGATAACATGGTATGCCCTATTGTTAAGTCGACTATGATATCTATATTTGGCAACGGAAAATCATCCTTGTGGCAAGCTTTGTTTAGATCTCTAAAGTCATTGCATAGTCTGACTCGGCCATCAGCTTTGGACATTGGTACTATGTTGGAGACCCATTCTGGATAGTCTATAGCTCTGATAAACCCTACATCTAGTAGTTTCTTGAGTTCTTTTACAAGCAGTGCTATGTGTGGATGCATCTTTCTAAGCTTCTGTTTCACTGGTTTCACTCCTGGATCTAATGGAAGATGATGTAGAATCAAATCTGGATCTAACCCCGACATATCTGCGTATGACCAAGAAAAATTGACTTGCTTTCTCTTGAAGAATGGTACAAACTTAGTCTTCTCTAGTGGGGTTAGAGATTTAGCAAAGTGAATGATCTTAAGCTGTTCCTCTGTTCCAATGTTAACAGGTTCTGTCGATTCCACAACAATCTGAGACTTCTCCTAGTGCATGTCATTGGGGAGATTGTCAAGCCTTCCATCATCAAGTGCCATAGTTGGGTTTTCACCTCCGGATGCGTCCTTTCTTTTTACTATTTTGGGATCTAACACTGCCGCGGAGCGGTTTTCACCATCAGATCCAATTTTTATTTTGATATTTTTGCGACTGGAAGGCTTGGCACCCTCTCTGAAATAAGCCACGGTATTAAGTTCAATGTCGAAACCAGCTTTATGATCTCCTTTGGGTAGGTGGTCCCTAAGTTCCATGTAGTCAATATAGGCATCATCATTTTGGAACATATCTAGTTGAGGGGTTCCTCGTAGATCCCAGTCAATAAGATCAGGATGCACAAGGGGAAGGGAGTCAGAGGATAGATCTGATTTGTTGATAGTTTGAATTGATATACTAGGAGTATTGGTAGGGGGAGTGTTCGGGATGGTACTTTCCTCCAAATTGTTTATTGTGATAGAACTCAAACCTTCCTTGAAAGTCGTATTCTCAGAGATAAGCAAATCACATTCTAATGGCCTATGTCGTAGCATTTGTCCCTCACGATAGGGGCTATAAGTTTGAATGGTATCAACCTCTTTGTCATCATAGGAGTGCTCTGTCAGCTCATCCCACTCATATTCATTGGAATCTGTGTCACTGTCCACTTGAAGTGTATGGATCATTTCTACTAGACAAGCATTTTCTTTAGCTTTGCCCTTATCCTTATATCCTAGGCCTTTTGTATTTCTAGCCAATGAGGATGAAGAAGGTTGAATGGGTTCTATAATTCCTTCTTTTCTTAGGTCGATGGGGCCTTGTCCTTCGTAACCCATTCTATGTAGGATAGATTCACCTTGCCCAAAGATTTATGTTGGTAGCCTAGGTGGTTCTTGTTGTATGTTCTCTTCTTCTTCGGTATAGAGCCATTGTAGGATATCTCTTTCTTCTGTTTCATCTGATAAGGTCCCTCATTTTACAAAGGGAACTATAGGAGATATAGGAAGAGCAAATGGCTTTGGAAAATGCTTGGGTCGACCAAAAGATCTAGGAGATAAAGGCATCTTGGCTAGATAGAGGCTCTACTCTATGGAGTATTCCCCTACTCCTTTTTCTTTGATGGTAATTTTTTGCTCTTTGGGCCTTGATGAGGAAGCTTCAGACATATGATCATGCTGTGGGGTAGGGGATGTAGATGCTCTATTGTTTGGTATGATGCAATCAGGTTTTGAAAGGATAGAGTTACAATGGTAGAAGGGTCAAGGTTGCCTTGGATGGTCACTTGCTTGCCATTATGTGGGAATTTTATGCATTGGTGATAAGTAGAGGGAACAACTTTCATGGCATGAATCCATGCTCTACCTAGGAGAATATTATAGGTGACCTCCCTATCTAGGACTTGGCACACAACATCTTTTATTATTGGTCCCACTTGTATGAGTAAGACTACTGTTCCTTTTGTAGTTCTCTCATCTTCATCATAGGCTTTGATGGTAATCTTCTTCCTTGGATCAACTGCATTTTCAGAGAACCCCAATGGAAGGACTAGCTTTAACGTGTAAATATTTAAACCAGCTTCCCCATCAATGAGAACCCTCTTGATGTGGTGCTTGTGGATGAAGACGACAATATGCAGGGGGTGTTATGAGGTTGAGACACTGAGAGGTCATCTTGTTCGGTAAATGATATGGTACTTGAGGAGGTTAGATTACCTACCATGGCCTGAAACTTCTCTTGGACTAAGTTAGTGGGGACAGTGGTTTCCACTAAGGCTTTATTGAGAATCTCCTTGTGGGAAGGAGATAGACGCAACAACTCCAAGATAGAAATGTGGGCCGGAGTCTTCTGTAGTTGGTCTATGACATTATACTGACGGAAGTTGGAATGAGAAGGTGATGACCTTGGAGGGACGGTATTCAACGTGACTTTACCACTGCAAGTAATAATACTATAGCCAGTTCTGTTGGGTTTTGATTGTTGGTTGGGCGTGACCACATTGATTTGTGGGACATGTTGTGATATGCAATTGATGGTATAGTCAAATGGCATGCTTGCGCAATTGGCATTACTATTCTCACTATTCTGATTTTGCCTATTTCAGTTGTTGTTGTTGTTGCCATTGTTGTTATTGTTGTTGTACGGCCTGTCATGATTGAGAAGCAGATCCTTGTAAGCCACATGTGTCTCATTGGATGTATGTTGTTAGGTTCCTCCTTGATTTTGATCAAGTACATCTTAAATAACATGTTTGAGATGGATACAATTGTTGGTTGTATGTCCTCCTCCTCTATGATACTCAATATAGTCCGTGTCTTTCCAATAGTGAGGTTTAATTTGAGGCTCATAGTCACTTGTTAGCGGTAGAGAGATTTCATTGTTAGCCAATAGCTTCCTTAATGTGGATTCTTGAGACTCACCCAGCGGTGTGAACTTTCGCGTTAGATTTGCATTGAACCATGGTCTTGGCTCCCGAGAGAATGTTTTGTTGGATGTAACATTGTCTGCCTCTCCTTTGAGAGTAAGTATAAGTTGTTGCTTGGGAGCCGCCACCTTGGCGTCAACCACTCCATCGTTGACAACATTTTTATTCTTAGTCCAAAAGTTTGATTTGTCGGTCATGTAGTTGGAGGTAGGTGTGTCCTTGTATAACTTGATTTGCCCCTTGGTGATCATAGCTTTTTCAATGAACAATCCCATTTCAATGACTTTTGAAAATGAAGTAGGGCATTGTATTTGTATTTGATAGCTAAGATTGGTATTGAGGTTATGGGCAAACATTTCCATTAATTGTTTCTCAGGCACATCATATGAGCACTTGCTTGCTAGTTGTCTCCATCTTTGTAGGAAGGTGGTGAATGATTCACCACTCATTTGCTTGGTGTTGCATAAATCAAGCATAGAGACTTCATGTTCAATATTGTACGAGAAGTGCCTGATGAATTTGTTGACTAGCTCATCAAAAGATTTGATGCCCGCTGGGAGCCATGAGAACCACTCCATGGCTTGACTACTTAGAGATCTAGGGAATAGTCTCATTAAGTAAGTCTCATTGTGAGCTACTTCCATGCATGTTGCATTGAATTCCCTAATGTGATCTCTAGGGTCCCCTTTCCCTTTGTACTTGTCAAATTTAGGAACTTTGAATTGCAAGGGGAATGGTGTCATGTTCAAACTTTTATCAAAGGGGTACGGTGCAATATCTTCCAAGGAATAGGTTTTAGTGTTTGTACCCGTCTTGAGATCCAACATTTGTTGCTTTAGACCCTCAAGTTGTTTCCTCATTTCTTCCACAGGAGCACTTGGGTCTATGGCGTTCTTTCCTTTTTCATTATTATCCTCTGCGTTTGGGTCTATGGCTTTCTTTCCCCTTTCTTCATGATTATTTCCACATTTTCCTGGATTGTGCTTATATCAAAATCCATAGGGAGTTTAATTCCAATATTTGCAAGATGATAAAAATACTTGTGAGGGTCGTCATGGAGCACTTTCTCTAGCAAGCCTTGGAATTTCTGATCTTGGATGCTTCCTTGATACTCTTCATTAGAGATTTCCTCATCACTATCATGAGGTGTGATGATGTGGTTGGATGATCCGGCCATTTCAAGTTGCTTTTTGTATTGAGATCTAGTAAGAACCATGCAAGGTGACGAGGGATGAGGTGGAATGAAACTAAAGATTTTGGCAAGGTGCCGATGGAGACTATTGAGAATAGGATACTTATGATAAGATTTGGAAAAAGGACTTTTTCGATCAATGATTCCAAGTAAGACGACCGATACAAGACGATAGTCACTAATAAGGGTACTCGATACCTATCTTACTGTGTAGGGACTAGTCGTGCACCAAGACCACTAGCGAAGTCCTATGACCTACTAGGGTTACTTGAATCCAAAGTGATACGAAAAAAGGGGCTTATGCTGACCTGATATGGGATACTTTGACTTTGGACTAGGAAGACTTGATAGAAGGTGAATGGGATGACCAACGAAAGAGAGACTTTGACATGAAATGGATGGAAAAATGACTGCAAGGTAAGATCTGATCTCGAAACCTAAAACTAGACTGAAATGGGTACCTAGAACTGGTAAAATTTTTCCCTCAAAGATTGTGCAAGTGCTCACTGTCACGCATGCACTGGAACAGACGCGCTGTAGAAACTGATAAATACGTTGTGAGTTGAAACAAATGCGCTGCACTAGTAAAAGGTACATGCACTATAACAGACAGTAAAAGTGTTGTAAGTTAGCACAAATGCGCAGCAACAAGGATCGGATGCACCGCTCTGGCTTTTTCAATTTTTTTGCAATTTTTTTTGGAAATTTTCTGATGTTTTTGGTACTTTGGTTGCAAGGTCTCTTTTTTTATCTAATTTTCTGAAATTATGGCAAGAAGACACAGCAAACACAAAGAATATTTTTATGGTTTTTTATTTTTTGTGATTCTTTGACTCTTTTTGGACTAAAAAGAAAGCAAGTACAACCCTAGGTTTCAAAGGATAGTATAAAACTAAATTCTCCCTATCTCTAGGTGAGGCATCTTCAGGAGGTAATAATTGCCCTTCCCTGCACTGGATTATAGGGGTTTTTGGTCTACTAAAACAAGGATGAGTAATAATGGCAACTGTTTGAGTGGTTATACATACGGCAGCACTACTCTCTGTTATATAGTCTCCTAGCCTGCAAGGGTTGCGCCTTAGAGGGTTTTGGGGGAGGTTGGCTGTCGGTATAACACAACTACACTCATTGTTTGAAGCTTTCGCTCCAAACACAATTTATTTATAGTGGCTTGGAAGGGCTTGGCATCTAGCCTGTTACAACTTAGGGTCGTTCCTACTTGGATGAATGGTATCCAAGAGCAGGCCCCTCTAAAGGAAAAACACATGCGAAAATGATATGTCTGGCATTTTGGTCACCCAAGATAGAGAAGAGCATAGGCCTAGTATCATTCCCAAAACACAGAATACAGTGGTTCTTTTCCCCTAGCTAAAATGAGAAAAACTAGATGAGCTATCTACTTGGGCAAGCATAGAATTTTGTTAACTTTGAAGTGATAACAAGATAGCAATGGTCCAATTTTACCAAGATAGCAATGATGAGTTCAATTTTATCCCAAATAGCACGAATTGTTAACTTTGAAGTGAAGATCGAGCTAGCAATGGTTCAGTTTTACCCAGATAGCAATTATGAGTTCAATTTTATCCAGATAGCATGAATTGTTAACTTTGAAGTGATGGTCGAGATAGCAATGGTTCAGTTTTACCCAGATAGCAATGATGAGTTTTATTTTATCCAAATAGCAATGAGTTGTTAACTTTGAAAAGATAGCAATGTAGCAATGATTCAATGATATGCAAGATAGTAATTATTCAAATTACCACTTTCCTAGTTAAAACTATGTGAGATTTGCATGAGCATCCATTTTACTTTCCTGTTAGAAATCGAAGTGTGAGCTAACAAGTGCAACTATATGAATCTAAACCAGTACCTAGTCTGCAAAACAGATCAAGGGGGTCCTACAAAAAGACGTCAACGTTAGCAAAAACCTTCAAGAAACACCCTAAAAATCACTGCCTAAAATAGATGTGCCGCTTCAGAGACTGAATGCACAGAAACAGTGAACAGAAGCACCATAGTACATATGTGCTAAAACAGAGGTTAAAAGCACTTGAAAATAGAGTATATGCGCTGATCTGATGGATGTGCTGTTTCAGATGGTAAGTGCGCTGGAACAGTGTCTGTATGCACTGCAGGAATGGATGCGCCGTGACAGGAAACAGATGCGTCAGAACATAGAATATATGTGCTACGAAAATGTATGCACCGTGACAGGTAACAGATGCATTTTAGGATGTATCAGATGCATTGTTTCCTCTTGTGTACGGCTTTCTAAAACACAAAAACTCAGTTTTTGGGTTAAATTTGGGGCTAGGCCCCACGGTGGGTGCCAAAAATGTTAAGGGAAAATTGGATTTCAAATAAATAATCAATAATATCAAATATCAAGATACCCAAAACTTAATGAAATGGTGAACAAAGGAGATCCAAATAAACAATGATCAAACAACAAAGCAAACCTCCTTAATTCGAAGCTTCCATTGATCGCCTATCACAATTGATCTTGCATGTATGAAATAGGGCCCTCAGGGAATGCACTTCTTTGCTTTCTTTCAAGAATGTCAATTGAGAATGGCAGTGATAGTTTAATCCAATGAAGAGGAGCTTCACAAAAATGGTAGTGGTGCATAGTAACGAATGTGATCACAAGCAATGAAGGAATTGGTGCCAAAGGCGCATTGTAATTCCTGCAGAGTAACAATACTGAAAGCTTGGATGATTAAAATGGAAGAACATGGTTCAATTTATAGACTTGAGAGAATGAAGATCAACAGTATAGAGAGAATGAGAAGATCAATGATTGAGAACAGTTGAGGAATGTGCAACGAATAAGAAGAAGACATGTGTCTTGCTTTCTTTTGCATGAGAGGATTTGCTAAGAATAGAAGAATGAGTTAAAGCATTTAAAAGAATATAATAATTAGTTAAGTGATTTAAAACAAGAAGAAGGGATTTGCATGAGAATAAGAAGATATTTTGCTTTATTAAATATTAGGAATATTTAATTACATGTGCACAAAGCTTGAATTATATTTAGAGATAACTCAATTTAGAAGAAAAGATAACTTAAATAATTAATTGATTTATTTAAATTTAGAAAAGATATTATTGGAAGAGACAATTAAATAATTGACATTATTTAATTTTAGAAGATAAGAAAGCTAATTAAATAAGTAAATTTATTTAATTGTTATGCATGATTTTGGAAGAATAAATAAAATATTTGATTATATTTTATTTTTGGAGATTGAGAGGATTTAAATAAATTTGATTTGATTTATTCAAATTTGGAAGAATGAATTTGATTTAATTAAATAATTGAGAATTGTTTAATTGTTTGGAGGAATTAAATTAAATAAACGATTTTATTTAATTTTGACTTTAGAAGAGATAATTAAATATTTTGATATTTAATTAATTTAGAAGAATGTGAATCATGTCATTTTTAGGCGTATACAACTTCAAAACCAAAGAGAACTAGCCAAACCATTGTCAAAATTGCAACTCTAGAGTCAAGAACATATCATGACATCATATGCTCTAATAAACATATCTTGCTCCCAAGAGCACATGTATCATGCCAAAAACTCTAACTCGTGATCAAGAGTGCATCATGACTTAATATTATACATCTTCTAAACCAAGGATCATATATCAAAAATTAATAAGTTATAAACTCAACACCTCACTAAAAACTCCAAGAGTCCTCCATGGAAAACCAAGATGTCAACACCTCTTCAAATAACATGAAGATCTAGCATCCTCTGTCAATAGAATCAAAAGTGTCAATGAACCCTTACTAAAAACTAAAGGCATAATCCAAGAGCTTTTTATGACACCAACAACCATTTCAAAAGATCATCCATCTTCTAAAAAGATTATGCATGGCTCTCAACACTACAATAACAATTTATAACCAATATCTTGAAACAAAGAAGATAAAATACATTATGTAACTTCACAAAACTCTCACTGAAAGTGATACCACATTATGCATGGTATCATGATCAACATCATTACCAAAACTCTATCGAAAGTGAAAAAAGCTTATCAAGCAAAATAACTTTACTACTATAGATTCCAATGAATAACTAAATCAAGTACTCCACACTACCCTTTTGTCTCACTACAAAAAATACCAATGTAATCAAGGTGACCAAGAAGAGGCCTACCAAATAGAATCCACATCAGCTAATTCACAAGATCTACACACATGCAACATCTCATAGGAGAAAAAACATGATCAGTGCTTCAACCTCAAATAACTAAAAAAATAGATTCAACCCCACATCAGTAACATGTAGAACAAATGTAACCAAGTATAACATGTAGATTTCCAAGAGTCAAACACCATAATCAACTCTAGATCTGATTTGCCAAACAAATCCACATAGAAGAAACCATAGATCATAAGGACTCAACAAGCAACCTTGCAAATCTGAAATTGTTTCAATCCAGAAAGTGTCTGAACACAATTTTCCATAGATCTACAAACCACAAATTTTGGTTAACATGTAAACCCTGTAAAACCATATCTCTGTAAATCTTGAAACCACTTAAACATCCAAACATTCACACCAATGAACACCATCAAATATGTCATCTGAAAATAATGGAATACCACATATCTACAAACCCACAATCTTTTGAAATAGGAAAACTGTGAAAACCTACATATTCAAAATAACATGAATATGAGAAAAGAAAAACCAGGTTATTCAGGAGTGTCCATATCATAAAAATACCAACTCCACAACCTACATACAACCAGTGATCAATCATCCAGTGCTTTCATGTAACCATGGACTGAAACCATGAACCCAACATAAGCACTCCAAACTGTAGTCTAAAAAATAAGTGTTTTTCCATGTGATCAAGGTACCAAAAGTAACCATCTGACATAAACACCCTTTCACTGCACATGACCACAAGGTAAAGGAATAAAACCACCAAACAAGAGAATATACACATATTGTCAAAATGGAGCTCCAAATCACTATCACAGGATCAACTCCATAAAGATCCATAACCTTGAGCCTCAAGTGCCCAACAAAGGTTCTTTTGACAATATCCATCTGAGAGTTAAATACCGTGGCTTCCAAACTCACAGATCTGCAAAACAATGTTAACACATAGAACTTCCCCTGCAACCAAAATACCTTCAACACTTAAGGAAAAAAACATCCCTCTCTCACTACAACCATTGGATCTGTTACCACATGTTGAAAAAAGGGGGAGAGAGAGAGAGAACAAGGTAAAGTTGAAGCTATGTGGCTTTTAAATATTTTTAAATCTAAAATTAATAGCATGTGTAAATCTGAAAATTACTTTCAATTTAGATGTAATAGTATTTCTCCAATTTAATCAATGTGGCAGAAGAAAAAAAGCATGATAGAAGTAGACACGGATTTTACATGGAGAAACCCTTGCAGGAAAAAACTCCACACTCAAAGGTGTTCATTCTTGTATTAAATATCTTCAAGAAAGATTACATTCGATACTGAAACTTCTCTTAATCCTGATGCACACCTCAAGCTTCTTCAATCTTCTAAAACCTGTAAAATCTATAATATTTTTTCCTACAACTTCAAAGCTTCTATATTGAAAGCTTGAAACTCAAATTACAATAAATTGTATTTGATAACATGAGACAAGTCCTCATGCAAAACCCAAGCGCTCCAAATAGATAACTCCAAAGTCAAACAATAGAAAGCAACCTGTTAACTGTCAGTCTTGATTATGGATGCTCAATTTGTCCCATTCAAACTTAGTCCATAGAAATAACATTTCCTAAATAAAAGGACAATGAAAATTCACAAGAATGGGCACCCAAGTTGTCCCAATCTATTTTAGTCAACTGAAGTGCACCAACACACATCAATCTCATGCAAACAACATGCATGATTGTTGTCCTCAATATTATTCTAAATCAACATGTTCTGTAACATGCAAGAGACATGCAAACACCTATAGCACCATGCAAGAGTTAACCAAAACTAATCTTGAGTTAGAGTGTCATGCAAGATATATGCAACATTACATAATTGGCATGCAACAACATGCAAGTCCATATAACTAACATGCAAGATCATGCAAGTACATGCAAGTCCATATAAGCGACATGCAACAACATGCAAGTTCATATAACTGACATGCAACAACATGCAAGCACATGCAAGTTCATATAAGTGACATGCAATAGCATGCAAGCACATGCAAGTGACATGCAACAACATGCAAGCACATGCAAGTTCATATAAGTGACATGCAAGTCCATGCAAGTAACATGCAACAACATGCATGTAATGCCCCAAGCTTTAACACAAGACATTAGCCGAACAAACACCGAACCAACAAATTTTTCACATTTGCAAGTGCAACATTTACATGTTGCATTGCACTCACTCACACACAAGGTGTTGCAAAAAGTACAACAACATCTAAAAAGACATCACCATTGCACAATGCAAGGTGGCACAAGCGGAATACTTCACCCATCGTGTGACAACTCACCATGATGACCAAGTGAGAGGTGGAGCTCACTCCAAAGCAAGGATCCAATACGCATCCACAACCTTGCTCCCTTCCAAACACATGGAGTAGGATGAGGGTGACATCCACCTCAGTCCATTCCATGACAACATAAGACATCCCAAACACAAGGGTAACGCTCACCCATGAGATAGTCCAACTAGGACGTACGATTCCTCAAGCAACTAGAATGATCACTAGTCGAACTCGTGCAAAGACATGCTTCCCAAAGCAAAGAGGGAATAATCCAAGAGTGCATATCACATAATGGAAATGACACCAAACCACTTATTGGGCTAAAAACATTAATCAATTCCAAAGAGGATTCATTTTAACCAAAAACATTAAGGTGTTGAATCAAAAATGTCCACATGCCAAAAAGGACAAAAGCAATACAAAAGGCTACGCATGGTCAACACCAACGTCGACACATGCCAAAAGCAAAGATAGGATCCTCACCACCTATGTGGGATGAATACGATCCAACACAAACATATCCATAAAAATCAAATACAACATCAAATAAATGAGTCTAAACATGCTAACATAGCTAGATTCTAACATGTAAAATCTACCAAAACATGCCAACGTCCTCAAAAACTGAGGCATGGAAAAATACAAGTCGATATCAAATAATTACAATATTCGAAGGGCTTCATCCTAAACATAGATGAATCACAGCCAACATCATAAATCAACTCAAAGAATTAATTACATCTTATTGCAAGGGTCTCAAAAGACCTACATTACAAAGGTTACAATATTCAATAATGATAATATACAAGTGCATAATGTAATGCCCCGCCATGGAACCCTAGAAAGTTAAGTTTAACCAAGGAAAATAAAGGTGAAATTTTATTTATTTATTTATTTATAAAAAAAAACTAGAAGTAATGATAACAAAGCATAACATGGTCTAATAGAAACAAGTTAAACTAACATCTCTAGGGATTACATAGCTGCATTATTGAAATATAACAATAATCAACAACATACATAGTTTAATCAAATAAACCAACTGAATCAAACTAGAATCTTTCATTACGACCTCCAAATACATCAAGAAGTTTGCACTAAGATTAACAGTACAAATAGTTTGTCTTACAAGAGGAAATACATAGTTTCATTCTTACAAAAGCTTTTTTCTGAATACATCAAATTACATATTGAATTCCACTGATACAAAGATCTAGATGCAAATAATACAAATAAGTGTCTTCAAATACAGGTGCAAACTGGAATCCACTATGAGAGATACATCCATGAACCATGGCACCAGAAAAACCAATGGAATAATGCACATCCACCCGACCATGAGGAACCCTGAGGTCCACCCCCCCTGCTAGGAGATAACAATGAGGTCCCATGACAATAAATAGTTAGGTAGACAATAGTCTAAAAGGAATCAAGGACTACACATGACTCCAATACAACATAGGTAACTAACACAAGAAACTCAACAACACTTCCAGAGGCAATCACATAATGAATGGGGAAAAACAATTAGGGAATGATAGATTGCAGTAGGGATGAGTGTCATCGCATGGTCCTAACATGGGTTACCTTGATAATCTCTAACTAGACATTGGCCCCCATCCATGGATTACCCTGACAGTCTCTCGCTAGGTGCCGGCCCCATCTATGGTTACCCTAACATTCTCTTACTAGACACCGGCCCCATAGGGTGACACATGCGGAACCAACATTCCTTTCGTGAGGACAAGGAAGTTGATCTTGCCAACCAAGCCTTCTCATCCTATCCTTCGCCTGAATGAGCACTACAAGCATGGGTGAGAAATCCAATTATCTTAATTAGTGTGAAAACTACCCAACCCCTAGATTTATTATTAGGTTATCACTTGATTACAAAACTCCCAATGGGTTACCCTAGCTAGCCACTTTGGGCACCGGCCCCACATTGGAAGCCACTCCCCCTTCACTGCATCTAGATTCTCACAACCCATAACATAAACCAAGCATGAACTATCACATTTCTCATCAAGACACCTTTACAACACAAAATATACATTGTTTCACAACACATAGAGCAAGGCATTACTCATCTTGCATCATTACATGAATAGGTACATAAGCAAGGCATTATCCATCTTGTACAGTATCATTCCAACATGAATAAGAAACCATATTTCAAGAATTCATTTCATTCAACTCACAAGATGCACACATAGCTAACCCCCACATAATTACACTCTCCTAGGCATCTAGAATCAATCTATCCCCAGATTACACAAACACATAACACCATAAAAATGCACTAGTCAACATCACATTCATTTTCCAAGCACATCTTAAACCAAGATACCTCATCAATACTTCAATAACCAACCGCAAATGCAACATATGATCTGATGCACTAATAATGGTCTTAAAGAATGTAAATTAATTCCAACCATGGTCAATCATCCCACAAACATAAAGTGAATCTATCTCCACATTGTAGAGCAATAATATTCTAACTACCGGTGGCAGTTACTAATATGACCAAATGATATAAGTACCAATATTTAATCCAAAAGATCCAAGACTTATTCAGTTTTGTCTAATTAAAGTGATTGCACATCATACAATTTACCCTAAAGTCATGCTTACTATAACATGTCAATTATAAAATGCAATTATTCAAACTTGTAATTGATTTATGTTTACAATACATTTTTACATAATTATTAACCCAAAATAAATCAAGATTGTTAGATGTCTTGCAATCATAATCTAAATTCATAGACTAACTCTATATACACTACAAACCTAAGTATTAATCATTGACTCAACATAATACTTACACCATAAATTTATATCATGTATGTATTAATATCATCAATATTCTAAAGATAATATTATCATATAGGAATACATGTATGTATCAACCTTATGTTCTTCTCAAAAGCAAACAATGCTAGAGAGAGAGCGAGTTAGACAAGGTTATTTTTAACGTTAAATACATTAATCCTATCGTCAACATGTCTATCATACCCTAAGTATTCCGAGTATTTTACCTTCTTCTTCATGCTCCTTAGCCCGGCCACCTACTCATCCAAGGTGAGAATGGAGGGGCACTACATCCTCCCCGCTAAAACTTGACTTCCTCCTGGAAGTCACAGACTAGGGTGGAAACATAACATATTAGTATTGCAACTTTCTATTGCCTACATACGCATCCATATTAAGCAATTGTTCATAAGACAGACACAATTGTTCCATAACAACAAGAAGAACATCAATTCTTTACCTCTAAGGCATATCATGTAATCTACTTCTATCTAATCACACATATTTTGAAAATTTCATCCAATTTAGAGAATTGCATTCACATATATTCAAGGAAAAATACATCTCATATCTTATTTCCATTATGCTTTCAACTATTTACCAACATACAAAGTACAATCCTCCCTAGAGTCCTCCCTTGAACATACTATAAGAGGTTCAAAATGAACATGATAGAAACATCACTTAACACAAAACAAGGCCAACAGAAATAAACATTCGGAATAGCCACCATAGAGATTTTAAAAATAAATGCAAACCCAAGTGGGAAAATAATCAAATCCAACTTTAAGTCACAGAGTGTCGGCAATTTCCAACAATAAATCAAGTACAAAGAAAAGAGTTTTGGTGACCATTCCTATCACAAGAAAGTTCAAAAAAAGAAAATTCACTGTTAACCCCTTACAACACATGAAACAACTGTAAAAAATTCTAAAACAACCAAATTACAAAACAAATTCACATCACGATGTGACTAATTTTAGCCACAAAAAGGGAGTATCTGCTACACAACACTCAAGGACACAAGGCCCAAAATGCGTTAGAGATTGTACACCATACACATAGACAATAAAGTTAGCTACATTCTCATATCTAATCATCGTTTATATAAAGATTTCCTATCTTTAATGCAGTACAATTTCTTTTTACTAAACTATGAAAATATGCAATTACTTCCTTATGCAAGAAGATATTTACATAGGACATGTATGATGTCACACAAGAATAATTGATAACTATAATTGACTAATAGTATCACATTCATGATCTTATGGGTCCAACACAAGCTCCAATTTTGATCCCTACACATGGTTCTTACACAGGCATACAATCATAATAACTTTCATAAATCACAACAAATCTTCCATATGAGGTCATGACCAGCTAGGTGATAAATATCAGGTTATCAACAACCATGTTAAGATACCCTGCACATGACAACATCACATAACCACATGACTCACCAAATGATTAAGTCATTCAAATACTTAGTTACATGTACTATTCAGGAAATCCATATTGGCAAATATATCATCACATTTTTAGAAATGAAGAAGAAAGAATACATTGTAGACACATCAGTAAAATAGGACATAAAGAATTCATTTCTTAAGGAGCAAGTCTGTAAACTTATCAACCTTCTAATGTCATACTAATGCACACAGGTGGAAGGTACTATTACCAACTCACCACAAAGAGAAAATCGTTTAACCTAGAGCAAGAACAATAATCCAGAGGTCTCAGTGTTGCAACTTGGCTCTGATACCAAGTGTAATGCCCCGCAATGGAACCCTAGAGAGTTAAATTTAACTAGGCAAAATAAAGGCAAAATTTTTATAAAAAAAAAACTAGAAGTAATGATAACAAAGCATAACATGGTCTAATAGCAACAAGTTAAACTAACATCTCTAGGGATTACATAGTTACATTATTAAAATATAACAACAATCAACAACATACATAGTTTAATCAAATAAACCAACTGAATCAAACTAGCATCTTTCATTACGACCTCCAAATACATCAAGAAGTTTGCACTAAGATTACAAGTACAAATAGTTTGTCTTACAAGAGGAAATACATAGTTTCATTCTTACAAAAGCTCTTTTTCTGAATACATCAAATTACATATTGAATTCCACTGATACATAGATCTAGATGCAAATAATACAAATAAGTGTCTTCAAATACAAGTGCAAACTGGAATCCACTACGAGAGATACATCCACGAACCATGATACCAGAAAAACCAATGGAATAATGCACATCTACCCGACCATGTGGAACCCTGAGGTCCACCCCCCGTGCTAGGAGATAACAATGAGGTCCCATGACAATAAATAGTTAGGTAGACAATAGTCTAAAAGGAATCAAGGACTACACATGACTCCATTACAACATAGGTAACTAACACAAGGAACTCAACAACACTTCCAAAGGCAATCACATAATGAATGGGGAAAAGCAATTAGGGAATGCTAGACTGCAGTAGGGATGAGTGTCATCACATGGTCCTAACATGGGTTACCCTGACAATCTCTAGCTAGACGTCGGCCCCCATCCATGGGTTACCCTGACAGTCTCTCATTAGGCACCGACCCCCATCTATGGTTAGCCTGACAGTCTCTTACTAGACGCCGGCCCCATAGGGTGACACATGTGGAACCAACATTCCTTTCGTGAGGACAAGGAAGTTGATCTTGCCAACCAGGCCTTCTCATCCCATCCTTAGCCTAAACGAGCACTACAAGCATGGGTGAGAAATCCAATTATATTAATTAGTGTGAAAACTACCCAAACCCTAGATTTATTATTAGGTTATCACTTGATTACAAAACTCCCAATGGGTTACCCTGGCTAGCCACTTTGAGCACCGACCCCACATTGGAAGCCACTCGCCCTTCACTGCATCTAGATTATCACAACCCATAACATAAACCAAGCATGAACTATCACATTTCTCATCATGATACCTTTACAACACAAAACATACATTGTTTCACAACACATAGAGCAAAGCATTACTCATCTTGCATCATTACATGAATAAGCACACTGAGCAAGGCATTATCCATCTTGTACAGTATCATTCCAACATGAATAAGAAACCATATTTCAAGAATGCATTTCATTCAACTCACAAGATGCACACATAGCCAACCCCCACATAATCACACTCTCCTAGGCCTCTAGAATCAACCTATCCCCAGATTACACAAACACGACACCATAAAAATGCACTGGTCAACATCACATTCACTTTCCAAGCACATCTTAAACCAAAATCTCTCATCAATACGTCAATAACCAACCGCAAATGCAACATATGATTTGATGCACTAATAATGGTCTTAAAGAATGTACATTAATTCCAACCATGGTCAATCATCCCACAAACATAAAGTGCATCTATCTCCACAATGCAAAGCAATAATATTCTAACTACCAATGGTAGTTACTAATATGACCAAATGATATAAGTAAAAATATTTAATCCAAAAGATCCAAGACTTATTCAGTTTTGTCTAATTAAAGTGATTGCACATCATACAAATTACCCTAAAGGCATGCTTACTATAACATGTCAATTATAAAATGCAATTATTCAAACTTATAATTAATTTATGTTTACAATACATTTTTACATAATTATTAACCCAAAATAAATCAAGATCGTTAGACATCTTGCAATTGTAATCTAAATTCATAGACTAACTCTATATACACTACAAACCTAAGTATTAATCATTAACTCAACATAATACTTACAACATAAATTTATATTATGTATGTATAATATCATCAATATTCTAAAGATAATATTATCATATAGGAATACATGTATGTATCAACATTATGTTCTTCTCAAAAGCAAACAATGCTAGAAAGAGAGAGAGAGAAAGCGAGTTAGACAAGGTTATTTTTAACATTAAATATATTAAGCCTATCATCAACATGTCTATCATACCCTAAGTATTCTGAGTATTTTACCTTCTTCATGCTCCTTAGCTCGACCACCTGCTCATCCAAGGTGAGAATGGAGGGGCACTACACATAAACCACCCAAAAACCATCACGCTCTCCAAGGTGCAACAATACACTAAGCATAACATAATCAACCTGCTAGAAGATAAGGAAACCGTCCAACACCTGAAGATCATCATGAAGGACCAATGGGGAAATGTTTCTCACCTCCCAACCATATTACCATCATCAAGTGCAATAGATGTCTATGCAACTCTAGGCAACCCCCGAGCTACGGAGAAGGTGATCATCGCAAACCTGCTAAGAACATCTCATACATCCATGGTATACAAGCAACCTATGGCATACACGTCAATCAATGCACACAACACGCATGGCACAACTGCCAATACAATGCATATAAACAACACACGGTACAACTACCATCCAACTGCATTAAAGTAACATATGGCACACTTGCCAAAGCATAATAGAATGACATCACAGCATTCAAGCATAAGGGAAATAATAACACATTCAATGCATGCCAAATGAGGCATAAATCATAGTCCATCATAGACACATACAAGCATGAATCAGGCATCACAATGCACATGCAATCACATGGTAAACATCATACGTCGAGTCAAACTCCAACAGTGGAAGAAGGAAGAGAGACCTAGGTAGTTAGGACAAGGAGTGTCAAACGAGGGCAATACTCACCTCGCAGTAGAACATGAGGACATAACCTCCTCATAGCAACCGGACAATACACCAAAGATTGCTCTTTACACCCAAACCCAAGCAAGCTGGACACTTCACTAGGACATGCAGTTTGGTGTAGATGACCTTATTATTAAATTTTATTACCTAATGTGTTTAAATGTTATTCTTGTAATGTCCCCTTCTAGCAAGTCATTTTTTTCTCAACCTTGCACACAATTTCAACTTGTAAAAGAGAACATTAATAACCAATTCATCTTTGTAATATCAACATATTGCAATTTGGGTTAACAACCACATAAATATCAATACCAAGTTCATATACGTTTCACATTTTCTCTTCACCTTGTTTCTTGCAGGATACCTCTTTGAGTAAGTTTGCATTAAATTCTTTCATAGGATGGCAGGTCGAAGCTCTGATACTGCTTGTAATGTCCCCTTCTAGCAAGTCAAAGTTTTCTCAACCTTGCACACAATTTCAACTTGTCAAAGAGAACATTAATAACCAATTCATCTTTATAATATCAACATATTGCAATTAGGGTTAACAACCACATATAAATACCAATACCAAGTTCATATACTTTTCACATTTCCTCTTCACCTTATTTCTTGCAGGATACCTCTTTGAGTAAGCTTGCATTAAATTCTTTTACAGGATGGCAGGTCGATAGCTCTAATACCACTTGTAATGTCCCCTTCTAGCAAGTCAAAATTTTCTCAACCTTGTACACAATTTCAACTTGTAAAAGAGAACATTAATAACCAATTCATCTTTATAATATCAACATATTACAATTAGGGTTAACAACCACATATAAATATCAATACCAAGTTCATATACTTTTCACATTTCCTCTTCACCTTGTTTCTTGCAGGATACCTCTTTGAGTAAGCTTGCATTAAATTCTTTCACGGGATGGCAGGTCAATAGCTCTAATACCACTTATAATGTCCCCTTCTAGCAAGTAAAATTTTTCTCAACCTTGCACACAATTTCAACTTGTAAAAGAGAACATTAATAACCAATTCATCTTTATAATATCAACATATTGCAATTAAGGTTAACAACCACATATAAATATCAATACCAAGTGCATATACTTTTCACATTTCCTCTCAGGTTTAGTAACCTTATAGCCATGCATTTCACATTTCCTCATATCTATTATATATGTTTCTTCCTTCCTTCGTATGTCTTGTATTCTTGCTTTCTATTTACTTTCTTTACTGCCTTAGACTTGAATTCCTCTATGGCTGCTTACTTTCTTCCACGAATATATTTATATTTTTATATTCCCTTAGAATATATATAAGTTTATATAAGATATATATATATAGCAAACTCAGAATTATATATTATTGCTTGATTGCTTTAGCTCTGCTCCTAGAATTTGAATTGTATTCCTTGTATATTCCGTATCTTCTTCTACCTTCCATTTCTACTTCTTAGACTATTCGATGTCCTTGGATTGTATAACTTAAATTGTATCATTTTATTGCATGATTTATATTCCAAAATGCTTCCTTCTTAGATGATTCCATATCACTTAAATTCTATTTTGTTGTGTATTCCTTGATCCTCTCATCAGTCATCCCAATGACCTTTTATATCTCTTATAACTACACGATTGTTGGCAACGGTTATAACCCTTCTTAAATTATTCATTGTTTTGTCTTAGCAAATCCTTGTAGCCTTAATGAATCGTTGCCCCTCTTATTACTTTGGATTTTGTCTTAGCATGGATTGTTGATCCTATAGACTCTAATTTTAGAACCTTTTTATTCCCCAAAATCATATATGTCTTTTCTAAATTTCCATTCTCCTCTCCTTTCGATCTGCATGTATTCCTTATTAAATCTGCATATATATATACTCATATCTGCTATAAGACTTTCCTTCAATGATCTTCCTTTTGCCGATCTGTAGGTTGTATCTTAGATTAATGATATTCCCCCTTTATACAATTTCAATGGTCATTGCCAACGATCGTGGCTTTCACTCAAAAGGTTCGTTGTTCTTTAAAACTCTTTATTACAATCACTGATGTCTTTAGTTATTGTTGTTGTCTTATCTTATGTGTTGCCTTGGATATTATTAATGGTTCTAGGCTAGGGTCGCACCTATATGTTTTGTCTTTATTCACCAAGTTTATTGCTGCTCTTCATAAGGAGCTAACATGGCATTCCCTTTAACATTTAAATATGATTCTTATGGGCCCTGCCCCCTTAATAAATTAATCGGCCTTTTTTCATTAATAATAATAAGACTTTTGTCTTGTTATTATGTTTCTTATTGTCTTATGATACTAATTTATAAATTTATTTAAATAATAGTATATATTATATTTAAATCATTTAATATCTATATTCATATTATATATTATATCTTATATTTGTATTTATAATATATTTATTATTATATTTATATTATTATATAATAAGAATAATAATTATTATTTATCTATATTGATAATTATAATTATTATATAATAATAATTAATATTTACATTTATATTGATTACAATATTTAATATTTATAATATAATATTTAATTTATTATTTTAATGTATTTACTATTGATTTACTATCATTCATATCTTTGATTTAATGAATAGTACATAATCGATTAATTATAAATTATCTATATGGGGACATGACAATTCTTGATTAAAATTACCATTCGATAAATTCCAGCGACCTCTTTGGGCCGTGGCGCATGATGGAAGCCACTCCTTTCCTACCCCTAGACCTCTTCCTAAACACCCATAGCACCAATTTGACCAATTGGGCATGGCACAAATTTTGAGGTGACAAAATTACAATTTTAACAAAAAACACAACATATTCTCAAAAGATGCAAAATACCATTCTAATTGGAAGACAACTCATCCCACAAACTAAAACATCAAGGAAATGCATATAAAGCAATTTTTAGGTTTTCAAAAGTAGAGAAATAAGTGGAACAGATTTCAATGCACCAAAATGTCTCAAAAAATAACAGTCTCACAATATGCGGAATCACATAATATGAAGGAGTCAACTCATTCCTCAAAGAAAATAATAAAGGAAATGCATAGAATTTAGTTTTCATGTTTTCTAAAAGTGCAAAATAACCATAAGGCCCTAAAAACTCCATTGGAGCTCTCTTTGGCACCTTGACCAAAGTTTGACCAATTTTCTAACTTTTATTTTTCAATAGCTATGGATGATCTAACAAATACCCATCATAAATAACATGCCCAACAACCAATATATGCAGTAAAAATGAGTTGGGGATTTATAAGGAAATTTTGCTACAGTTATGTTTGTATTTCTATGTTTCCAAAATGGAAAATACATGAAATAAATAAATAACTCACTGAAATAAGTTTTCTAAGTTTCCTACAACTAAGCAAAGCCATCTTCAACCATTCTAGATAGTGTGGTATGAAGGAAATAGAATAAAACAATTTAAATGAGAAGATTGGAGAAACTTACCTTCCAATACAAGCAAAATCCAAAGAAAACAATGAGGTTGAATGTCAGATTCGATCCACACACAGCAAGCAAACACCAAGCTCCTAAATCCAATCCAAACTCCAAATAATTCCAAGAAAAACTCTCTTCCAAGCAATCAAATATCCATTTTTCAAACAAGAGGGTTTCAAACAAGAGAGCAAATTTTGGAGAGAAAAAGAATAATGCAAAATACATGTCTTTTTCCTTTTATGCCTCCAAAGACACTATTCCTTTTTTTATAATAAAATAATCCTTTAAGTGATTTAATCAATCAATTTAAAATTACAGAATTTGCGCAATTAAACTATTTAATTCAACAATTAAATAATTGAATGTCTCTTTTGCAAATCAAATAGGCATATAAAATAACACATTAATAATTCCATTTCACTAAAAACGTCCAATTAATTCACTCAAAGCAACAGGGAAATAGTTAGTCAAACAAACTCAACTATTCCAAACAAGTTATTTCCATATAACTCAATCTCATTCCAAAAAGTACAAACACGCCATACTAGGCATTCATTTTTCTCATTTAATGCAATTTCTACCTTTTTACAGAAAAATATCAAATTTCAGAATTAAACCAAAATCACTCAAATTTGTTCCACAAGCATATAATGATGCAACAAACATTTTCACTAAAGAAGAAATAGCAATTTCTAAATTAAAATCATTAATTTAATCCGAAAACACAGAAAATGTGTTTTTTGAACCATTTTAAAATAAACTGCAAGAATGTTAAGGAAACACACACAAATAATTTCAAACACACATCACGGGTTTCCACAACACAAGGATAAGGGTGAGATGGCTTAGCATTCCATGTCAACCTTCTCCACATTTCAAACATTAGTTAACACCTATAATTACCTGCACACTCAAGTCAACCATCAGGAGTACCTGCTCCACATATAATAGCCGAAGCAACATAATCCACTCCAACGTGGTATAATCACAGATGATATAAAATAATCACATCCACTATAATTATCTACGACTAGCATGATCTAGGAACATGATGCATAAACAGAAACATTTCACAATGCAGGAATAATATGACAATCACAACTATAACGAGTATAGTGAAAACAGTGACGCTGAAGCACTGGAATAATCTAACGTACACAATCACAACGTATGCATCCCATAATGCATAGTTGGAAACCAAATAACAAAGCTCAACCAAATTGAAAACCCCTCGATAGTCATGCAAAATACACCCTAAGAGCCCATCGATGACACAAACCTCATCGACAAGTTCGGTGCAATTCATCAAAGTATAATAATCACATAATACACCGATAAACACTTAGAACATAATATAACACATGAATCAAAAAGCACACAAGACACAAACTAGGGTGGGCATTTGTTGGCGTTTCAATTCGCACCTCTGGAATGCGAGTTGGAAACGGACAGCTATGCACAGATAAACTGTTCTTCTATTATGAGGGGAAGTTCCCTTTTTGTTGATTTTTGCTTAAAAGATAAATAAAATAAATTTGCCTATCTTTTTGTTTCTCAGCTGCAAGCACAAGGTTATAAAACTCTATCGCTGCAGCAGAGGTTTTTTTTTAACTTCTAACTACAGCTAGGCCTAAACTAAATGACATTTTTGATCGCCTAAGTATATTCAAAGCAGAGGGATCAAAAGTTAATAGAGAATGATTTGTTTTAACATAAAAGCTCAAATAAAACTCCTTCAGATCACATCAGAAGACTCATTGTACTTTAAGATGAAAATTGAAAGTAAAATTACGCAAGCCACACATCTGACGACAAAACTAGATGATCGTGAGACAAATAATCAAAGCAAATGGCAGGCATGAGATTTATATTCCCAATATCATAAAGTTACTACAACTCCAAGACAACGATATTGTAGCAAAAGACAGGGATACAATATGCGATCAAACACTGGATAACAGATAACACAAAGTGAACAAGCACTTGAAATAACAATTTCTGCAGGCTAGAATAGGCACAGCAAATTTTGCTATCACAATTACTGTTCCCTAAATAATGGGCAAGGATGCCCTTATTTATACTAAATCAGAGTAGGGAACCCTAAAATCTCCTTAATTCTAGCTAACTAACTTGCCAATTCGCAAGCTTTATTTCTATTCTAGACAAAAGATTACAACTAACCCCTGTTTTAGAACAATTTGCTTTAAAGCAAAGAAAGCTCCAACTATTACAAAGTGATTTTTTACTATTTTAAGGATGGATAAGTTTTGAATGAAAGCAAATGCTTTAAAACAAAAAGTATTGAATTAAAGCTGCTTTCTTTTGAGTCACATCCCCATTTTTATTGCTACCTTATTGGTGACATCATCCACTGGTATTTTGGGAAATAATATCTTCTAAAAAGCTAGTGACAGCATCTTTCCCAGGAACACTGATACTCTCTAAGATGATATTCTGATTTTCTAACATTTCTTTACCATCTGCAACCATCTAGAGAAATTCACGAACTTCACCCACAACTTTATCAAATTTTACTGTCATTGCGGCAAAATGATCCATCTTGCCGGCACTGAGATCACCATTAAAATTGTTGCGGACGAAAGTCTGGAATTCTATCTATACTTCCCTAAGATCATACAGGGTACCATCTTCTTTCTTATATGAACACGGGATCTAAGAAACAAAGGATCTCACGAACTTGAGAACATTTACCACTTTTTCTTTCCATTCCACTAACTCTGAGATTATACTTTCATAGGTTTTTACTGTCAAAAGATACTGTGCTTTCCAAGTAGAAACAATCTTCTTATTTTTTGTTGAATCAATGGAATTATATGCTATCTTCAAGTCAGAGATTATGATCTCAAATATCAGCTTGTTCTCATCCATACACTGCTGAAACCCCTGAATGCCTTGACGTAGATCATGAGCATTATACTTCAGTTGATAGATCAGTGAAAGTACAAATCTACCTCAATGTTTCTCAGGTAATCATGAAGTAACATCGTTCTAGGCTTGATTTCTATTGGAGAGTACTGCATACTGAAAGACTTGAAAAATGCATGTGAACATGCCTATGTTTGGAAAAATTTTACACAAAGCTGAAAACTATTTGCTGGTTTCTTCTAAAAAAAAAAAAGCTTTTGAACAAAAAAGCTGGCACGTGGGTTTTCTAGATAATCCCGTTTTGAAACAACCCAAATTGTTGGGTTCCGAAAAAGTAGAGGATTTCCTGAAAAAATAGCAAAAAAGTAGATTTTGGGAAAACTAAAATTTTCCAATCTTCATGAGGACGTAATTCCAAATGAACCCATTTCGATGAAAATTGAAAAAACTCCAGTCCTGTTTCTGAAAAACGATCCCTTAGAAAAATGGACCTCGAAAAAGCATGCCTCTGTGCTTCCTAATCCTGAAACCATGAAGAACACTAAAAAAGCACTCTGTTTGGGTTCTCAAATATTCATGAGAAGAAAAAGATGTTTTCTTCCTCTAGATGCAACCTGCAAAAATAATGAGTAAAGAGGCCAAAGATTTGTCTTTATAGAACTTTAGGGCAAAAAAGCAACTTTCTTTGTGAAAGCACAAAGCTTGAAGCTTATCTGTGATGATAGGAACTTTTAAAGCACAAATCCAAGTTGATATGCTTGAATAAGAAGAATCCCTATTTTATAGCTACCTATGGCTTCATGTGTGAGGATGATGAAAAATTACTTCTTTGATAATGTCATCAAACATGCGAAGTTGCAAAAATGTTAGCCAATTTTTCCTTCGTTTTAAAATTTTTGCACTCGTTCTGACTCTGGTGTGGCCTTCCTCTGACTTCAACAAGATGGCAAACTGTTACTATTGACTGAAAAATCTGACTGATCATGGCATCTTGAAGTTTAACCAATTCTGATTTGATCCCAAGCCTCAAACTGACGATCTGACGACGTTTGACTGCAATTTTGACTTCTGGAAACCGTCGAAGGAGAAAGATCGGGAAGCGGCTGATAGATGACATCAACAGAACATAAAAAAACTATCTCTAGAGATCCTAGGCGCCCCTAGCCTCCAGGGGCGCTTTTGGACTCATGCCTTAGCCAAATTTTCAACTTTTCTCTTTATTCTTTGGAAAAACATGAAAAATAAACTAAGTCTGAAGAGGATGGGCGCCCCTAGCCTCTTGGGGCGCTTTTGGTCTCATGCGTTAGAAAATTTTTGGAATTTTTCATTTTCTTCCACAAATTTTGAATTCTGCCAAATTTTGAAGGTCCCCCTGACGTATATTTCAAAATATTTTAAGTAGATGTTTAGATATTGGATTTCTTATACTTTAAATATTTTGAAATATACTTTCAGGATGTTTGAGATAGATCTCGAATCCATGGAATTTGACATGCAAATTCTAGATTTTTGAGGGTCCACCAGATTTCAGAGTTAGTTTTTCAGGGCTTCAGGACATCAGACTTAGTCAATTTCAAAATTTCAAGGACAAGCATCAGGATGAGGGTAGACTGGATAACCTGAGCATATCTGAGATGAATCCCCTGGTTTTACGAGCCTTTTGATTGAGTTTGACTGCTTTCTCCACCCAGAAACGGGCTGACGAGGCCCTTTTTAACATTTTCTGAAAAACGCAAAAAAAATCTAACTCTGGGAGGATTTTTAAAGTTTCTTCACTTTCTAGATTCATCATGCTGTGTTCTCCGTTTCTCATCAGTTGATGACTGCTTGACATTTCTGCGTTATCTGAACAGCCTAAAAAACTTGAAACTGATCCTTGGCAAATGAACCTCCTCCATTAATGGCCTCAGAGCTCGTGCTTCGCCATCTGGAAAAAAAAAATTAACCCAATAGGAAAACACAACCTTTTGCAGATTCCATCTAGACCACATTGATCGTGAAGCAAAATCAACCAATCAAAATCAGGCAGGACTCTTGAACCAAAAATTATATTTGTAGAAACTTTCTATTTTTAGAAAATTTTGCCAGCATCTATATCTCAAGAAACCTAGAAAACCTAATTTGACGTCTATTTTTAGAAACGTTCTAAAAATAAAAATTTTGACTTTTTAATTTTTTGATGACAAATTTTCTAGATTTTCACAAAATGCCTTAACGAAGCAAAAAAATTTGATTTGGCACAACAGCATTACAATGCAAGCGCGTGCAAGTTTATATAAGCGACATGCAACAACATACAAGTCCATATAATCAACATACAAGTCCATGCAAGAAACATGCAACACATGCAAGCACATGCAAACTCATACAAGTGACATGTAACAACATGCAAGTTCATGCAAATAACATGCAACAACATGCAAGTCCATGCAAGTTTTTATGAGTTCATACAAGCAATATGCAAATATCATGCATTTCTAACTTCATTGTTAACTATCACATCATATTCATGCAAATATCATGCATCTCTAACTCCTCTATTAACTACCATATTCATGCAAATATTATGCATCTTTGAATCAACTGTTAACTGCTATATCATGTTCATACAAATATCATGCATCTCTAAGTCCATTGTTAACGGCTACATCATGTTCATGTAAAGTGTATCAACAATATCCACTCATGCACACAAAAAGCAAGCTCCTAGTCTAAATATAAAACACCTCCAAAGTGGGCGTCCAAGTTAACTCCCACTTGCTAGGAGGTATCAAGAAGTCAAAATAGACTTCTAGGAGTTAGCAACAAGTCTTCTCGGACCCCACTCCAAAAGTGGACGCCCAAGTTTGGTCCTACCTCTTAGGAGTTAATTACAACATGTCAAGTTATATAATTAAATATTATTTTATCTCGCAACTCCTTATGTGTTGGGGAACACATTCCAAGAACTTTGGAGACACATGAAATTGGTTAGGATTGCAAAGTTACTGACAACTTATCCCAACAAACACTATGTGGTAAAAGGTAAAGAAAATTTGGTTTGTAAATTGAAGAAATCCTTGTATGGCTTCAAACGAAGTCTTAGGATGTGGTATCAAAAGTTTGATACATGTGTTAAGTTTGAGATTTGAATATTCTAAATTGGGTCATTGTGTTTATTTTAAGTATGATGGTGATTGTTTCATAATTATTGCATTATATGTTGATGATATGTTGTTTATTGCTAAAGAGAAAGGTTTGATTTAAGAACTAAAGTCTCAACTTTGCAAATACAATTGAAATGAAAAACTTAGGTACGGGTAAGAGATAGAGAACATAAAGCTATGGCTAAGCCAAAGTATGTCAATTTAGTTTTACAAAGGTTTAACATGCAGGATTGTAGATCATTGTGTGCTATTATATGGGGAATGAAGTTGTTTGTTTTACAATGTCCTACATCTCCTTCTAAGATGGAAGACATAAGCAGAGTGTCTTACCAAGATGCAGTCGAAAGTTTGATGTATGTTATGGTCTATACTAAACCAGGCATTGCCCAAGTAATGAGAGTTCTCAATAAATTTATATCTAGTCCTAGATGGATTTATTGAGAGGTTATTAAGAGTCTTCATATATTTGAGGGGTACCTCAAAGTATTCCTTGTGTTATCATGGTAATTTGACAAGAGACAGACATTCTCTTGATATTCATGGTTATGTGGATTCAAATTATGCTGGGGATGTCAATAGCAAAAGATCCACCAGTGTTTGTGTTTACTTTGAATAGTGGTGCAATTAGTTGGATGAGTAAACCAGTTGTGGTTGCTTTGCCCACTACAGAGGCTAAGTATATGGCAGCTATTCACACTTGTAAAGAAATCATTTGGTTTAGGGGATTGTGTTTAGATGTTAGGCCGAATTAGGGTACAATTACTCTTTATTGTGATAGTCAAAGTGCAGATTGTTTAGTAAATAACCCAAATAGATGTGCAATATCATTTTGTGAGAGATATGATCAAAGATGGAAGGGTGAAATTAGAGAAAGTTCAAACTTTGACAAATGTTGTAAATGCATTAACCAAGCCCATGAGCATAGATTAGTTGAAGGGGTGTTTGAAGTATATGTGTCTTTCGGCTCATAGCAATTAGATTCTTGATGGTATATTTCCTTTTGGCTCTTGCAAGATATTCAACAAGTGGCAGAATGTTGGGAATTAAAGTGTCTCAACCTTGCAAAAAAATCTGGAGTTTATTTATTATTTAATATTTTTCCGCATATTATGATTTATTTTATTATTTTAATTATGCTCCAACATAAGTGGGGTGTGAGATTTTAAATTGGCATTAGATGCCACATGTTGGTACTTTTTTATAAGTTGTAAGTTGTCATTAGGTGGTTATTATTAGCAAACTTGATGTTGCCTATTTTGTAGGGATTTTATAATAGATTCTTATAACAGTTGTAATAGTTTGTAAGAGGGAGTTATTGGGAATCTTGACAAGCACTATGATGCATGTCATAAGCAAGATTTGAGGAGATTGTGGAGCCAAAAATGGAGTGCCATATTTGGGGAGTGTATGACAACATATGACAGGTGTAAAGAATTTACTATTTTACGATGGATTTGATTCCCCATGACTTGGGCATTGGTTTTTTCCATCCAATTTGGGCCCTTTATTACTTTCACTTTTCCTTCTAAGTGAATTAAAAAAATGTTTTTAAAATGAAGTAATACATTAGCCTTATATTGTCTCATTTAGGCAGTCGTCAATAATAACATTGCCCTTTTTGAAAAGGTGATTGGGCCCCAGATTATAATGCTATTATGAAAATATTTCCCTTATTTTGTCCCTTGGCCTATAGGTCTTCAATCAAATCCTTTATTTTTGAGAAGGGTACATGAACTTGTGAGTTTGCAAGTCACAAAGTGAAGAAACTAGAACTAACAAAAGATTTTATCCTTAATCGAGTATAAGACAAAATATGTGAGATACTCTTGGTGCAAATTCCTAGGAAAGTCGGCATAGTAGAGTTTGTTTGCTTTGCAAAACAACTAATTTGGATAGAGAAAATGGTCAAGAAAATGAAGAGGGTCAACAAGAAGTCAACAACAGCAGTGATTTATAGATGGGAGACACATTGGACAAGAATGTATGTTTATTGTTTACGGTTGCAAGCTATTTGATGATGCATTTGAATAGTTTTTTGCATGGTTCATCTCTGACCCCATGGTTCTTGCCACTTAGTACCATAGATAAATATTCCTTCTCTGTGGTACTAACATCTTGAGGTGCTTGTGTGTTTTGTGAGTCCCCTTGCCTTGTGATTATTATCAATGTTGTACATGTGAGAAAAAGGCCAATGAATGGCTAATGTGAAAATCAATCATCATATATATGAATGATTACTTTGACTATATAAATTGATTGATCAAAGGGGACTGACTCATTAGTCTACAGAAAGCATAAGAATAAGAAAAGATATAAACTCGAGCTTTGATCTAAGACCAACAAACACACATGTTTGATTACTTGACTATATGAGATAATTCAGCAAAGGGAACTCATTAGTTTACCAAAAGCACAAGAATAAGAAAAGACATAAACTTTAGCTTCGATCTAAGACCCACATGTATAGATTCAAAGGCCACTGATAGAACAGTTCATTAATTAGGATGCCACTCCTATAATGAATTAAAAGTTGCTTTAAATGTAGGCATTAAAAAAAAGTTGACAACTGATCCTAAATCTAGCTGAGAGCATTGAAAATAATTTGTTCAGGCTTCAATTAAAGGTGAGGAACAACATATTTCACTAAAAATATTTTATATTGATATTTAAGCATGATTGAGAATGGCTAATGGAAAAAAGAAAATTGAGAACATTTGATGCAAAGGCATTAACTAGCCATGATTGCTGAAAGATAAAACAACACAAGTTAAAGGAAGATTAATACATATTTCTTGCTAATGGATAATTACTCTTATAGGTAGATTGTTCTAAGTCTTCAAGGATTTGGACATTAGTATGTTTTATCAGAAATAGATTAGTGCACTGAGCACTGATTTTCATAAATACGCACAAAGGGTTTCATTTTCTTTCTAGATATTAATACTTTTTCAAGGGCAACAGATACCACGAACAAGTCAACAATCATAGTTAAGGATGGAAGGCAAGATATAACAACTTACACTGAAAATGTTCAAATGGCACTCAGTGCTTTAAGCAGCATTATCCATGGCAAACCATGCTGGTATTGAATGGTTTTGTGTACTGTGAGCTTCATACAGTTCAAATGCATAACCTTGTATGGAATTTGGCACACCTTTCCACCTTTATTAATATCCTTAGAAAGTAAAGCTATCATGATAACAAGAACCACAAATTTCCTGAATTTAAAAAGGAGAGGTCGCTGAATATGATGCAATTTTCAAGAGTAATTATATGGTGCAAAGGATTATCATTTATACAAAGAACTCTTTTATTCGCAACATGAGGTGCTTATTATCAATGCAATAACACTTTCAGAAGAATAAAATGATACAAGGAAATGTTTGATATGAATTTGGAACTTCCAACCTCATGAACCTAAGCAACTTGTCCATGGTTGAGAAGTTAAACAGAATCCAGTATAATCATTGGGAATTCATAAAAAGAATAATTTGAACTCTCCGAAGAGCATAACATGTTCTGATCAATCTTTCATTCATCTAGAATGCATAATCATAAGGTCACATAAACATGAGATAAATAGATCCACTTGTACATGATTGCAGAGAAAAATAATTTACACCAAGCAAAAGCTTGGACTAGTATTGTCATGCACCAGAAGTCCTATTCAAGAGACCTTTGAACATGAATTCTGCATCAAAACTACCTTTGGAATTTTTGTAATCTTAAAACATGAAACAGTTAAAAGCTGATACCAAGACTACTCAGGTAAGATAGTGTATAGGGTGATGTTGATTTACCAAACAACACACACCAATCTGGAAGCTTTTCTAGTATTCGAGCCACTTTAGGTGTAATGATATTTAGATCTGTTCTCAACTTTATAAGATCATTTTCTTTATTTTGATGTGATTGGGTCTGAGACAACAGGTTTGTTAAGTTATGATGCCAGAATAGTGAGAGAACGAACTTTGTGGGTCCACCCTTGTCACTGACAAATTGAATAGTATGCCACCCATCAACTCCATCGATGTCTCCCTCAGGAACCAAAGTTTCATGCGTATCTATCACATGAGAAGGATCTAAAAATGTCAAGAATATTTAGATTATACAAGCTTCCAAACCATGCTAATAAAAACATCATTTCAGACTAAATATGACCTCAGTTTCAAATAGACTGGAAAGGATGAAGCTTTTGTATATTCCACACAGACTTTTTCAATAAAAATACCAGGTCTTCCAAATCAAAAAGGAAAAAGAAACTTGATTCTATTCTGTACATTGTTATGATTTCCTTTAAGTTACTTCAGACAGACAATAAAGCTGACTTTCAACACATGATGCTTTGAATGTATTTCTGGTATACTTCTGTCCCCAAGTTTCTAGTAACAAAGATCATAAGCTTTTCATGTACATTAGAACTTTCACATCAGGTATAGATCAAGAGTGCACAAGAATGAATGTAATAACAATGAAGTAGACTTCAGTCATCAATCCTCGAATAAATAATGGAAGGGCTAAGGGAACTCCATATGCTATGGGAACGCTCTCTCTAGGCTTCAATATTCATACTCAATAAGTTGGACATGAATCAGTGCAATCCATCACAACTGATTGAGCAGGCACAGTAACTGAGAAAAAATGTGTCAGCGAGAACAAATAGCAACTTCATCCCCTATCCCAGAAAGGGAAATAATTATGGATCACCATTGTGCACATGATCCTTGAAATATTTGCCAAAATGTTTTGCAGTTTCTGTTGGCTATTCCAATTTATTTACTATATCCAGTTACTCTGAGCTTTTTGGTCATAACTTGCGGAGACACTATTCCAAGGCTGTTTGTTTAAAATATGCCTAAAGTTGCTATACTATTAATCTGTTCATTGACGATTGCTTGGACCCTATTTTTCTAAAACAGTACAAAATTCACCGATAATCGTTCAAAATATATTGAGAGGTTCATAACTGTTGAAGTAGGCACTTGCAGAGTGTAAAGGCCTAAAATTAACAATGCATATGCTGTCTAACTCAGACATATCAAAAATGAAAATCAGTATCTAACAGATTCTCTACCCACCTTTATCTACATCTCCAATTATTAACATATTACAAATTTTAGAAAACTTATTTCAACACCAAAATTAGAAATATCTAATTCCAACTTGCCAGGCTTTGAGACCAATAGCTGCTTTTGCTTCAACATATATGATTTGGTTTTCAACATTTATCTCTACATTAGTGCTGGATGAAGTTTTGGCACGTTTGCATCAAGACTGTGATCATAAAAATTTTCTGTAAATAAAGTTTGCATGGCATTAATGGATAAAGAGAAATAGTAGTATTTTTGTAGTTAGAACTGAAGTAAGGTTTTGAGATAATGTTGTCCTAGTTCTTTATAATTAAGAGAATGAGAGATTAAATTTTACAAGAATAGAGAAATCTAATGTGCCTTTCTTTTCTTTTTTCATTTTCCTATTTTACCATAATTTTTTCATGTGTTCCCATAGATGGTATCAGAGCTAATGGCCTTATTAAAAATGGGTAAAGGTAAGGATCTGGAAGTGAATATGATGAATAAGAAGAGGAAGCTCTTGTAAGGGATAGAAGCTACAGCTTGTATGGACCTGCACAAAAATGATACGTCCAATGGTGAAAAAGGCATTAATGTTAATGCTGATAGTGGATAGTGTTCTAGTGAGCAACTACATATGTCTTGAAACTAAATAAGCATAACAGAAACATGAGTTTGTTAGCCTCCATGTATGAGAAACATATGCTTTCAATAGACGAAGAAAGGAAAACCATTATGCAGAACACACAGAGGAATACAAACGTATGCAAGAGAGAAAGTAGATTGTGGAGGGATATCTGGTGGCATAGGAGAAGAATTGATAATCCCAATTACTTCCAAAATTAATCTAGCTTTCCTCATGTTGATAATATGGCAGAGAAATAAACAATTAGGCCACTAGATAGCAATGAAATAAATTTTCTACAGAATACCAGGATGCTACAACACATCAGAACTAGCAGGAGATTTTCCAACCCACCTTTGAAAATGATTTGTTACAAAAACTAAAGAGAGAGGAGCACATGCTTTTTTTGTGAATACATGCTAAATTAAACACTTCAAAAGTTAATAATATCTTACTAGGTACCTACACCAATGAAATTGTCTCAAGACGATTTCAAACTAATGCAGTCATGGATGGAGGATCCAATGAAGGATTGTCTAACCAAGCAGCAAAATTCAAACACAATAATTTAATGAAAACAACAATATGATCTTTATTAATTTCACAATCTTACAAGATTACAATTTGCCACATTGGGCTTCTTACATGCTAGGCCATGGTCATTTGATTACTAACATGAAATTATACTACTCAAATGAAACTCACTACATTCCAGCAATTTCCGCCATTTGCATCACCATCATACCCTGTTCTATATCTTCCTCCTTTTGTTTGCACTTTGACCTCCAACTCCTTACTAAATTTTTCCTAACTTTCTCTAATGATTTCAAATGATTGTGAGTGATGAATATATAGCAATCCCAAACCTCAAAGATGATTTGCATTGGCTACAAGTTGACGCAAAGCTCTAGGCTACATGAAACATTTAGTTGGCCAGTGTAAACAACTTCCTTAATCAATACAGTGATAATGGTGGAAAATCTCCATGCAGTGTTCAATGTACATCCTTTGGGGTCCAATGAATCTTCTTGTCTCTTCCTTTGCTGGTGCAAACTCTAAATAACCTAGCACAAGTGGGATTGGTTGAAACTATGCAAGACTATTGGCCCAATAGATGTTCATGAACCAAATTTTGCCTTTCCAATGATCCAATTCTTTTGAAACGTGGATATGATGTGTATGTACCTTGATCAAACATAATCTCAAGACCGCAAGGCCATATGTGAATTTGCAGTGATGTGTGGTAGCTTCTTTTGCAACTAATTGTCGAATGAAAAACTTGCAAACAAACAAATAAAATGAAAGCAAATATTTTTGGTTGATGCAAGATTGCTCTTATTCCTTGGGATGCTCCTACATCAAACACCCGAGGTTATTTGAAAAGTGTCTCACTTTCCAGCGACTAGAGGGAAACCAAGACGGTCTACCTCAGCCCTGGAAATCTAGCTTGAGTCCTTTTCCGACCTTCCTCTCCATTTCACTAAATATTCCTCATATTGCTTATATTCCTAGTGCTCCTCCCAATTCTATTGTCCAGTATTTCTTTGATCTCTTCTTTTGGCTGTGGTAGTATGGAGTTTTGCCATTGTTCTTCTGTGCTACTACCCACTGAGTTTCCTTCATGATACTAGTACAGGTTTGTAATGTTGAAAACTTGGGATATGCCCAACCCTTCTAGTAACTCCACTTCATCTGCATTTCTTGAATCAAATCTCCTCACAATTCTACAAGGGCCAAACTTCTTTATCTTTAGTTTATTGCAAGTCCCAACTAGAGATCTTTCCTTTCTGAGAAATACCATTACTTGATCTCCAACTACAAAATCTTTAGGCCTTCTTGGCTTGTCAATATTTTCCTTGTATCTATCGTTCATCTGCTCCAGGTGACTTCTTTTTCATGTGCACTTGTTTTAAGTGTTCTATGAACTCTTTTACCTCCGCACTCCTTTTGTCTTCATTACTGATGTCCCTCAACTTTAATAATACATTCCTTGGACTATTGCCACTTGCAATCTGAAATGGTGTTTTTCATGTACTTCTATTTACTGAGTTGTTATATGCAAACTCTATCTGAGATAGAACCATGTCCCAATTTCCTGCTTTTTCTCCAACAACACTCCTTAGTAGGTTCCCTAAGCTCCTGTCCACAACTTTTGTTTGCCCATTAGTCTAGGGATGATATGTTGAACTAAATTGCAAATCCATCTTCATCTTTTTCCATAATGTCCTCCAAAAGTATCCAACAAATTTTGTATCTCGGTCTAAAACTATGCTCCTTGGTAAACCATGCAATCTTACCACCACCCTGAAAAATAGGTCAATTATGTGTACCGCATCATTCTTTTTCTTACATGGGATGAAATGTGCCATCTTAGAAAACCTGTCCACCAGTACTAATATTGAATCATTCCCCCTTTATGTTCTTAGCAATCCCAATATAAAATCCATACTTATGTCCACCCAGGGTTTCCCTGGTACCGACAATGGCTGATATAACCCAACATTTTGATTGTTCCCTTTGACAACTTGGTAAGTTTTGCAGCTTTGAACAAATTTTCTTACATTTTTGTATATCTACAACCAAAGAAGTTTTCACTAACCGAGAGAATTGTCTTATCTATCCCAAAATGTCTAGCCTACCGCAATGCTTTTCCTTAATCAAATTTTCCCTCATAGAACTCCTTGTCATGCATAATTGACTACCTTTGAATAGCATCTAATTCTAAATCAAATAATCCAACCATCTACTCCTATCCATGCTTCCCGGTTCTTTACATGCTTTCCATGCCTCCGCAAAATCAAGATCAACTTCATACAAATGCTTTAGCTCTTCAAAACCGACTACTTCTATTCTCATCTCTATCAACCAATTTTGTCTCCTACTCAACATATCAGCAGCCTTGTTTGACTTGCCTCTCCTATGTTCTAGCACAAAAATATAACTCTGCATGAATTCAACCCATCGCATATGTCTCTGGTTCAACTTACCTTGGCTATTCAAGTACTATAGTGCTTGGTGATCAGTGAACACAAATTCCTTAGGCAACAAGTAGTGCCTCCATTTCTTCAATGCTTGAACTATAGCATAAAACTCCTAGTCATAGACTAAATATCTTATCCCGGCATCATTCAACTTTTCATTGTAGTAGGCTACTGGTCCTCCTTCCTGGCTTAATACCACTCCAATTGCACTTCCACTTGCATCACAATCAACTTGGAATATCTTATTGAAATCTAATAGTGCAAGCACTAGTTGTTCTGTCACCTTCTTCTTTAGCAATTCAAAACTCATGTCTACTCTTGTTGTCCACTTGAATTCTTTGTTTACTCGCTATGTGGTTTCTCAAACAAGCATGGAGTAAACAGAAATATGTAGTAACAATTATACAGCATAAGATAAAATATAAGATTCATACCAGGATTGCACAGAATAAAGCATTGTTTCCATTCATTGAATATATCAACAGTACGTCAAAATGTTACACATGATCCCTGATTACAAAGTGTCGACTCAATATATAACTTGGCCAAGGTTGGTTGAGATACCAACTGTCGGGGTTAATTCCCAATAACACTCCTAAACTAACTGTGCACACATATTATTTAATTTCATGATTAGTTACTTGGCCGACTACGATTATGACTGACTACATCATCCCCCCCACAAAACAAGTCGTCTTCCAGACGACATTACAACCAAAAATAGGGGGTGAGTGACCAACAAAATAAACTACTGAGAAGAAGGGGGTTGTGTAGACGTCCCTAGATGGATCGAGGATGTCGGTGTGGGTGATCTCCTAGCCTCCTGTGTACACAGTCGTAACTGGTGTTCGGCCATAATTTCTCGTTCCCTAGCTGCCTTCACCATACGCGTTGCTTCCAACACTTGAGATTTCGCTTGTTCCACCTCCACTCCCTTTGCTACAAGCTGTGTCTCCAAGCCTTTCACCTTCTGTTCCATCTCCCTCATCTTCTCAGCTGCATCACTTTCTATCTATGATACCTTGGCCTCTAAGGCCGATGCTCATGCTTGCTCTGTGTTACTAATCTGAGTTTGCTAGGCCAACTGTTCCTGAAACTTCTGCATGTGCCTAGCCAACTCCTCCTTAATCTTTTTTTGCTAACTAAAGGGCCTCATCCTTCTCCTTTTCTTTTGCCTCTGCTACTACTTCCTTACGTTTCATCTGGTAAAAAATATCTTGGAAGGCCCTCTCAATGCTAAACAAAGCTGCTATAACATGGTCGTCTCTCCCTCCAATCAATGATTGTGCTCCATGCCATGCCTTGATCATTCCACGTCTCTACTTCTAGCCAACCTCTGGTGGTAAAACATCGTGCAAACTCTTGTTCGCACCCCACTTGAACAAATCCCAAGATCCTTTGGACCTCCTACGCTACCATGTGTGATCGGCCAATTCTGAGTTGTTTGGAGATCTCTCCTACCTCCTGCATGACTAATGCCATATTTTGAAGGTCCTCTACATACCTCTGAACTGTTCCCAATGGATCTGAAGCATCAGGTTTAGACATTGTGAATGTCAATCCCTCTAACCCATCCCACTTCTCTTTGGCTGATGGGGTGGGTGGTGGTGAACTCGTGACTGCCATGGGGGACTCCTGTGATGGTCCTCCAATCTCCTGGATGGCTGCAAGTGGCTGTGACAGAATGTCATGTTGGGTGCCTGCACCTACGGAAAAGCTCTGATGCAGTTCTACACTCTCAGCTACTATGGGTGTGCAGCCCTCATCCTGTCCCTCGGCCAAAGTCTGTGATGGCAATTCTGGCACCTACAATGTGAAGCCTACTGTACTTAGCCAACTATCAAACTGTGCTACTCCTAGAGGTCCCGTTGATGGTGCCGATGGGACTGCTAGTGTTGTGCTGGACTGTATGATTGTCCCCCATGATGTCCCTGGCCCAACTGGAGCTGATGTATCAACTGGCGGTGGCAGTGTGCTAACTGGGGGTGGCAGTGGCGGTGGTGTACTACATGGCAGTGGTGGTGTACTACTTGGCGGTGGCGATGTACTACCTGGCGATGGCAGTGGTGGTGTAGGAAGAGTGAAAGTTGTTGGCTATAGGGATGGTACTGCAGTTGCATCCTCAACGCCCATCTCCTGTGCAACATCTCCTGCCAGTGACACTTCCTCCACCTCCTGAACATCCCCTATCCCTGTTACTTCCTCCACTGATGCTGAATCACTCACCGATGAGGAAGATTGGTCACTCGGCTCTTCCTCCTCATCTTCCTCGCTTTCTACTGATGCCTCTTTGTTTTCTCTTTTTTTGTCGTCGCTGCGAGGACTCTTCTCCCTAACTTGTATCTAGTTCTCTCCAATAGAATGCAGTAGGCCATCCTGGGTCTAAGTGTGTTAGTGGTTGCAATCTTCCCCATTTGTCTGTTGGGACCTGTGTATGAACGGCATCGAGGAATAGTGCTATTGCCTGGTGAGTCATATAGAATATCTTATGTGTCTGTGTCAAAAACTCCCTAATCCTTTCTGAAAGCAACTGTGCCCAGTTGTAAACCTTACCCATGCTCAATCCCACCATGTAATCTACCATCCAAATTGCTACATCTAATGCTCGATTTGCCCCTGTTAATCTACATTTCATCAAGTCGAGGATGCATTTCCATTCAGGTGTTGCTAAAAAGTTTTTCCGTAGCCCTCGGTTACCTGAGCTCCAAATACTATATTTTTCCTCTTGTGTGAGATCACTTCTACACACTCTCCTTACGATTGTTTCCTTGTGCTGCTATGTCATCCTACCAGGTTTGTTGACTCCTAAGCCCGTTGCGAGAATGCCCAATACTCTGGCGAAGTCTTTTGGCCAGAATGTTACTGTGACTGTGCAACCTCTATATTCAAGTACTGACTTATGTGAATGTCTGCAGTAATTTTCCACCATGGCCTTCAAATATGGCTCCAACTCCCGAGCATTAAAGAATGGCAAGAAAACCGCCTTGTCTAGCTGCGCGTGTCTCAATGCCATCTTCAAGAAATGATTGTCCTCAGTACTCTTCCACCATTGTTTACACTCATTGCTCGTTAAGCTCTCCCAAGTGATGGCGTCAACTCCCGTGTCTTTCCTCATTTTCTTTTTCTTTGTGGATGCAATTTTCGGCTTGTAGTGTGCTACTTTTTTTCCTTTGTCCATTTTGAGTTTCTCTGGCAATCTTCGATGCTCAGTGTTTTGTATGCTCGAAAAATCGTTATTGCAACTGCTCCTTTTTCCTTGCAAAGAAAAAAATTCTCAATTACAAGCGCTGGGAAGAATACTTCGTACGGTCTAGAAAGGAAAACGTACAACCTATCAAGGAACCAATGTACGGCCGGAGAAATTCTTTGGTAGGGTGGCAAAAATGGTTGACAGTGAACCCTCGTACGGTGCAGCAGGAAAGACTAGCGGCAAAAAATTCCTATTCGTACGACCTCAATGTATTCACTCGTACGACTGGAAGCACTTCGTACGGCCAATGCTCTATTTTTCTAATGATGGTCGAGTCTTCCTATGGACTTTATCTTCTATCCTTATCCCGATCCTTATTGCATTGTACGGCCCAAAAATTCTCCTTCGTCAACAATCCCCTTCGTATGACTACTGTGAAAACTTCCTGCATACGGCCAGTGTGGAATTCCCTTCGTACAGTCAATGTGTTTGTAGAAACTTTGGTTTGCAGGAACTTTGGCGCTAAATAACCCTTAATACCCTTTGTACGACAATTAAAAAAATGCTGAAGTGTTTTGGGGGTCGTACAGCTATGAAGCACAATGGGGTTTACTCTCTTTTTCTTACTTTTTTTTTTAATTTTTTAAATTTTTTCTATATTTTTTTTTTTCAAAATTTACTCAATCTAATTTTTTCTTTTCTTGGTTTACCTGACTTGGTCGACTTGGTAGTCTCCTTATCTTCCTCCAGAATTTCAATTTCCGACATGTGACGAAATATGCACTTCACATAGCCTTTCCGTCGCAAACAGTCATTGGAACAGCATTGGTCGACCTCTTCCAATTCGCATATCTAATCAAATATCACGGATTGGTCCCTGATGCTTATCAAATTCCATCCCATAGGTTCTTGAACCCATTGAAAGGTTTTACTATCCATATTCATTTTCAAATTCTTGGTTCTATATTTCGCTTTCCAAATTCGACTTCTAGGAAGCTGTCTACAAGGTGCTTCATCTGGTCAGTTTTTCTCCCTTAGCTCCCAAATTTCATCACAATAGGCTGATCGTTTGACAATAAACATGCTTTTTGCTAAGTATTTTTGCTTTGGCGAGGCCTTTACCTCTTCTGGTAACAAAAACTCGAACTTGTCCCGCACCTTATTACATTCTTTTATCCACTCGTTTCAGGCCTCTTCTTCATCTTGATTGTTCTTGTCTACCCATGGACCACCATTGTCTTCATCGATTATGCCTTCTCGGGCTCCCATTTGTAGTGTTCTAGGTCCAAAGAATCCGGTCACTGGTTCGAAATGCGTGCTTGAAAAAAACATTCCATCAATCTTGCTTTTTGCATCCAATTCCATAAATTGTTTGTCTCTTCTTTCTATCCCACACTGGTTTTTAACTGCATATCCGAGCATGTTTACTTGCACTGGTTCTTCTCTTCTTTCCTTGTAGATTTTCAACTTAGACCCGTTCATCGGATCTTTTAGTATAGTATCGTCTAATCTCTCAAGTGTGATTGCTCCATTTTCTCCAACTTTGTGAATTCTGAATGGCCCCAACCACCTTACTTTAAACTTCCCGGGCTTTAGTTCGTTATGGCCGTTATATTTTAGAACTAACTGTCTCGGCTGGAATTTTGCTCATCGGAGATGTTTGTCATGCCAATACTTCCTCCGTTTCTGCATTACCACCATCACCCATTGTCTGAGTACTCGTTCATCCAACTTGTTTAACTGAAACAAGCTTTCTTTCAAACTTTCCATATCACCAAGTCTATTTTCCATTGCAATTCATAGGCTTGGCACCATGTACTCCGCCGGTACGACTGCTTCCTGACCGTACATGAGTTGAAAGGGTGTATGGCCAGTGGTTACCTTGTAGGTCGTACGATATGCCCATAGCACAGTAGGTAGCCTTTCTTCCCAATCTGCCTCCTCAACGCCACATGACTTGTGAATGACCGAGATAAGCACTTTGTTAGTAGACTCTACTTGACCATTGGCGCTCGGGTAGTACAGGCTAGAAAAGTTGTGCAGAATTTTGAACTCCATCGTCATCAGTCGAATGACATGGTTGACAAAGTTACCTCCCCTGTCACTTGTAATTTGGATTGGGATGCCATACCTTGTAACAATTTGCTTGTACATAAACCTCGTCGTACTTACAGCAATGTTATCTGGCAGTGCCCGTGCCTCTGCTCATTTTGTCAAATACTCTGTGGCGACAACTATGTATCTGCATCTGTGTAGTTGACTGACCTTGAGTGGCCCGATAAAGTCCAATCCCCACCGTTCGAACAATTCTTGTGGCTGTGATGGAAAAAGTGGCATAAAATCTCTTTTCAGTGGCTTGCCTACTCTCTGGCATGTATCGCATCCTACCACCCATTCTCGAACGTTCGTATGCACTGTGGGCCACCAAAGCCCTGCCAACAATATCTTCCAACTGTGGCGTCGGGCCCCATATGCCCCCTGCTAGTCCTTCGTGAGCTTTCAATACACCGGGAATCTCTTCCTCCATGACACATCATCGGAGTACTTGATTGGGTCCCATCTTGTACAGCAACCCGTTGATGAGTTGGAATGTTTTGCTCTTCAGTACTAGTTTCCGTCGTTCAACAGGTGGCATATCCTTCGGGAACAACGATGTTGAGAGGTATTCCCCAATCTTCTCGTACCACGGAGGTAGAGCTGCTATCTGGAAAAGGTGTGCATTAGGGAAGTCTTCATTCACTCCATCTGCGGGTTCTCCTAACTTGATACGCGACAATTGGTCGGCTATTAAATGGCTTTTCCCTGGTCGTACAATAATTGTAAAAGTGAATTCTTGCAGTAGCAATAGCCACCTACTGATCCTCCCTTGAATTATAGGTTTATTTACCAGGTACATCAGGGCTTGGTGATCCACGTAGAAGGTGAATGGTGTTGCCAACAGGTAATGCCTGAACTTCTGAACTGAGTAGACCATCCCAAGGGCCTCCCTCTCAGTCGTACTGTAGTTCCTCTCGGCTTTCGAGAGCAGTTGGCTGGCAAAATACACTGGGTGGTCAAGACCGTGAAGTCCAACCTGTGCCAGGGTGGCTCTGATTGCAAAGTTCGACGCATCCACATGCACATGGAACTCTTTGTCCCAATTTGGATCAGCCAGAATTGGTGCACTGATTAGTCTCGTCTTTAACTCTTCGAATGCTTTTTGTTGCTCGTCAGACCACAGGAATTGCACTCCTTTTCTCGTCAACATATCCAGGGGATAGGATACTTGGGCAAAGTTTTTGATAAACCTTCTGTAATAGCCCACATGGCTGAGGAATGACTTTACCCTGGTAACATCTCCCGGAGCTTCCATCTCCACAATTACCCGAATCTTGTCGAGATCTACCTTTAATCCTGCCTTGCATACAATGTGGCCCAGAAGTTTTCCCTGCGGCACCATGAAATGACACTTCTTTGGATTTAGGGCCAACCATGCGGACCTGCAACGCTCCATACACTCGGTGAGAGCCTTCAAATGTGTCTGTTGGTCGCTGTAAATTGACTGGTCGTCCAGGAATGCTTTAAAATTACCCACCGACATTATGTCAAATATGTAAAGAATAATCCTCTGAAATGTTGCTGGTGCATTGCACAGACCAAACGGCATTCGGTTGTATGCGTATACACCATATTCTACCACAAATGTCGTTTTAAGCTTGTCCTCGGTGATGCTAATTTGGTTGTATCCAAAGAATCTGTCCATGAACAAGTATATCTCGTGTCCGGCTACTTCCTCAAGGATGGAATCTGTAAATAGAATGGGGAAGGGATCTTTGATCATCACTGCATTGAGGCATCTGAAGTCGACGCAGATCCAGATTTGCCCCCCTTCATTTTTCAGTGATATGACAATTGGCGAAACCCACTCACTCATCTCCACCTTGAAGATTATCCTGGCCTCTAACATTTTTTCTATTTCTTCTTGCACCTTGGCGGCATAATTTTTGTTCATTCTGTATGGCTTTTTCCTCACCGGACATGTTCCTGGTATTAGTGGAATTCTGTGGACGCATAACTCCGGTGGTATCCCCTTCAGGTCTTTCTATGTCCAAGCAAAAACATCCTTGTACTCCATGAAAATTTTGAAAGTTGTTGCTTTAAGTACTGGATCCCAATCATCTCCGACGAGGATCACTGAGGGTTACTCTCCTCGCCGAGATTAACTTTCCTCGTCGAGGGTTCCTCATACATGATCTTCTTTTCACCTTCAAATTGATGTGTCGGCGTGCTATCTATTTCAGCATTCCCTTCCTTGTATCCCCCATAGGCAGCCAGAAAAGTGTGGGTTACCTCTTGCTAGTTGTTACCTTCCTCCCCCTTGTCACTCGTCAATTCCTTCTTACCGAGTGTTTCAATGTCACCGAGTGTTTCACTGGTCGGCCAAGAATTGCCCAATGGTTCACTAGTCGCCCGAGAGCACTCACCAATTTCTTTTATTGAAATCATAGTACATTCTGGTTGGAAGAATTCATAATCTTCCATCTGCCAATGGAACAACCTGCTTAAGGAGTTTGTCTCATCTTCCAAGCATTCTTGTAATTTTAGTACGCCTTCGTCGTCTGGCTCCATGGGCCCTCTTTCTCCTTCGGTCATTGTGTCGCCACTGTCTGAGTCGGAATCCAATACCATTTCTTCACTGATGGTCTGAGTTCTCAGATCAATGACAAATTTCTTACCCTTGTTTTCTATTGATAGGGTGTTCTTCTAGTTGTGAGTAATGCATCATAAGAGGCATTTCGTGCTGTAATGACTACAAAATTTAATAAGAACTGTTGAGTACCAATCCTTACCTTTTGAGCCATTAGCACTCCCAACGCTTTGATTCCGTGTTGGTCAGCTCCCACTAACTGGAAGTTTTGTGGCCACAATGTAAGCTTGCCGAGGCTTTTCCAAGTTTCTTCTAGAAGTACATTCACCTCAGATCCCCCATCCACTATTGTGCCTGTCAGGTTCCTTCCGAGGATTTCCATGTGGACTACTGCCGGTTTCTTTCCCATGTCAATTGCCAATAGTCTTGGGTCGACCACTTGCTCACCACTCAATAGTGGTTCTACTATGACGTCTTCATCCATCTTACCCTCATTTGGGTTTTCTTCCACCACCTTGGATATTGCCATCCTCAATTGTGGCATACTCTGGAGAAGATCAACCATTTTGATTGGTACAGTAGTTTGTAGTACCTGACTTGCAATGTTTATGTCTGACTCCGACCGTAGGGTTGTGGTTGCCTTTTTATTTGAGTCCCTCTGTTCTGTTTCCATGGCAATCTTCACTTCTTTCCTCGCGTTGTGGAGCCTTTCCTTCTCCGTTCGGGGGTTGGGTCTGGATAGTGTGCCTTCTTTGTTTGCGCTCGGGTGACAGCAAAGACTTCGTCATCCTCCTCTTCAATGTGGATGAGATTCACCATACCTTTCTGTTTTGGGCAGTCGTTGTCCTCATGGTCGTCGGGCCCGCACCATTTGCAGAGTGCATTTGGTTTGTTCTGGTTGTTACTCTAGCATTCCCTTGCAAAATGCCCCCACTCATTGCATTGACGGCATTGGATCATGGGTCATCCTTTTGCATCGTACTAGATACGACCTCTTGCCCCACCGTTATTATTATATTTGTTGTTACCTCCTCTCCGGTTGTTACGATATCCGCCAAGCGATGCATCTTGATTTTTTGGTTTGGGCAGTGTGGTTGGCGGGGTAGATTGCTCGCCCTGAGTATAGAGCACTTGGGTGCTCCTCGTCTTTAGATTGTACGGGCACTCCTTAATAGAATGGCCCATTACTTGGCATATTTCGCAAAACATTTTCCTGGGGCAATTTGCTTTGATGTGGCCTTGATTGCTACATTCAGTGTGCACCAAAGTTCCTTACTTTCCTTCACCGTTTCCTTCTCTGCTTTAAACTCCCTCATCATTCTGATCATATCTTTTCTTAATGCTTGTACGGTTTTTAATTCTTCCTCATCACTGCCATCAGAGCTTTCGACGTCATCTTTCTTCTTCCCTCGGTTGGACATTTTATCTTCACTCTCAATGGCCATAGCACGGTTGTAAGCCTCGACATACGACGCTGGCAGTACTATCTTCATTTTTTCTTTCTGAGCGATGGGATCAAACCCTCGATGAACCATCTTTTCTTTAGCCCGTCAGTCAGTTCCTTCTCTAATTTCACCAGAAGTTCTTTCAATCTTTGATTGTATGCTCAGACATTTTCGTGTTTGCCTTGTCTTGTACTGTATATCTCAGCCATTATTTTATTGTCATCCCTTAGTAATTTAAATTCTTCCTGGAATGCTTTCTCCAGTGCATCCCAACTACCTCTTGATGTGGCGTCGAGTTCTGTGTACCAATCTATAGCAATCCCTCTCAGGGTTGCTGGAAATGATCTTAGCCAATAGAACTTGTCATCCTGTCCATTGGCTATCCAGATAGTCTCATAGGTTTTGCAATGTCGGGTTGGATCCTCTGACCTGTTACCAAGGAATTTTGGTAGCTTTTGCTTCTCCATACTCGGACTTCCCATATTCGGACTTCCCAGTGGGGTCACCATGTTTCTTCCCCGATGTTCTCCTTGCGCGTTAGACCTTATTGGACTAGTCCTCCCTCGACGTTCCAGTGCCTTCCTTACACTCTCGGCCACGTGCGGGTCTCCTCCACGTCCCTTCTCAGCATCCTTTACACCTCGAGTCTCTTAGGGTTCTTTTCGGTACTCCCTCTGCCCGAGGGTTTTGGGCTTAGGTCCTCTAGTCCTTGGTTCTTCGTCCTCTGAGATTGACAGTTCCCAGATGCGGCATATGCTGTTTTCAAGTTCTTCTGTCAATTCATTTTCATCCTTTCTCTCTTTTTCTTTATTTGTGACCGGTGTTCTGAAATTCTCCTCGTCTCCTTTGATGAGGCTTTGGTGTAATTCAACAGTATCTTGTTTTATTCCATGATGATGTCCGTTTGCTTCTTCAGCAATTTGTTTCAATCTTTTTCTTCGGTCTTCTTGTTCTTTTAATCTCAATGATCTTATTCTCTCTTCAGGTGTTTCTTGCCCACTTGGTACTTTGTTTTTGTCTTTGTTGAGTTGTATGGGCATTAATCGACACTCATACAGTTATTAGTTGTAGGGCATCCGACAACGATTAGCGTTGCGCTCTTCCTCCTCACGTTTCATATGTTCTTCATACCTCCTGAGTATTTGCTGTCAACGTTGTTCTCTGTCTCCTTCTCGAAGGTCTTGCAGGATTATCAGATTCCTTGCCAAAAGTTTAGGTATGCGATTAAGCAGATTGTCTACCTCTCTATTGACTTCTAAGTTATCTCCAATTATTTCCTCTGGAATATCCCTGCGGATGGCTTCGTTCCTCACGTACTGTCCTACGGCCAATTGCCACAGGAATACGAGATCTTGAGTTAGATCATCTTCCCGATCGTTCATTTCTCGTTTGTTGTCTTCTCTGTCACTTTCCGCCTGTTCTTCTTGTATTTCTTCTTCTATCCTTTCCACTTGTCTTCTGGTTTGTGTTTCCTCGTCGGTTTGAATAGGTTGCCCCATTATATTGCCATCGCCATTGTCTCCTTCCCTCATCACTAACTGTTCTATCTCTCTGACAATTCAACTTGTCACCCACTACTCGCCAACTATTAGATCCATCACCAATGACTCAATTCGTCATCGCCCCCTTGTCACCTTCCAACCCGACTTCGAACAAGCAATGACACCTAATGTTTACTCGCTATGTGGTTTCTCAAACAAGCATGGAGTAAGTGGAAATATGTAGTAACAATTATACATCATAAGATAAAACATAAGATTCATACCAAGATTGCACAGAATAAAGCATTGTTTCCATTCATTGAATATATCAACAGTACATCAAAATGTCACACATGATCCCTGACTACAAAGTGTCGACTCAATATATAACTTGGCCAAGGTTGGTTGAGATACCAACCGTTGGCAACGACTACATAACTATCCAACCGTTGGGGTTAATTCCTAATAACACTCCTAAATTAACTGTGCACACATTATTTAATTTCATGATTAGTTACTTGATCAACTACGACCGACTACGATTATGGCTGACTACATTCTTTCTTATCCCCCCTCATGGTTTCAATCAACGACGCACATACTACTGAAATTACTGATGAATTTTCAATAGAAACTTGCCAAATCATGAAAAGATCTTACCTCTCCCACGTTTGCTAGTGTAGGCCATTCCACAATTGCTCTAACCTTCACCGGATCCATCTTCAAACCTTCAGCTGAGATCACAAATCCAAGGTACACCAATTCTTCATGGAGCTACATTTCTTCAAATTGATCAGCAACTTCTCCTCCCTAAATCTTTGTAGCACTAGTCTAATATGTTCTAGGTATTCTTCTCTAGTCTTCTAAAAATCAGAATGTCATCCAAGTACTTCTCTAGTGCGGCCACTGTGTTTTCTGTTGTAAAGGATTTTGATGATAAGATCAAGGGTATCGGGATTGATAGTCTGGGTGATTATGAGGGAATGCTCAAATTCCTCACTAAGTATGGGATTGACAAGAATCCCTAGCTAGTTGTCCTGTGTTTTTTTGTTGTTTTTGTTTAAAGTCAGTTTGTTTTTGTTGTTGGTTTCTGTGTTGTTGTCCTTCAGCTGTTAATGTGTTGTTCCTAGCCTTTGTGAGGCTTTTGTTCTACCCTTTGGGTTGTTTTGTATAGGGATCTAGACCCTCATTTCTAGCTGATTTAATCAAAAACAATCACAAACTTACCCAAAAAACTTTCTCAGTACTTCATTCATCAGCCTCATAAATGTACTTGGCACATTTGTCAATCCAAAAGGCATAACCAACCACTCGTATAGTCCTTCATTAGTCTTGAATGTTGTCTTCCACTCATCTCCCTCCCTTATCCTAATCTGGTGGTAATTGCTTTTCAATTCAATCTTTGTAAAGTATCTTGCTCCACTCAAACAATCCATTATGTCATCCATCATTGGCAATGGGAATCTGTACCTTATTACAATCTTATGGATTGCTCTAGAATCAATACACATCCTCCACTCACCATCCTTCTTGGATGCTAGTACCGTAGGTACCATACATGGGCTCAAACTCTCTCTGATCAAACCTTTCCTTAGCAACTCCTGCACCTATTTGTTTAACTCCTCATTTTCTATTGGTGGCATCCTATGCAGTGTCTTATTTAGCAAATTGGCTCCCAGAATCAGATCCATGTGATAATTAATACTCCTTATTGGTGGCAATCCCTCTAGCATGTTATCTGATATGATGTCCTTGTATTTGTCAACAACTCTGAGATTTCTTGTGGCGCCTCCTCATCACTTGCAATGGTGTTCTCTACATCTGTGGTGTTGCGTACCTTAGGAACCAACGCAAAACATTCTCATACCTCAATCCATCCAAAAACTTTCTTCCGTCTACAAACAAATTCTAGCATTGCTACAAACTTGACCTTGTGTCCTTTAATGGCATTAACCTATGTCTTCGGCCATTCCTTGTTATAGTGTAAGTGTTTGCTCTTCCATCATGTATAGCGTGTCTATCAAATTGCCATGGTCTCCCTAATAGTAGGTGGCATACATCCATCAGCATTATATCACACAAGACTTCATCATGATAACCCCCAATTTTGAATTTCACCCAACATTTTTTCTTTCTATAGCCAAGTGATTGCATATGGGTTTGGGTGTCTCAACCTTTTCAAATTCAATTTCTCAACCATCTCCTCAGATACCAGGTTATCTATAGTCCCACTATTATTAACAACTTTGCAGCACTTGCCCCCCACTTTGCATTTGATTTTGAACAAGTTATTCCTTTGTACTAGTCCTTCCTCTTGCCGCTTTAGCAAGGCCCTCCTCATGACTAGTGATTCTCCATGTTAGGGGTCATCCTCCAATTCATAAGATTTTTAGGGCTCCTCATCCCTAAATGTAGCTCTTGTGATACCTTCCACTCACTTCCCTTGACCTTGGGAGCACTCGAAAGCTTGGTGCCCTTCTTCCCCACACCTGAAACATGTTCCTCAGAAAGTTCTCTCATTCCTCTCGTATCCTCCTCTACCATACTAATATTCATCTCTACAATATGTACCATTGTCTCTCATATCTTTGCGGTAGAAATTACCATCCTCCCAGTCCTTGCAGTAGGTGCCACAACTCCTTTTGTTGCGGTAAGTGTCACTATCCCTACAGTGGGTATTTTCAATCTTTCTTTACTCTGTATATGGTCCTCTCTCACCACACCTTGATCTTTCTTTCTAGGGTCTTTCTTCTCTTCCTCTCTGCTAGTTCTGCCTACCTTTAGACCTTCTATTCAACTTCTCTTCTACCTTGACCACAAATTGGTATGCCTCCTCTATGGTTGTCAACCTGACCAAACTTAGTTCTTCTTGAATGCTTTCTCTCAATCCGTTGATGTATCTTGCAACCTTTTCTTTGCTTGCCTCACTATGTCCTCCCCTGATAATTAGCTTCTAAAATTCTTCAATGTATTCTTTCACAGTCTAGTCCCTTTGTCTTAGACTTTGTAATTTCTTCAACAATTCTAGTTCATAATTCATTCATATAAACTATCTCTTCAATTTTGCTACTATCCTATTCCATTTCATTATTCTTTCCTTTTCCCTCCTATTTCTTTCCATCCGTACTTCTTTCCACCAAACAACAACATGCCCCTTTAATTTATCTTTGCAAACCTAACCCTTTCAGGATCTTCAATTTCCTTATACTCGAAATATTCATCCAAATCATTTATCCAATCAATCAATTCTTCACGATTCAAGTCACTACAATAGTTAGAAATCTCAATTCTAGGTCTCTTACCAATTTTGGAGATAGCCTTCAACATATTCAACTAATCTGATTCTTCTTCTAGGTCTTCCAAATCTTGCGCATCTTCTCCTATGCCTTCTTCCACATTGCTGTCATCGTCGTCTCTTGGACTTAGACCCCTTTTTCTATCTTCCTCCAAAGCTTTCAATTGGATCCTATTCTCCCTTACCTCTTTCAATACCTCATCCAACTTTCCAGAAATGTTGACAACACCTTGAACTCTTCACGGTGGCATCTTTCTTGGGATCTATTGCAAACTGCCTTAGGTCGATGGTCCACCTACAATCACTCCTTGCAACTGCCTCTCAATCAGCAGTTTGTTGACAACCTTCTTGTAGGCCATTTCAATTCGGCGATCTATTTACAAGCTAAACCTTCAGAATTTCGGCTTGCTCTCCTCAATATTCCAACCTTACACTTTGATACCACTTGTTGCAATCATGGACAAAGGATCCAATGAAGGATTGTCCAACCAAGCAGCAAAATTCAAACACAATAATTTAATGAAAACAGCAATATGATCTTTATTGATTTCACAATCTTACAAGATTACAATCTGCCGCATTGGGCATCTTACATGCTAGGCCACAGTCATTTGATTACTAACACGAAATTATACTACTTAGATGAAACTCAATACATTCCAACATTTTCCGCTATCTGCATTGCCATCATACCCTGTTCTGTATCTTCCTTCTGTTTGCACTCAAATCTCCAACTCCTTACTGAATTTTTCCTAACTTTCTCTGATGATATCAAATGATTGTGAGTTATGTAATATATAGCAATTCCAAACCTCAAAGATCATCTGCGTCAACTATGTTTCATGTGATCTGTTTTCTCACCTTTATAATAGTATTTTTTAATCAAACAGAAATCTAATTACAACAGAAACAATTGTTTTCCAAATGAATGAAATCAAAGACACAAGATCATAGATATAACAACAAATAGAAGAGACGGAAACAGGAACAAAACACAATCTTTACCCTGACCCAAGATCTTGTCGAACAGATAGTACAGTGAGGACTGGTCAAGGATGCGGTGAAAGCCAAATACAAACATGGGCTGCTACAAGTTGTCCAGCCACATAAAGGAAAATTCAGACTGTTGCAGATTTCTTACAATTCCCAATTCAAATCTCCGCCAATTCATTGAGTAGCAAGTACTGTCACAAATGATGTTCACCTTCTATTCATGCACTGATCTTTAAAACAACTGCAGACTTTTTAATAAAAGCCAGAATTTGATAATTTAGTGAATGAATGTCACCAAAGCTCTCCAAGATACTGCATGATACCACTGAGAAGGATCTCATGGAAACACACTAGCAACAAGCATCAAATCAGCGGTCTCAATAATCTTGCCACTTTAAGGGTGACAACCTCCCAATTGTAAATATCAAATAATTAACATGATACTCCTATAAGATTACAATAAACTCGTGCACCACTTGGAAAAGAAAGATATCCTAGTACAGGAAGTTGGCTGAAGGTGACACTTGTCTCTCTCATTAGGACACAAGTACAAGTGACTAAAAAAGAGTAGATGCACAAACAACTAATAAAAGGAATAAATGCATGCAAGTGACTAATGGAAGAATAGTTTAATAGACAATAGGTAATAACAGAATATATACTGATGTGAGAGAAGAAAGAAAATCGAAGAAATAGGAGATTGGTACAAACTAAGACTTAGGGTTCATAAGAATCTCTATAAATGGTAAATATAAGGATTTTGCAATGAGGAAGTTGTTCTTAGGGGTTCCAGTTAAGAGCGAGAAGGTGGCCTTGCGCCATTGGCAATGTACCTTAAACTTAATCAGGCTCACCTTTTGTGAGGGAGACTTCGAGGCACTAAAATAAAGCATGCTATCTTCAATCTATCAAAGAATTTTCTTTTGTCACGTGGCATTAACTGTGGAGTCTTTACCTCTATAATAGGCTTGATGAAGATCATAACTCTTTGGTCCTAGAAGATAATTGCAGGGTATAAGTTCAATTACTATGTTCTTTTAACACTTAGGGAAGATTGAATAAATGCTTAACCGATCCTTATAATGTTTATAATTTATGTATCTCTTTCAGGTAGATAGTAAGAGATATTATAGTTATGCTAGTTGTCACAACCCTTTGTTTTCTTAGCTTTGTGGTAAGTGGCTACGAGGCACTGAAGCCAGTCATCTTGGGCCCATACCTATGTAGTGATGAAAAGTCACGTGAGCTTTTCACTGAGTATGAAGGAGTATAGTAACAACCTTGTGTCACTTACCATAAAAGGAATGTCTCCATTGCATTTTGACTGACCGTTACCCTTCCTGTCTAGACAGGATGTTGCTCTTGCAGAACAAATCAGCATACACCTGTAGTGTTCAATAGACCTGTATTCGTGTGTTAAATACTCACAGCTCAAGTGGGCTTGTTATCATTCTCAGTAGATTTTTGTCTTTATGTATTTTAGGTGCAAGAAGATGATTTGTAATAGTTTTAGTAAAAAAGTCTGTGGTCAAGTTACAAATTACAACACTAATAATTGACTTGGACTTCTTGTCACATTTGGGAATGGTAAAAAAAAAATGAATGCAAGAATCATACACACAAGGATGGCAAGTTCAAAGCCAGGGTTACACGAAGATGCATCCCCTAGGGAAATCCTGTCATTCCTGTCCCCAAGACATTTGGGGGACACAAGAATGGCTAGGGTTATGTTAGTGATGAGGTTGAGATTTAACAAACAAGCCATAGATGTACTGGGGGTTCTTCTAGGTGTGAGAATGTTGTAGGTGAAGTGAGAAGTAACCCATTTGAATGCCCTTCCACTCTCCTAAAATCTTATGCAAAAGGCCCATTCAATCCCAAAAAACTCCTTTTGCAATTTGCAACTTCTATAGACAAAGACAAGAAAAAAACTTGGGGGGGAGTAGGCATTGGTTATGTCATGTGAGTAACATGGATTACAAGAGCAGCTACACATGGATTTATAGTCATTTTTTGTGCATACTTGAACATGGGTTAAGAGGTTGTGAAAAAATAGCCCTAGCTAAGAAGGCTAAAGTATCTAGGTTTTACATGGAGGGTGAAGTAAGAAAAAAGTGTGTGCCAATAGAGACTATGCAATCTACTATGCCTACCCATACCATGGATGTTAAGACTCAAAGAGGAGAAGGTTCTACCAAAGGAAAGAGAAGGGCTACTAGAGTTGTAAGGATGTTGAATGTTCAAAGATACCATCCAGATTCATATTTGGAATATTGGAACAGACAACATCAAAAACATAAACCTGAGTTTGTCCCCTTTTATCACTCAGCTTGTTAAAGGCCTCACTAGCCTTGTCTTTAAGGGTGCAGTAATGAACTAAGACCACCATAGTCACAAAAACATTATCCTTAATCTTTGTTTCATAGCGGACTTCCAAATGTTGAACCTCTGAGGAAAGATGGCCTCTGATTTGGGTCCCCAAAACCCAAGGCATACAATCACACCCTAACACCAACATATCCTGATATCGTCCAAATCTCTCTACCATGGCAACTGTTGACTGAATCTCATGTATGCAACATAATTACTGGCCTATTTTGTTTTTCCTGTCCATTGTATGGTGAAGACACCAAATTGACACAAAAGGCCTGCACTTAACACATTGACCAGTCTTATTATCCTCTTTCAACACTTTGTTAGTGTCCAAATAACCTGTAGACTTACACACTCCAAGAAATTTTTCAACTCTATGATTTGTAACTGTTGCTAATTCATGTGCTTTAAACTTCTAGTAGGGAGAAAAATAAACCGGGAACAAGGGAAGACAGCCACAAGAGTGTGTCATGTCCCCTTTTTCATTTTAAGGAAAAGAAATAATAAAGTAATATATTTAAGTTGTCTAATAAATTACCTTTTAATTTATTAAAAAGTGACAATTTAATCTTACTTTGTTAAAATAAATTTTAATAATAATGTTTTAAGTTTTGAAGAACACACAATTATACTGAGGGGGGGCGGGGGCGGGGGAGGGGGGGGGTGGGGGGGTGAATCAGTATAATACAAACTTTTACTTTTTCACAACTTAACAACCACAACAATATCAATCACACAAGATCTATCAATGATGCACCACAAGAAGAATACAAGATTTACGTGGAAACTCTTACAAAAGAAAAGCATGGCAAAATATTGCTTATATATATATTTTTTCAATTATCCCTATTTTTTTAATTGTTGTCCCCTAAAAAAGGCCTCCCATCCCCTACTGTTCTGGAAACACATCCCACTGTCCCCTGCCATCCCCAACTCAGAAACGGTCATGGCATATAGGTATTTAGGCTTTCCCTAAACGAATATCACAGAGATACAAACTGAAAGAAGTAGAGTTATAAAATATCTAAAGGAAAAAACACAATTTATTAAAGCTAAAGAGTACGGCCTTGAAAGACAATGCTAGAGGCCATTTGCCACTGGCTGATAAAATTGGATAAATATAGGCCATTTTCAGGCTATTTCAAATTAACATGATACTTCTTAGAAGCAGGCTATTAGCTGCTTGAAGGAAGTGTGAGGAACTATGGATCAGTCAAATTTATTTGCCTTATTTCTTACCATGTTCCTTTAACATAATAGTATGTGAAATGGCCCAAAATGAAGTAATCTACATCAAAGCAGGTTAACACTTACTCCTACCATTTAAAAATTAAAATACTAGTTTGAAATATCGACATTCTTAGTTTCTGTTTGGAATGCATTCAAACTTCAAAAACAAACATATTTGAGACTGAAGAATGTATTGTTGCTAAGAAAAACATATAACTTAAGGTTTTTCATCGGCAGAGGTGAAAGAAAGTAGCATAATAGTATGTTTCAAGAGAAATGCTAACTGAATTCCTATGCATCATTTATGTACCATGCACTCCACTCCATGCAAAGAAAAAAAGTAAAAACCAATATCCATGTACTTTAAGTACTAACCTCCTGCTGCAGCCATTTCTAATTTGAAGCCTTTGATCTCCACAGAATTGATTGCCATAACCCAACGGATAGATATCATGGTATCAACAAAAATAACAGTCTTGCGTTTTCCTTCAACTATATCATCAGATTTAACCTGTATCACTGGGCGATCTCTTTCACTCCATCCATTGCTGGTATCAACTGAACTAACACAGCCATAATTGACAGAATAGGTTACAAAATCAATAGGCTTGCCCCTTCCACAAGTGAAATTCTCATCGTTCAAATATTTTATTTCCTTTGTCAGTTTCCCTGGAGTTAGAGACGACAGGGAAATATAAGACTCTGACTGAGAGTGACTTTCGCCTTTGCTTGGGGTCTCCACCACATGAACAACCTACTCAAGTGAAAAGGAAATGATATAAAGCTCTGTGCAAGCATGATCACAAACTTTTCTCTGATACACACTCATAGCACAAATATGCAAAAGAAAAGAAAAGCACAATTAAATTATGAATTCATCCTAATGTCATCATTACCAATTATATCACTGAAACTCTAAAGTTTCTTATGTCAACCTGTGTAGGTGATAGACAACTCACAGAAGAATTATCTGCAAAAATTATGGTTCAGAAAGATCATCTAATTAAGAACAGACTATAGTTCTCTAATTAACCCTAACAAGATCTGTGCCTAAGCCTTGTATACTAACAATAACATCCTAGACACTTTTAACTTGCCTTTGGCATCAGCATCCTATGGATGATAAGGAAATAGTCACAAACATTGAGCATGAAATAAAACAAACTTCCTAGGTGCAACGAAGGAAGGTGCCCTCATGAAAAATCTGCATTCTGATATTACACAAACTTTTCAATGATGCCAGTCTGATATAAGCATTGTTAGTTGCCACAAATACAAACTAGAACTTATAACCCGCCACCTTAAAGGAGGTTTGTATTCGAGTTGTAGGATATAAGACTTGTGCAGATAACTGCATCTGCCATGTGACACCATAAGTAGATCTCAACCCATTTTGATCCGGATCTCAGCAGCAGTTTGGGGAATAAGACAATAAATTTCAGAAATCTAATTTTTTAGAGATGGAAACAGTTTGTACTTCTAGTTTTGAACAGAAACCAGAGAGCATGGAAAAGGAGAATAAAATTACAAACATTGCACATATAGAAATAGAAAATGTGTTCTGGACCACCAAAAAAACAAATATTACGAACTGTAACTAAAAATAGTATTATCTGAATGTTCTGTACAGTGATTTATAAAAAAAAAATGTGAAAACCAGAAATTGATGTACAATACCACTTTTAGAGCTAAAGACCAAACCCCTTTAAGCTTCTATGTTACATTATTAAAAAGTCTACTGATCTGTAACTGCACAAATTAGTCCTTTATACTTTATATTTGTTAATTAATGCTGTTAGACCAAGAACTTATGCTTAATGTGCAGAAAATGAACCAAAATCAAGCTCCAGATAAATAGAACTCAAACTACGATAATTGAAATTGAACATTATAGCAATCACACAAATGGTAAACAGCAGATTAATAGTCATATTTGTTCATACAGCTGCTATACCAAGAAAGTATACTAAATGTGCAGATAGTGAATCAAACATGCCCGAAGTAACTTAATTTCATGCTACAACAATCGTGAACTACTGAACATACATGAAAGGAAAAAAGCTATAGCAATCATACATAATAAACAGCAGGATATAACCAAGAAAAATCCAATGTGGGAGAACTCCAGCAAAAGAAAAAGGTCTGTCCCTTGCTATCTTCAACTTGCCACCAACTAAAATGCAAATACAGAATTATGACTCCAAAATAGAGCTATGGACCACTGTGGCTCCATGCCTGAAGCTCCTCCAAGAACCACAAACCTGCTCATTCACTCTAAGAAAACCTCCAATGCTGTTGACTCTACTTGGAACTAGAAAAGAACCCCAAATAATGAAACACTTCCAGAAGTGAAGAATCAGTATCAATTTGAATTCAAAATTCCCACCTGACAACACAAACAGACCAATTACACCAAGTAATTCCTGCTGGCCAGTTTGTGCAGCCATAGTCATCCAGGACAGATTCCTCTAGAGGCAAATCCATCCAAGTCATAATTCCTCAATATCATAGCTGGAAATTGATTTGGCCCTTGTCATAATTTTTCAGTGATCGATTTTCCAGTCAATGAATTCCTTCTGTTGTACTTTTTCTTGAGCTCTTTCTCATCTGCCTGATGTACTTGTCCTTTGAACTTAATGGATGTTGATCAAAATTATGATATTCTTAATCCATCTTTCATATCAGCTAGTGTAGGTGTGTCATGTGGCATTGTTGCTTCTTCAGTGTAGGACGTCCGATATCTGATTTAAAAAATACTTATATTTATCTGATCCATTCAGAACAATTCCATGAGTAGAAAAAAATGAAAAGACATTTTGGAACCAGAGCACCCTTGTGCTAGTGCCTGAGGGTCCTGTCAAGAATCAATGATGTTGGAAGATGTCGGGTCCTGTCAAGATAATTTTGGAAGATGACATCTTCCAACATTATTGATTCTTGACAGGCTAGCACAAGGATGCTCTGGCACTAGCATTGCAGTGATGGTTGTGGCACATGCACTGAGTAGGTGCTGGTGTGTCTGGTATTGGCATTGATTGGACAACAATACTGAAATACTCTCCTGTCTTGAGTTGCCACTCAGATTAGTTGTTTCTCCTTACGAACAAATGGACTATATTGCACCAAGTTGAGAAGACAAGTGAGAAAACTTCTTCTCAACCTGGACTTTCACAAACAATTTCCCTTGTTAGAGATCTGACCTACTTTGAGAACCTTATACAAGGTATGACCTGGTTTATAATGTGCTTTATCTTTTTATCCATGACCTGATCTGCTTTTGTAGGTGCACTGCAATTGGAAGGAATTGTTCTATTGCAATTGGTGCACCTAACAATGGTTCAAAAACTTATGGGTATCATTGACTTTGATGATGCTATTTGGCACTAAATCATAGAAACTTTGGTAGCAAGGATTACCTCTATGCCACGGTACTAGACATGCTACTTTTCAAGGAGCCCAAGCATAGGAATAAGGGAATTTGAGGCTGGCTTCAAGAGAGATTTCCAAACTATTGACCACATTTTCACACTCCAAGCCATTGTTGAGGAGACTCATTGTTGATCTTCTAAAGTATGTTGTTTTGTGGACTTTAAGAAGGTCTCTGACTCTGCCAAAAGGCATCTACTGTTCCAGAAGCTGTGGGGCATCAACATTTCTAAATCTCTCACTGCTGCCATCACAAGGTTCTACAAGACAATTGTTGGTGATTCCAAACTCCTCACGGACTCTAACTTTGTCAAAAGTACCATTAGAGTCGAGGCGAGTTGCCCTCTTCTATATCCAGTATCCACATTGATGAGCTTGAAGATTTTCTTAGACAGCGTATCTATGTTGATGATAGTTGCCTACGTCACCATGTTTTGATAGCTATATTGCTCTTTGTAGACTACGAGGTCCTCCTCCCTCACCATCTCAACAGCTTATAGAGACAACTTGATGCTTTTTTTGAGTTTTGTGACCTTAACTAGTTTGTGGTTGACCTTAGTAAAACTAAGGTTATGGTTTTCAACACCGCCAAAGATGCTCTTTCCAAGTTTCATTTCTTCTACAAAGGGGACCCAGTGGTGATCATGGCTACCTATAATTATTTGGGAATCCAGATCACTATCCCATTTCTTTCCTTGTGACCTACCTCCCAATCTCATCTTTGCAAGGGATACACCTCACTCTTTGTTTTGGAGCACCAATGCTTTTAGATGAATTTCCAAGATAATCCTTTGAAGATGAACCCCTTCAACACAGTGATTAAGGCCACAGTGCTTTACAGTTCAAATGTTTGGGGCCCTAGCTTGGGGTCTAGTGACTGGACTTGGGTTGAGAGGGTTTAGACGACTATGCTTCAGCATATGATCTAACACAAGTGAAGGGTCCCTCAATGTATTGTCCAATCTGAAATTGTATCTCAGCCCCTTTGCCTCAAGTGTCTTTAGAGACATGTAGTATATACACAATATTTAATCTATGGGTGATTCAACTTCAACCTATGGAGGGTATCCATATTTGGCGCTTTGATATTTGAGGGAATTGGCTCTATGGGTTCTATCAAACATTGGGATTGCTAATATTCCAAGGTCAACTTGCTCTTCCAATCTATCGACATTCCTTTGGACAGGCTACTTCCTTTCAAGTACTCCTTAGGTGCCTTGCCACCTTCTTGCCAAGAAGGAGGTGCTGAATAGATCCATTAGAGAGGACAATTACCATCATTACATCTAGGTCACCTAGACCTCTCCTCTGCATCTCTTAGCCCCAAGTTATATGTGCTAAGCACATTTTACAAGTTGCAAACAAGACTAGTATTTGACCCAACTCCTTAGCATCATTCATCTCACGGTTTGAGGATTCCCTTTGGTCAATTGAGAGTGTACTCTCACAACTACAAGTTGAGACTATCCACCATACTCTACAAATGAAAGACTTTGTTGCCATTGTTCTCTCTAGGTGGTGGAGACTGAGGAGCATTGTTTTTTGGTGTCCTACCTACTATGAAATTCATGGGAGTACCATAGTTTATATAAAGACAAATGGTTATCTATCCACTTTCTTCCACTACTCTAATCAGAGATGCTTGGCCCTTTTCCTTCATGAGGTCACCACTTTCAAGCATAGGACCCTGTGTGGGGGTCCAAGAGCTACTAGGCTGATTACTTTCTTCTTTCAGCCCATCATAAATGTTGGAGGCATTAAGTGCCCTTGGATACTATTGATTCATCCACACAAGGAGGCAAATCTACAAGACATTGCTCATCCTTGCGGTCTACTACTACTAGCACTCCCCGAAATTTCAGCTCTCATCTAAGGGTTGTGGTTCTACATTCTCTTGACATCAAGAGCCCTCTAGCACTCCTTATTCATAGTGCAAGTCTCGGGGGCAAGTTCACATTACCAGTTTTTTCTCTAGCTCCAATAGTTCTTCGGCCTTAGAGTTAGGAAAGGATCTTGGGGGAATTGACTATCTCCTAGGATTGTCCAACCTCTCCTAAGCTATGGACACTCAACAAACATTTTCAAATCCTAAATTGATACTCCCACAATGATAAATGGTAATGCCGTTGGCTCTTCTAACACATTCCTAGGTACAAGCCCTTGACGGCATTTGCTTCCAACCTTGGTTGCCAACTTTAGTCTTCATCAGTTCCCACCTCATTAATTGGTCCTCCCCTCACACAACTATTTGTTCTTGTAATTGTTTTAGGGTTACCATCTTAGGTTTTCCCCCACTTGTCTATTTCATTGGTTTCTTCTTTTGGGTGTTATTTTGTTAGCTTTGAGTCCAAGGCCCTTTTATCCCTAGTAGTTTGTTATTGTAACAATTGTATGTTCCAAAGCCATTGACCTATTCTTGGTCATTCACGGAAATATAATTTCATTATTTCTTTATTTCTTTCTTTCTTTCCTATAGTGTTGATCTACAATAATAATGATGACACCATAAGACCTTGATTCATAGATGTCATGACACTCCCAAATGAAATTACTTCATCTCTGAAAAGCTTGATTGTGTATGAGAGGTCACTAGTAGGTTATATTATATCTTTCCCTAACTCAATCATCCAATTGTATATGGTTGGGAATGAGATTATCTCTCTTCCCAGCTCAATCGTCCAATGATTGACAATTTAAGCTCTGAACAAAAGTTGGAGATACCAAATTCTTCTGAGAGATGGTTTATGAGACTTGCCTATGGAAAAAGCTTTACGAATCTAGAAGCAAGCTTTGGGGTATGACTCCCTAGTTGTTCAACCCATAGTAGCATTCTGTTGACACAACATGGCAAAAGTGTAAATGGAATTGAATTGCCCAGGTTTAAAATGGAAAAAATTCAGCACAAAATTGGGACTTAAAATTACCTTAACTTGAACATCTTGTAGGCACTCTCTAGCTTGTTGTTACTTAAGTGATAATTGTGATCAAAATCCATTCACTATAGCCATCTATCTCTATGATGGGACCCTTTTCCGCATTAATATTTAATAGCATTTTAACTCACACCTCTCAATGCAACACAAAATGAAACAAATGCGCAATAGAACCACTCTTCAAATTAAAAGGGGAAGCTCCCTGTGAAACAAAAACTAACCTACTCTGCACAATATGTACTTGTTATTCACAATCATTACAATGTATTCTTGGATGATTTAGTATGCAATACAAACTAAATAAACCTATCTTTTTGTTTTCTTAATCTAGAGCACAGGGCGATTCATCACATCAACATTAGACAAGAGACTTTTGGGCTTATTGACTAAAAGAAATGTGTACAACTACACACTTGCATTGTTTAGTTAAAAGCAGAGACTGAGCAATGCAAGTACACATATAAATTGAATAGGCTAAAATACAAAGACATGAACACTTCGGTAAATTAAATCAAGAGATCAGTACAAAACCACAATCTTCTACTTCGAGCAAACCCACAATACAAAGCTTGCAAACTCGCCAAAGTAATTTAATCTCCCTCAACAGACATAACAAGACATCTTAATAGACATTTAAAAGCAAGATAGGCATAATAAATTCCATTGAAAGAATAACAAATTCTAGATTAACAATAACACTCAGTGGATGGCAATTTAGCAATAAGCAAGCCTGAGAATTACCATTAGAAATCTAAGTGCAAAATAGCACTTATTTATACTGTTTATATAGCTATGCATGAAAATAAATGAATTAAACTAAATGAACTTCTATTCTAACTATTGACTACTTCCATGAGTTGCAAACTTTATTACAAATTATCTCGTCCAATAATTCTAAAACTAAGACATGCGACTACTAGTTAATCTAATGATTTCCTTTAACATATAGACATGCTGAATTCTTACTTTTGCTTCTAAACTGGCTGACCCAGCTTGAAATACCAGCACCTCCATATTATTTTAATATTTCAAACACTAAATATGGCATCTTTCTTTGCATGATTGTCTCAGCCTAAAATAACATAAAAATGTCTATCTATATTTTCATAAAGTGGCAACCAAAAAAGAAATCACAATTTATTAACTTCTTCAATCCTATTTTGAACCTTGGCTATTTTATGTATTCAGCTGCCATATATAGACACGATTTCTTTATGCTAGCCACCAAACTTTGAATGTTGACTAGGCATTGGACATAAACCAAAACTTCCTTGACTTTTTTTAATTGTCTTCTATTGGTACAACTTACAAGCTTACAAGCTTAGTGGAAATGGAATGGCATTACATCATAGAGTGTACAGCTTATGAGGACATTAGGATCAAGTACACAGATATTCTAAAAGCCAAAAAGTGAATCTCTAACTGCATTGTTTGAAGATGACAGGATTGCAAAGACCGCAGATTATCTAATCAAGATTCACAGCAGGAGATCCAAAATCAGCAAGGAAATAGGGGATAGTCAGGCATAACAGTGCTACCTGCTTGGTGGGGCTTGCGAGTTTGCTACATAGTGCTATTCTTGGATCCCATAGACTGCTTGGCCTCATGGACATTATTAAAAAAATTCCATTCATTCATTCATTCAAGCTGACAAAAAATTCTAAAAGGTGTGCCTTCATAAGTGCTACCTTATTTTTTTTACTACCACCATTCAAAAGATACAAAAAGGTGTGTTGTCTTTAGGCACAATTTCTTTATGCTAGCTGCCATTTCATGAAAGTGACTAGACATAGCATATTTCTTTTTGTCCTTTTTCCCTGCATTATCTCTCCTACAACATGTTTTCCTCATGTTGGCCACTTATTTTGGATGTTGATTTGGCAAATTTGAAAAGTACAACTTCCTTTCCCTTATTCATAAGCACAATTCTCATTAGTTGATGATGTCTATTTTCGATGTTGACTAAGTTTCAAAAGGTGCACCCAAGACCATATTACTCCTAGCGTGATTTCCTCCACTTGATGTCAAAGCCAGGAAAGACATTTAAAATTTGAAATGTGCATTGACTTTACCTTCCTCATGGATGCAATTTTCTCAACTTCTTTTGGCCGCCACTTGTTATGTCCCAATATTACGACAGCATTTAAATTAAAGATTTAAACATGAAGATAAGACAGAGAAGTCACTCTTGATGATAATCGTGCATATGATCATATTTAATAAATATATATAATTATTAAATAAATTGTATAAATACAAATTTCTATATCATTATAATTATAATATTATTAATATATAAAATATAAATATAGAAATAATAATATAAATATTGATATAACTATTAGTATAAATATTAAATAATATTATTATAATTATATATATATATATTAAATATTATTACTATACAATAATATAAATAACATTATCAGATATTATATATAATAATATAATTAATAAAAACTAAGTAATATATTATTAAAAGATAAGGGGATCGGGTCTCACAAGAGACTCCAATCCATTTAAATAAAGCACATTCCTTTAAAGGAATAGCTGCCTCATAAGGCTGCGTCCCCTCATAAGGGACAGCCTCTAATATAAATAGAGGCCCCACTACTTCAAAAGGGTAGGGGAGAAAAAGAAAATAAAGTCTAAAGAAAAAGAAAACAAATAAAAGCAGGCAGAAATAAAAGCATCGATCAGCAATCAAGCATCGATCTGCTAGTAATAAAAGAGAAGAAACAGTCAGCAGTAAGGAACGTGCAGCAGGTACGTATTCTTCCCTATCTATAGATAAAACAATATAAGTGCTGTGGTATAATGATATAAATGTAGAAAGTGAAGACTGCTTATAAAATCATAATAATGATTGAAACATATTACTATCATTATGTGCATAAACATCCATTCTGCATAAATATGTATATAAAACATGAATAATAATACGAATAGATAGAAATGTAGGAATAAGGTAAATCTGGATACATATAGGAATAAAAGGTTAATCTATAAAATAGATTTAAAATAGATTTATAAGAATGTTTAAAATGATAGTAGTAACCATGAGATCAGCCACTTAAATAATAGAGGCATTTCATAAAGGTTATATGAATGTTATGAATGTTTTAATCAGTTGAATGTTATATAACTCTTAATGTTGAATCTCATATTAGAGTAATTCCAAGGTTAGTAGTAATAGTGTAAACATCTAGTTTCATAGCCGTGAAGACATAAGCATTCAAAGAGAAATGACAATATACTAGTGGATATCCAAGATAGTGATTTTAAATTGAAGGCATGTTGATGCCTAGAATAATAAGTATATCTCTACAAAGGGATTGATTATGAGATCACCTTTAATAAGTAATCAACATGACCATGGAGTACCGGGCTAGGATTAGTAGCCTTCCTCTTAATCCACCTACACACCTTATAAGTATGAGGCTGGTGGTTAGAGGGAATCTATTGTCTAGCACTCAAGCTGGCAAGTCATTGCCCCTCCGAGCTAAGAGCGAAGTATTGCCGAGTGTAGCATGAAGCTCTTAGACCTAGGGTAAGAACGAAGTATTGCCGGGTGTAGCATGAAGTTCTTGACCCTATGGTTGCAAAGGACCTAGATATGTGAATGGCCTAACGGTAGGTGAACCTCGAGCTAGCTTTAAGCCCTTCTGAGCCAAGTGTGAAGTATCTCCGGATCATGAGGCGAAGCCTTGGGCCTACGGCCGTGGGTCTTGGAAACCTTAACCCACCCTCTCATATTAGGTGAGTGGTTTGATTAATGGGTAGGATCACGAACGTCCTCCCCGAGGTATGTCCATGACTCGTGTGATTAATGATATAAGATAGATCATGAACATGGATATATGACTAGAAAGGATATGAAATAGAAAGAGTTTATTATTGTTAAGCACTTTATGTGAACATGATAAAATGATTTGTATACTAATGTGCTCTTTTACAAGTTGAAATTGTTTGCAAGGTTGCGAAAATTTTGGCTTGCTAGAAGAGGACATTACACCACTTTACTAGTTAAGCCATGTTTTGTCTTGTTTTATAGCTCGACTTACTTTCTAAAATCTTTCTTGTCTCCTTCTAAATTGTCTTTCCTTCTATGAACCATAATTTTTAATTTGCAATGGTACCACAATTTGCATAAAAATATTCTCCTTTTGTTTGACTGAAAGTCCACCGTAAACACCCACGGGGCGTAGACTGGATGGTGAAGCCATTGAAAGACACAGATAGTGGTCGCAGGTTTGAATCCCTCAGCATCAATCATTGTATGAGTAAGGGCAGCTCATGTGGCCGAAGCTTATAGGGGCTGCATAATTAGGACCTTGCAAATAGGGTCTTGACTAGTGTCGATTCCTCCGTACCAAAAAAAAAGTGCTTCACTATAAACATTACATGCCTTTTCCATTCAATCTCTCTTCAACATCCAAATCTCGGCCACCTTGTGTCAAGAATTTTATCAAAATAACACAACAAGAAGCAATCTACAAAAATCATTAATTTGAAATACTAGACCAGGACATGACATCATTACACTCGTCTGGAAAATATTAACACTAACATGGACTCAACATACAAATGATAATAAATTGACAACAAAAACGGATATCAAGTTTTGGTTTCAGATGGGTACAACAATACTTTCCTCCGAACTCCTAGTATCTACCATGGAACACAAAGGTTGTCCTACTACCCACATCTAGAAATGAAAAAAAAACTTTTTTTCTTCTTCAAGATCAGAATCTTACGGAGTTAAACCAAATGGTTGCAACAATAGAGCTAGCCTCTACTTCTATGATCTACTCACCTACATGGTAATGTACAAATCAGGGATGATTTAAAAGAACCACACACTTTTAGAGGTTCAGAAATCTGGGCAAATCATTTTCAGAATTTAATTCCAAGATTTTTATGTTTGCTCATAATCCAAGCATATTTTTTCCTATTTCCTTGGTATTCTATGTATTTTATTTAAAAAAATTGGCCAATGCTTACATAACTAAAATATTTTTTTTAATAAATTGAGGTGAATCTTGATTTTCAAATGGCAAATATTTTTGTAGAAAATTTGACTAAAATATCCAAATGGCAAATATTAGTCACTAAAATTACCCCAATGCTAACATTTGCATCTAATCCATCTATGATTTTCAAGGACAAGGTTCTTCATTCGAGTCCTTGTCAAAGTTATGAATTCCACACCACTTATACATCTTTATCCCATTGCTTATCACCAAGAGTTTTCTTTGGAACTGATGTATAAGATTGTTGTTGAAGACCTCTGCTTTGGTAATTGTTGCAAGACTTAGCATTGGCCTTGTATCTCTTGGATTGTGACCTTTTTGCTACCAATATATCAAATACATTTGAAGTTTCTTGGTCAAAGAGTCTATTTGCATACAAGGACATGCATGATATAATTAAAAAATTTGAGTACAAATTTAGCTTTTTGAACTCTTACTTTATAGGAGTAAAGGGATTCTTCTTCACTACAAATAGTATTAATTAAAAAACTACATAAGCACTTGATATTTAAAAAACGAAATAAAAACCAAACCCCAGAAAATAATTTGTTTGTGACCATGAATTTCAGGTTGTAGATGTATTGGATTTACAGAACATGGCATTCTATGGTATTTTTACAATTATGACCATTCTCGGTGCCCACAATGTTTAAAAGCTCAAAGTTTTAGCTATTTAAGTATAAATTGCTGTTCCAGAAAATACACTTTTTTAAAGATTCAAAGACAGCAATAAAAAAAAATTTGAAACTACTTACACTCAAAGCCCTCCCAATGTCCTTTGTAAATGCAGGGAAGATTTCCAACACTACTCCAGAAAGCGTCAATAGAAAAAGCATAGACATTCCCATGATAATCCATTTAAATCCACCTGCAATTTTTTGTTTTATTTTTAAATTAATATGAAGAAAAAATCCAAACCAAAAAACAATGTGAATACAGGATTGCTGTTAGAAACTAATCCTAATTAGTCAAAGACCACAGCCCTGGTGAAGAACAGATGATAGCAAGAGAATTACTAACTTTTCAACATAGAATGTCACCATACACAAGTATTTCATTAGGTATCAACCATCACTGATATTTAGATTTATAAGAAACAACCTTTTAGAAGGAATATTTAGCTGGCAACAAATGAAATAATATTGATTCCCACAAATGTTCCAAAAGCAGTCAATTGGAGTGAAAATATTACAGTAGTTATATACAATCAGGAAGTGCCTTCACTATCAATAAAAAAAATCGGCAATAGAAAAATGAACAAATATTATCTCAAATATAGTGCCAATAGAAAAAAATGATGGATAATTTAACATAAAACATGCATGGTTGCAAAGATGGAGCCATGTTGTACCCATACGAAATTTACATATTGTGTCAAGTTTCAAAGCTAAAACCTCGTCTTTCCATCCTTTCAAACAGTCATATTTCAATGTTTTGCCTTGTTGGTCCATGTTGTTTTTGTTGTCTTTTTCTGTGTCTTAATGCAGGGAAAATGGAAAGAACTTCCAGACACTTTTAGAAAGGCAATCAATGAAGATCAATCAATGAAAAGACGATAGAAACTTCACCAAGGCAAAGAACAGAGGTTAATCAAAGACAAAGTGAATTCCAAAGTCAAAATGCAACCCCAATGTTGAGTGCACACTTAATTGAAGAGACACACTTTACCAATAGGAAATTTTGCTCCATTTTTCATGCAATATTTTTTTTATTTGGGCAAGAATTCCACAGGGTTCATAGTGGTGCAATCAGATTTTGGTTTTGGTGTTTGGTTTTTCTAGAAATTGCAGTTTTTCATCACTGTACCTCAATAGTTCCCGTTTTCAGAACTTCAAAGGCTCCGTTCGGGCTCATACGATAACATTTTGTGGTGAAATTTTTTTTGAAAGTGCATATTTTTTTGAGTACTTTCCAGATCTACTATCAGTTTGATCCAGTTTTACTCAGAAATTGTACTTTCAGCTTTAGCCTAATCTTGGTTTTTGCATTGTACCAAACTCAAAAATCACTTTGTTGTTTTGGCTTGTGGCAATTGTAATTGGACTAAATATAAAGTCCCACAATCATTTTTTTGCTAGGGGGTTGATCTCATTGATCGAGTAAAAGGGGGGTTGTACTTGTGTTGTTTTTTTTGTACTCTTCTATCATGGATCAAAACAAACTTCCCCCCTCTACTCACATCATATAACTATCATGAGTGGAAAACTAAAATAGAGATTCATTTAAAAAGTTTGAAAATTCATAGAGTAACAATGGGTATAGAAACTAAACCAATAGTAACTGCAGAAAAGAGAAAATGGTACAATAGATGTGATCAAGCCTATGGAACACTATGCTTGTCTATTTCTCATGATCTCTTTTTTCATATTGAATCTTGTAATACACCTAATGAAGTATGGACTACCTTAGAGAATCTCTTTGGTAAGCAAGATACTATAAGAGGTTTCAAATTGGAGAATGAACTATTTGGTTTGAATCCAACCGACTTTGCAAGCATCCAAGACTTCTTTACAAAGCTAAAGTCACTTAGATTGCAGCTCAAACAATGTGGATTTGAGAAAGAGGACACTCAATTGTTTCGTTCAATCCTTGCCAAGCTTGGTCCTGACTATTCGATCTTTGTTTCTACCTTCTATGCTACAATGGATGCACTTGGGAAAGCTTTCACAATGCCTTCGCTTGATGAGTTTGCCACATCACTCACAAAGGAGCAAGCTAAGTTAGTACACATGGGCACATTGAAGTATCCTAGATCTCAAGCTCTTCTTGCTAATCAATGTACAAACGATCAAAAGGCTTCTCCTAGCAAAGGCAAGAAACAGAAAAATAAGGATATCAAGAATAATGAGCAAGCAAAGGAGTCAACCAATTCACCTAAGTCCTCATCCTCTCCCAAGGAGGAATCATCTAAGGAGAGACCAAAGTGTGCATATTGCAAGAAACTAGGACATGAGGAGCATAAGTGTTATGAGAAGAAAATTGATGAGTTGACTCACATTATTCAAAAGCACAAAATCAAATTGCCATCATCCATGTCACCTAGTACATCCTCTTCTTCGACACCATCTTCATCTACACTGACAGGGACAACAGGCATTGCTAATGGGACAAACAAGGGAAAAGGACAAGCACTTTTTGCTTCTAAAAGTCTTCAATCAAAGAGATGGCTTCTTGATTCTGGAGCTTCTCATCATATGGCATCTTCATAAGGGATGTTCCCTTCATTTGAGTCATGTACTTTGCCACCTATTTTGATGGGTAACAATACATGCATGCATGCAACTAGTAAAGGGACTATTGATATTGGTGAGAGTACTTTCAATAATGTGTTGTGTGTACCTTCCTTGTCAACCAATATCCTTTCCATCTACCAAATTACTCATTGTGGTGCAGGGAAGACAGTTGAGTTCACTACTAATTCAGTGATCATACGAGACTAGAGAGTAGAGATATCATTGTTGTTGGGATGGCTGAGCATGCATCTCGCTTGTATACATTCTCCCATTTTGCTTCTTCTAATGATGTTGTAGATCTTTTGATTGATATTCACACTCATGCATCTAGAGTGAATCATGTTTCTGAGAAGTTTGGTCACTTGAACCTTGGAGTTCTTTCATCTACTTCGGTTCTTGAGACTACTGATGAGCTTCCATCTCCTCAACCTCCTGCTTCTTCAGAGATTGACATCGACATGGTTTCTTCTACTTCAGTTGAGCAAGATCATTCAGGTCTTTCGGATATAGCTTTGTGGGATACTTTCTTGGCAGGTATATCAGACTTGTTTTGTGAGTCTCATATTGTAGATTTGGAGGACACACTTGAGAGGATATCTCTCCTCTTTGATGATAGTTACAACACAACTGTTATCCCATCTACTTCGCCTTTGGAGGTTGTTCTTCATAAGTCTACCCAAGTTTTTGGATTGGTCACATCTCATTGCATAGTGCCATCCTCTAATTTGGACATGGGGACATTTCAGCAGTTTCCAGAGGCACCCATCATGAGACTTCTTCCCTCATATCTCTTCTTGTAAATGGAGTTTCGTCTACATCAGCCTTTGCATCGGTTTCTTTGTAAGGGGAGAAATGTTGTTTGCAAGTACAAGACACTTTACAGCGTTCATCTTCAGGCATTCACCATCGACACGGGCTACTTCATTGTGGGGGGGACCTATAGTCTCACTCTTTGTAATGTCCCTTTCCTAGGCAGTTAGTTTATGGGTTTAGTCTACTACCGGGTTCTCGTAGACTAATGAGGATGGTTAGAGAACCCATGTCAGTGACCATTGTGGCATCTAGTCAGCTAGAGTTGGCATGGAGTTTTGTTTCTACCCTGGAAGTTTTCCATTCTGACTCTTTATGGACCACTTTTGGGGCCGTTAGGCCAAACTTACTATTTTTAGTAAGTGCATCAGGATCAATTGTGAGTTGGTCGGTTTGACTTGGGATGTGTTCATTTTTAATTGGTGATCACGGTGGTGCTTCGAAATTCCAGTTTGGAGTACATTCGGGCATTAATTTTAATGTCGCAATAATTGGCTTAAGTTAAATTAAATATTTAACTTAAATATAATGTGTTAAAGTGACTTTATTAATGTGTGAAGACATGAGATATATTAATTTTTATTAAAGTCACATTTTTTTCTAGTTGGGGGCCCAAGTCATAGTAATGAAAAGAATAATACTAAAATATAAATCTTTCAAATGAGGCATTGAGGAAAAAGAAAAGGAAGAATAAAAGAAGACTTTCATGCTCATTTGGATCATTGGATATTTTTATGAATGAACATTGTTGTGGAGCAAAAACCAGGGTTTGTTGAAGAATCCAGCCATTGAGAAAACGAAAACCTTTGCATTTGGAGAGTGCTTGCAGGAGTGAAAGATCTGCCAAGGGCATTGTGAGAGCATTCTCATCCAAAGAGTGCATTTTTTGTGCTTCATTTCAGTTTTGTGGTCTTGTCGCGAAGAGTTCCTCATTGATAAATCTGAAGTTTTTGGGCATGGTAATTACAGAAGCATATTGGAGAATACATTGACAGGATTGTTCTGATTTTTATGCCATTTGTTGAGGGATTATCACCTCAGACCTGGCCGTAGTACCTCATACAGCAAGTCGTACACTTTGGAGGTTGTTTGGTGATTTTGGAGCTCATTTCATTTGGTTTTTTCTCTCCATTTTGGGCATTGAGTGCATGCAGTAAATTCCCGACATACAGAGGATAGTTTGGAGCTGAACTGAGGGGATTGGAATGTTTTATTGCTGATGTCATATCCTATTCTGGGACGTACCAGCTAAAGGAGAGGACGTGGGTCTCCATTCAACCTATGTCTGAGCTATTCGGTGGTTCTTGGAGCTGCAAACAAGGTGTCACATTCACATATTTGTTGTTGTTCTTGTTATTTAATGTCATGGTCCAGATTTTATGAATATGGCATGGCTCTATGGGCTTTAATATGTTGTCACAGACATGTACCTACATATCAGCACATGTGTATGTTTACACTTTGAAGTATTTGCTATTTGCTCATATGGGTATTGATCATTAATAATATACACTGCATTTTAGTCACTTAAAAGCATCTGGGTATTGTATATTTTGTTATTTTCTGAGTTGTACTTGTATGCAAAGAAATTCTATGTTATGCACAAAAACACAAAATGCATCAGGTTCAACTAAACCACAGAAAACCGAAAAAAATTGGGTCTCAGAAAGGGGTGGGACATTGCAATGGTATCAGAGTTGGTTTTCCTACCAACCTGTTGGATTGCTACATGTGTGCAGTGTTGCATGTCAGTTTGGAGAGCACCCATATGCTTGCATGTCAATTTCACGGGCTGAGCAGTGGTTGCATGTGAGTTTCTATGAGAGTAAGTGAAAGAGAAAGGAGATATCTTGAAAGATTGAGAAAGAAAGAAGCTAAACAGGAACAGTAGGAAGAGTGGCCTTCGAGGCTTGAGGAACAACAGATAGTACTTTATAGTGAAGAAGAAATTGTTGCAGAAACGATGGGTGATCAAGAAGGCAGGTCTAGTAGAGATCATCCCAATGAGGGAAGAGCTGATTTGTTGAGTATGTTGCATGCACTAAATGATTTGGCTAGAGGGCAGCGTGACATGTTTGATAGAATGGATCGTTCACAAACTGAACTGACCCAAATCCTTGCCCATTTAGTGCCAAATAATAATGGGAACAATAACAATAATAATGGTGGAGTTGATCAAAATAACAGAGGGAACAATGGCAACAATAATGATGCAAAAAATGGCAATCATGGAGATCACTCTGTTAACAACCGGGTTACTCAACAACGTACCTTTGCTAGATCAGCTAGCATGAGGCCTGTAATGCCTCAATTTATTCAGGAAAACAATCCACCAGAAGAAGTCAACGAGCCTACTGAATAGGTTCGACATGCTCAGTATTGGAGAGATTGGAGAGCTATGGATGCAGGGTTCCGTGCAAATATGCCTTTTCAGCCCTACTTGACTTTCAGGGAGAGTAGACCTCAGGGGGAAGGAGGAGTGAGACCTCAGAATCAAGACCTACAGAAGCAAAAGGGTAAGATAACCATTCCTTACTACGACAGTTCACGTAAAACTTCAGCCAGAGCATGGGTTCAGAAAGTGGATACTTACTTGCGACTCAATCTGATGACTGAGAGGGATCCCATTGAGTATGCTACTTTACACTTGGATGGTAGTGTGCACGAATGGTGGTACCATGGACTAGTCACATTAGGCCATGATCAGATTGTGTCCTACGTTAAGTTTACAGAGAGACTGATAGACAGGTTTGACAAAGGGGACCCTGAATTACATTTCAAGGAGTTAGCACAACTTAAGCAGTTTGGCAGGGTTGACGCTTACATTTCTGATTTTCAGAGGTTGTCAGTTATGGTCACTAACATTTTGGAGAGGAGACTAATTGTGCTATTCATAGATGGTCTATTTGAACCTTTGAGAGGATGGATCAAGGGGTTCAATCCACCTACACTTCAGGAGGCGATAAAGAAGGCAAAGGATATGGAGTTTTCATCCCATAGAAGCAAATTTCAATCAAAGGGTTTCTCACACAAGAAAGATAAGGATAAGAAGAGTTTTCATCGAGACATAGATTAGCAGAAGAAACCAGTTGTTAGACTTGATGATGACGCTCTTAATGAGTATAGGAGGAAGAAATTGTGCTTCAAATGTAAGGGCCCATGGGACCCTAACCATAAGTGCCCTGTGAAGGGGCAAGTAAAGCAGATTGAATACTTTTCAGCAGAGGAAACCGCTTCAGAAAAATCAGACCAGCACATTGATTCGGTGAATAGTGAAGCGGATAGTGCAGCAAAAGTCACAGGGTGAGCAGAATGATGATAGACCCACAACAGACCTTTAGCTATTCAAAGAGAGGGTTCTTTCAGGATTCGGGGAGTCTTGGAAGGGCAGCAAGTCACCACACTTCTTAACACAGGGACCACACATAATTTCATAGACGAGGGGCTAGTGGCAAGGAGAGGACTTAGGACAGAGGAGTCTGAGGGATTCAAGATCAAGGTAGCTGATGGATTTGTTATAACATGCAAACGGTGAATCCCCAACTTAACCATTAGGTTAAGTGATTATGAGTTCTAGGTTGAGTACTATGTAGTGAGCATGGGAGACATGGAATGGCTTCATGCAATTGGTGAGTTCTAGCTTAACTTACAAACCATGGAGATGAAGTTCAAGGTAGATGGGCAGAAGCATGTACTCAAGGGAATGTCAGATGGACTTCATGTGGTATCTCTTAGGAGAATGGAGAGATTACTCAGACATGATCAAGTTGAGTGGGCAGCAGAATGTGTCATTATGCCTACAGCCATTGAGTAGCCAAAACAGAGCTACCACCCAGATATTCAGAAACTGATAACCAGTCACAACAAGGTTTTCAATAGTATACCACCAGGGAGGCCTCCTAATAGAGGCATAGAGCATGTAATTGAATTGGAAAAGGGAGCCAAACCGGTTATCATCACTCCCTATAAACACCCAAAGAGGTTGAAAGATGAAATTTAGAAAGCAATCAAGGAGCTTCTAGAGAATATCTAACCCAACAAGAGCCCTTTTGCCTCTGCAGTAGTGCTAGTAAAGAAGGATGGGACGCTGAGAATGTGTATAGACCATAGGGCTCTAAACAAGAAAACTATTAAGAACAGGTACCTCATCTCGCGCATAGATGAGCTCATTGATGAGCTACATGGAGCATGTTACTTCTCCAAAATTAATTTGAGATCTAGATATCATCAGATTCGGGTCAGAGAGAAGGATGTGGACAAGACGGCTTTCCGTTGCCATTATGGGCACTTTGAGTTTCTAGTTATGCCTTTTGGTTTAACCAATGCTCTAGCTACCTTTTAGTCCTGTATGAACAGGGTTTTCAGAGAACAGTTGAGGAAGTTTGTCCTCATAATTTTTTATGACATCTTGATATTTAGCAAGACTTGGGAGGAGCGCCTCCAACACATTAAGGAGTTATTGAGTATTCTGGAGAGGGAGTCACTGTATGCCAAAGAGTTGAAATGTGAATTTGGCATGATAGAGTTGCTTTATCTGGGTCACATCATCAGTGTAGAGGGAGTCAGAGTGGATCCAGATAAGATCAAGGCTATTGTTGATTGGTCACCACCCACGAATCTCTCACAGCTCAAGGGATTCTTTGGTCTATGTGGGTTTTACTGTCGCTTCGTCAGAGGTTTTTCATAGAGTGCAGCTCCATTGACAAATTTGACGAAGAAGAGGGCATTTGTTTGGACTGAAGAGGCACAGTAGTGTTTTGACAGGTTCAAGCAGATAATGAGTTCTTGCCTGGTGTTGGCTATACCGAATTTCACCAAGCCCTTCGAGCTTGAGTGCGATGCCTCAGGGGAAGGTATAGGAGCAGTATTGATGTAGGATAAGCACTTGATTGCTTTTGAGAGCAGAAAACTCAGGGGTGCAGAGAGAGGTTACAGCATCTATGATAAGGAAATATTAGCTATAATGCATGCCTTAGCAAAATTCAGGCAATACCTGGTGGGAGGCAAATTTGTGGTGAAAACGGATCATAATAGCCTCAAGCATTTCCTTAGTCAGTGTGACCTTAATGATAGACAGCAAAAGTGGGTTAGCAAGTTGCAAGCCTATAACTTTGACATAGTTTATGTCAAAGGGAAGAGAAATATTGTCGCTGATGCACTTACACGGAGACCTCACTTGTGTTCTTTGGGAGAGATTGTAGCTGATTGGAGAGAGTGGATTTCAGTTGAGTATGCTAAGGACAAGTGGGCTTCAGGCATTATTGATGGTACTATACAAGATGATAGGTACACAGTGGTAAATGATCTTATCATTTACAAAGGGAGAATACTATTGGTACCAAGATCAGTGATGAAAAGGAGAATTCTAAGGGCCTTTGATGATGTCCTTATGGCAAGTCATCCCGGATATTTCAAGACATACAGACAGATTCGGGAGAGGTTTACGTGGAAGGGTCTTAAGACCGAGGTGTTGAAGTATGTGAGGAGTGTCCTACTTGCCAACAAAACAAACATGAGCACTCCTTCCCAGTTGGTTTGTTGTAGCCCCTACCCATTCCTAATCAGAAATGGGAATGCATCTCGATGGATTTTATTACAGGCTTGCCCAAGACCCAAGGCAGGGACTGTATTTTCGTTGTGGTTGACAAATTGACAAAGTTTGCACACTTTTTTGCAATTTCAGCCACATACACAGCAGCACAAGTTGCTGATTTATTCTTCAGAGAGGTATACAGGCTTCATGGGTTGCCATGAAGCATAGTTAGTGACAGGGACAGCAAGTTCCTAAGTCATTTTTGGCAGTAACTTTTCAGATTGAGTGGGACTGAACTCACTCCAAGCACTAGCTACCACCCGCAAACAAATGGGCAAACAGAGATTGTTAACAAATGGGTGGAAGGATACCTAAGGAACTACATCGCAGGGCAACAGAAGACATAGGTCAAGTGGTTACATTTGGGGGAGTATTGTTACAATACCATATTCCACATGTCAATTCAGATGTCACCGTTCATGGCATTGTACGGTTATGAGGCACCAAACTTCCTTGATTTGTTGTTTGGGGATAGCAGAGTGCCTAAGGCCAAGGACTTGCTTCAGGAAAGTCAGGACATCATGAAGTCCTTGAAAGAAAACATCCAAAAGGCACAGAACCAGTAGAAGCAGTATGCAGATCAGCACATGGTTGAGCGTTCTTTTGAGGTTGGTGACATGGTCTATTTGATGTTGAAGCCTTATAGACAGTCCACTCTTAAAAAGAGTGGCACAGAGAAGCTTAAGCCACGATACTATGGCCCATTTAGAATCTCCAACAAAATTGGAGAAGTGGCTTATGAGCTAGAGTTGCCAGAAGAAAATAGAGTGCATAATGTCTTCCACATGTCTCACCTCAAGAAGGCGTTGGGACATAATGTAACACCTTTGATGGAGCTTCCCCCTCTTGATGAAGAGGGCAAGTTCATTCTTGTACCTAAGGCCATCATTGACACCAAGCACCGTACTCTATGGAAGAGGGTCATCAGGGAGCATTTGGTGAAGTGGAAGAATTTGCCGGTAGAGGATGCTACATGGGAGAATGACCAGATTTTGCAGCATCCAGAGTTGAGATTGCTTGTGGGCAAACAATTTTTGGGAGGGCGGACTATAATGTCCCTTTCCTAGGCAGTGAGTTTATGGGGTTAGTCTACTATCGGGTTCTCATAGACTAATGAGGATGGTTAGAGAACCCATGTCAGTGACCATTGTGGGGGTCTAGTCAGCTTAGTTGGCATGGAGATTTGTTTCTACCTTGGCAAATTTTCCATTCTAACTCTTTCTGGAGCACTTTTGGGGCCGTTAGGCCAAACTTACTACTTTTAGTAAGTGCATCAAGATCAATTGCGAGTTGGTCAGTTCGACTAGGAATGTGTTCATTTTTAATTGGTGATCGCGGTGGTGCTTCGAAATTCCAATTCGGAGTACGTTCGGGCAATAATTTTAATGTCGCGATAATTGGCTTAAGTTAAATTAAATATTTAACTTAAGTATAATGTGTTAAAGTGACTTTATTAATGTGTGAAGACATGAGATATGTTAATTTTTATTGAAGTCACATTTTTTCTAGTTGGTCGCCCAAGTCATAGTAATGAAAAGAATAATATTAAAATATAAATCTTTCAAATGAGGCATTGAGGAAAAAAAAAGGAAGAATAAAAGAAGACTTTCATGCTCATTTGGATCATTGCATATTTTTATGAATCAACATTGTTGTGGAGCAAAAACCAGGGTTTGTTGAAGAATCCAGCCATTGTGAAGATGAAAACCTTTGCATTTGGAGAGTGCTTGCAGGAGTGAAAGATCTCCCAAGGGCATTGTGAGAGCATTCTCATCCAAAGGGTGCATTTTTTGTGCTTCATTTCAGTTTTGGGGTCTTGTCACAGAGAGTTCCTCATTGATAAATCTGAAGTTTTTGGGCATGGTAATTACAAAGGCATATTGGAGAATACATTGACGGGATTGTTCTGATTTTTATGCCATTTGTTGAGGGATTATCACCTCAGACCTGGCCATACTACCTCATACAACAAGCATACACTTTGGAGGTTGTTTGGTGAGTTTGGAGCTCATTTCATTTGGTATTTTCTCTCCATTTTGGGGGTTGAGTGCATGCAGTAAATTCCTAGCATACAAAGGATAGTTTGGAGCTGAATTGAGGGGATTGGAATGTGTTATTATTGTTGCCATATCCTGTTATGGGCCGTACCAACTAGAGGAGAGGACGTGGGTCTCCATTCAGCCTATGTCTGAGCTTTTCGGTGGTTCTTGGAGCTGCAAACAAGGTGTCACATTCACATATTTGTTGTTGTTCTTGTTATTTAATGTCACAGTCCAGATTTTATGAATATGGCATGGCTCTATGGGCTTTAATCTGCTATCACAGACTTGTACCTACATATCAGCACATGGGTATGTCTGTATTTTGATGTATTTGCTATTTGCTCATATGGGTATTGATCATTAACGATATACACTGCATTTTGATCACTTTAAAGCATCTGGTTATTGTATATTTTGTTATTTTCTGAGTTGTACTTGTATGCAAAGAAATTCTATGTTATGCACAAAAACACAAAACAAATCAAGTTCAACTAAACCAGAGAAAACCGGAAAAAATTGGGTCTCAGAAAGTGGTGGGACATTACACTCTTGCTCTCCTATTGGGGGTATTTGATTGTATATATGTGACCGAAGTAGTTCTTGGAGCTGCAAACAAGGCGTCACATTCACATATTTGTTGTTGTTCTTGTTATTTAATGTCACAGTCTAGATTTTATGAATATGGTATGGCTCTATGGGCTTTAATCTACTATCACAAACCTGTACCTACATATCAACACATGGGTATGTCTGTATTTTGATGTATTTGCTATTTGCTCATATGGGTATTGATCATTAATGATATACACTGCATTTTGGTCACTTTAAAGCATCTGGGTATTGTATATTTTGTTATTTTCTAAGTTGTACTTGTATGCAAAGAAATTCTATGTTATGCACAAAAACACAAAACGCATCAAGTTCAACTAAACCACAGAAAACCGGAAAAAATTGGGTCTCAGAAAGGGGTGGGACATTACACTTGCTCTCCTTTCGGGGGTATTTGATTGTATATATGTGACAAAAGTAGTCCTTGGGGCGTCATGTTGAGTCCTCCTACTATCACTTATTTCACTTTCATTGTTTTTCTCTCTTTTGGAGAGGGGTTTTTTCCTACAGGTTTTTCTCCTTTACTCTGTTTGTGAGAGAATTGTTTGTACATGGGTATCTAACATGGCCTAGTAGCCAATACCCATCCATCATTGCATTTGTCAGCTTCTCCCTAAGTTGCACTTAAGGGGAGGTGTTGGTGTGAATAAGATTATTACCTATCCAGTTTACCTCTTTTTGTGTTAATAATTCATATTATTTAACTATTTATTAGTTAAATAATATTCACATACACATTCACAAGTTAAATTGACTTAGGAAGCTTTCTAGTTGTTTCTAGATGTTGATAGTTGTCTATAGTTGGCATCTTATCCTATAGTCGTCTCATGTCATAAGATTAAGACACTTGTCACATGACTACATCCTACATTTCATCCTTGTCTTTATAAGCAAGGAATATCATGTACATTGGAACAATCTTTTTGCATTCATTGATAGAATAGAATTATTATCTCATTTGATCTATCTTGTGCTTTCATGAAGTCCTAGATCTTGGGTGGCTACCTTCATAGCCAACTCTAACAGTTCTTGAGGCTATATTGGATATGAGGGAGCGTAAGTTGAGGAGCAGGGTGATCAAAGAGTATATGATCTAAGTTACCGGTTCTGGTACTGGTTCATGTTCGGGTTCGCGGGTCCGGTCCCAAAAAAAATTGGGTGTGGGTTCATTTTGGGTTCGTCCATACAAAAACATATAAAAATCAACAATATATTCATATTTGCAGCAGTAATTAAGTTCAAAATACCATAGCATCACGAATATGATCATATAATAAACAAAACCACACTAGTATTAGAAATTAAAAACACTACTATGTCAATTAGTCAAACACAAATGTCGAATGTCATGATATATATAGTTATTACAATTCAAAAATCAAAATTATAATGCCAAATGTCAACAATCAGCCATCACTAATTAGGCATCACTATCATATGGGTCTTCAAAAATATCATCACCACAATCCATATTAGATGATGCGGGTATTGGTATATTAGTAAAACCACAAAAAGTGGCACTAGCACTAGCACTCACACTGGCACTGGCACTGGCACTCTCATGCCCACTACCAAGCTCGACATCAACATCAACTTCAAGTGCGGCAAGGTGGGAAATGGTAGCATCTAGGTCAGTATGCTCTATCTCGATATCCCACTTCCTTGTGTCCCCTTCCTTGTAGTCCCTGTCTTTGTGTGTAAGGAGGCGCAAGTTGGAATGCACATACACTAAGTCCTCTGCCTTTTTTGAGTGCAGCCTATTACGCTTTACTGAGTGGATGAAGGAGTATGTGCTCCAATTCCTCTTAGATACTAATGAACTAGCAACCTATTAAGACAACATTAGAGAGTTAGAGTAAAAATGAAACTTAAAAATCTACAAGATAATAGAGCTTGCGCTAAAAATTTTATTGCAAGAGGTTGTACGTGTGTGAATGATTGGCCATGGAAGTACCACCACCTATGAGCATCAACCTTATATTTGTCACGAAGAGCATCAACACTCATGTCATTGGAGCTCATAAAATCCATGAACTTGACTCTAACTGCATCTCATATGTCAGGATCAACAAAGAGTCTGCGAAATGTGGCCTTATACCCCCGACTGACTTCAACATCTCTATACGGGGCAACCCTTGTCACCACAGAAAGGAGCTTAGTACTATAATATTTGGGACTCAGTGCAAAGGCAAGAAGATGCAATGGGGTGGTCATTCTGTCCCATCTCTTCAATAATTTGGTGTATCTGATTGAAGAAAGTTTCTCTAGGATCTTGCTCATGTTCATTTATGATGGCTTTCATCTTATCAATCATTGAGTCGATGCCATCATATACCTCTCCCAAACAAGGCCTATCCATGTCGGTACAACAGATCATACTCAATATGGGCTCGGTAAAACTGAGGAGATACTCAACACGATCCCACCAATGGTCATCTAAGATCATTTACTTAATTTTTGTTGCCCTTTCAGTGCTAGATTGCCTCCATATGGACCAATTTTGGCTGGTGACCATGCTAAAGAGTGCCTCTTTAGCCTTCACAAGCCGTCTTAAGACAATTGTGTTGGAGGCAAAACGAGTCTCAGCAATCTATAAAAATCAAAATTAAAAAAAAAAAAAAAATAAGGCTTCTTAAAAAATAAATTTACAAAACTCAAAACTTAAATTAAGAAAAAATAAAAATTGCTTCACTTACCTTTAGCAGCTTCAATCTTGAGAATGATCTGAAAATGCCTTGTGACATATGGTGGTTGGTGACGAACATATGGATGTCTTCTGCCTCACTATACACCTGTTTGATCCAATCAATTTTTTTGCCAATTTTTTGTAGCATAAGGTTGAGAGAATGGACCGTACAAGTGTCCAAAAGATGTGTAACGCTCCTCAACCAATAAACCAGCTACTCTACAATTTTTTGCATTGTCTATTACGACTCGAACAACGTTTCGAGGCCCCACTTCCTCAATGCCTTGACAAAGAATATTAGAAATAAATGGACCATCCTTCACCTCCCCTTCACAATCATCTGCCTTCAAAAACATAGCCCCTTTAGGGCACACTGCAATAACATTGATCAATGGCCGATTTTTTGAATCTTTCCATCTGTTAGAAACGATGGATAAACCTATCTCAACCCAAGAATCCCTTATGGGCTTCAATGAATCCTCTACAAACTTCACTTCCTTTTCCAATAAGGTGGTACGCACCTTCTCAAAACCTAGGCCCTTGTACCTTTTTGGAGCATCATTAATTGCTTTCACCATTTGTTTCCAATACGATGAGCGAACAACATTGAAAGCTAAGCCATTCGCATAGAGACATCTTGCAATATGTTGATCAGCAATCTTACGAGACTCATTGTGAAATGTCGTTTCCAAAGGTCCCTTTGATCTCTTACATCCTGCAGGTTCTTCAACTGTGGGCAAAAATGGGTGGCTCTCTACAGGTTCAAGAATAGATGGTGATGTTGATTGAGGGGGCTTCATTCCTCAAGATCCTTTCTTTAGCAAAGGGTGATTTAATTTATGACCTAATGCTTCCTCTGCTTTTTCTTGCTCTTGAATATATGCAAGGACTTGAGCTTGTGGGATGGGTACACCATTTTTTCCTGGGCAACCTTTGATGCCCAACCCAGAAATGTTACACAAATGGGCTTTCACCCGACTGTAAGAGCTTCTATACTGAACCCCACACCGATTGGACATTCATATATAACCTCCACCGCCTGGAAGTGGTTCTAACATATTAACATATTTCCAAAGGGGTGAATTTGGATCTGTTTTGAACTTGGATTTCTCCGACAAGGTTGAACCGGTTGCCATTGTAATCCCTATGCCAAAAAAATCAATAAACAACGCATTCCAAGAATCCAAACAAATGAAAACAAAAAAAATAAAATATAGAACCTGTTGAGTTTAAAAGCTTTAGACATGTGCCATTGATTCATAGTAGACAGAAGAATTTAGAAAAAGACCACAAAAAATTCAAAACAAAACAAAAATGTAGAAACAAAAAAACCAACCTCTTTTGCAAATATCTGCCTCTACAATCTCCTTTGTAGCAAACCAGCTATTGCACACCCGTAGGAATAGCAAAACAATCACTTTGGATCCTTCACCAATCAATCTTCAACTCTATTTGTTTGATGGCAAGCAAAAATGAGAGTTCAGCTCAAAATGGAAGAGTTTTCTATTTTGCATTTGGAATGAGGTAAATAGAATGTTTTGTCTTTAAAATGACTCCAAATGATGCTTTTAGGGTTAGAGAGCAGTCATATCATTAAAAACAATAAAAAATTGCTCAAAAATTATTTAAAAAAATCAAAAAAGTCGCTTTTTCACCCGGTTGGTCGCGGGTTCTGCCTGGGTCCGTCCGAGTTCTGCCCGGGTTGTGCCCGGGACGGACCCACGGGCCCCTAGCCAAACCCTGGCCGGATCCCTAAGAGATTCGAACCTGGGCCAGACTGAACCGGGACCCAGGGCTTCCTGTAGGAGAACCGGTTACTTAATATTTGATTAGATGGAGAGACTTGCCACTTGAGGATGCTAATTGGGAAGGTGAACAGATTTTGCAGCATCCAGGTTTGCAATTGCTTGAGGGCAAGCAATTCCAGGAAGGGCAGATTGTAATGTCCCCTTTTTCCGAGTGATCCCCAAACAGAGTCAGTTAGCCTATTCTATTCCCATAGCCTAAGCCGGAAGCGCAAAGGAATAACCTAATTGGTTAAATACTAAGTAATCCTAATTATTTCGGATTATTTATATTTAACTAATTTTGTTGGACCAAATTGTGTTGTAGAATGACTCCTTATATTTTGTGAGCCACTTGATGAATTAAAAATGAATAAAGAAAATTGCCCAAGAGGTGGACGACCTAGCAAGGAGAATAAAAAATATAAAATACAATGCCAAGGGTGGTCGGCCAAGTTGGAAGGAAATAGAAAATAAAATAAAATGTATTTTGCTAAGGGAGGTCGGCCATGAGGGAGTCTATTTGGATGCCTATAAAGAAGGCATTTTGGAGATCATTTGCATCACTCATTCATATTATTTTCATTTGGAGATTTATTTCTTTGGCTGCAACATCGGTTCAACATAATCCAAGGACGAAAACCCTTAGGAATATTGGTGGGTTGGACGAAAACCTTACTCATCTTGAGTTGGATTCATCACGGAGTCCACAATTGTACTTCATTGGCATTTTGGAGAAGGATATTGAGCTACAATGGCATATATATTTCTGCACTTTGGTGAGGAGAAACCCTAAGGCCAAATTGTGAGATTTGTGGCCAAATACAATTTGGAGAAGGAAGATCATATTCATCTTTTAGAGCAGATTGGAGCGCCAGCTTTTGGAGGTCTTGTGTGAAGGTTGAACTAGGGTTTACCCTAGATTGGAGCGCCACTTCCCAAGAAGGGCGATTTGCATTTTGTGGAGCGATTTCATGCTTCGAGGGCTTTGGAGCCCCAAACCCTAGGCACCACCTTTCATCCTTGCATGCACTACCTATTTTGGAGGATTTGAGGATCATTTTGGAGTTCATGGTATCAAGATCAAGTGCCAAATCAGTTCGCCCTCCTAGGGATTGAAGCATAGACCTCATTCCTCATTATTTTGGTATGTAAAAACCTATTTTAGGTCTGATTTGTATGAGCAGAAATCTGGGCTATGTTTGGCATATTTGAGCCCATGAATTTATTGTAAACTCAATTCAGAATATTCAGATTTGTAGCAGCAGACTTCTACCTTCAGAAATCAGATGTATTTGTCATATGTTTGGCATTCGGATGATTGTTTTCCATGGTTGGATTCATATTTGATGTTGTCTTCATAAGCACACATGTTTGGCGTGTTTATTTGAGTGTTTGGCACATGTATATTCGCTGCCCATGATTATGTTTACTTCAGAAATAAAAATCAGAATTCAGATTAGGGTTTAAGCAGAAAAAGAAATCAGAAATTTAGGGCAGAAAATCAGAATTCTAGGGCAGATCCTATTGGGGATATTGCACCCTTCTCCTGGATGCTATTCACACTCAGGTACCCTCACTAACAGGTGGCCCGTTTCAACCAGATGAGGAGTATGATTCTTCTTGGCCCACAATTTTCAGATGGACAAATTTACAAGATCGCGTACAGGCTGGAAAAGGGGAAGAGCTCAAGTCAGCCAGCAAGAAGAGGAAAGCGCCAACAGTAGAGTCATCCTCAAAGGATTCACATAGTGCATTGAGGTCACCTCATCGGCCTCAGCCACTCTTCCTTCGCTGGGTGATATTTTAGTGCAACCGCCGGGTGAGATTTCAATACCGAGTGATGTCACAGTACAGAGTGATATTCCAGTTCAGCCGAGTGCTATTGCAATGCCATGGGGTGAGATTAGGATGCCATTGGGTGATGATCCAGTACCTCTTCCTGTTGAGGAAATCACTCCAACTGTTCTGGGTGGTAACCGGAAAATTCTGCACAAATAGATAGTTAGTTACAATTGTTGGGAGCCCCCATCAGAATCACAGATTTTCCTCCCTTGAGACCTCCTCAAGAACCAGCACAGCCAGAGAGTGAGCTAGTCTTCATCCCTCCACCGCCTACTACTCAGGTGTAGGGAGCAAAAATACCACAGCTAGAGCCAAGAGGCCCTTTAGTCAAGCATGCACCTACAGTTGATCCCGCCAAGGTGGAGGGAAACTCCCCAATAGTAGAGGCTTCATCATCACATTCGGGACCTGGTAGTCCACAGGAGGTGAATATAAAGTTATTCAAACCTGACCGAGGGGATCCGCTTGGGACAATCTTGAGATATCTACAAGACCTCCAACCGATAGGGGCAATTATCATTGAGGTTGCTGATATTGCTCGAGGATTGGATAGTATGCACTCTCCCTTAGTTCTCCAGGAGGCCCAAGGGATTGAAAAGTTTGTTATGGAGGACTGTCACACAGAATTTACATGCATTTTCAGGTCTAAAGAGTGGCCAAATACATTCACCCTGGAGATGAGAGTTGCCTGGCAATCGGATAGGATTGTCCCTTCCTTTGGAAGCAGAGATGGTCATGTATTTGTTGCATTATACACCATTGAGGAGCACTTTCGGGCACTATTTTATGTACGAGAGGTTGAGCTCGAAAAACATGTCACAGTGACGACAAAGATCGAGGAAGCTACTCAAATATCTAAAAAACTCAGAGAGGCTATGGATGAGCAAACCATTCAATATAAGCGACAGCTGGCTCAACAAGCCAGATTGACTAAATTAGAGAAGGCCAGGGTAATAGCACGAGAATATGACTTGAAAGACAGGGCTAAGGAGTTGGCAACAAAATAGAAGGAAATGGGTGACCTTCTGCATGCTCATGACACGACCAAGAAGGAGATGGCTGACCTCATTAGCACTCATGAAAAAACCAAACAAGAATTGGCAGACCTCCTTAGTGCCCATGAGAAAACTAAGAAACAGCTAGAGGAGGTCGTACACATGGTTGGGGTGACTTGGGAGAGGGAGCTTACAGCAGCACATCATCTTAGGCAGCGCACAAAAGAGGTTTACCGGCTGCGCCAATTGGTTTCCCAGCAACACACATCTACTCCTTCAGTATATACACCACCAAGGACATCCCCTCCCCCTACTTCTCAATAGAGTTTTATTTTGGGTTTTCTCTTTTGGGTTTTTGTTAGTACTAAAAAATTTTGAGGGGATGATGTAAGCGTGAAATATAGCTTAGACATAGTTAGTTACTTTTCGTTTGGTCGGTGAGGTTAGTTGTCCTCCCGACAGTTGTAAGCAGTTGGCGACGGTTGGCAGTTTAGAGCAACCGTCGGCCACCTTTAGATGTTAGTCATGTTGTTGTATTGGGGACCGCATTATTGAGGCAAGAGATTCTTGTACACATTTTGTAAGTGCATTATTCTGGAAATATAATGATATCATCCTCTTATGAGAATTTCATGGGAATTTGTTATGAAGCTTTCATGTTTTCTGTATAAGTTATCTTGTTTACTCTATGTGATTCAATCCTAGTCAATTAGGCAGTAAACAAAGGGCACAGTTATACAAGCAAGATAGGAGTTTCAAATTCAGCAAGCAATTTTCCCATTTACAAGCATGCACCTCAATAGGGAGTTCTTATTTTCGAATTTCACAAAGTTAATGGCTTGTATTGGTGTGTGTCAATACAAAGGAGACATTCAAAATCATAAATGTTTAAAATCACATACAAGTGCATGCCTAGATAAGGGAACACAAGACAAAGGAAATCAGATAAGTCCAATATATAGGCATGCACCTATGTATGGCAGAAACTCGGTCAAAATTCAAAGTGACTTCACATATTGAGGGGTGCACCTGATTAAGGCATTTCAATGATAAAAATTGAAGTCAAAAGATGCAATATAGAGGAGTGTGACTTTGCAAAGAATTGTGCTTTCAAATCGCCATTTAGAGGGGTGCACCTGTATAAAGAAAATGCAAATTCAAGTTGTCAAAACACCATTCATAGGCGCACACCTGTACAAAGGTGAAACCAAAATGTAAAACCAAGAAAGAAATCCTATTGAGAGACATGTTGATGATTGTTTTTAGACAAGTCAACAATAGAGTAAAATACTGAGTATCCAACTCTCTCTTGAATAAAGCTCTTCAAAGGCTAAGCTAAGTGATCCAGTGAAGTAACTCCAAGGTTCCTTATTTATAACTTATAGTGGATAAACTCAGTGATTACATGTGATCTTGCTGATTATCACAAAGGTACTTACGTTGGATTCTTCTTCTTTCATTCAGTTTATTTCTCCCTTGAGTGTGGATGAAGTATGTACAATACATCAATGATAAAAAAGGGAAAAAAAACAGGGTTTAGGGAGCTAATCTAAGGTCAATGAAGCAATGATGATGCATGAATAGACAAACTCCTGAATTAACCTAACTCCACTTCGCCAAGGATGCCTACAACTACATGAAGTTGGTGCAATCTCCTAAGATACGCGAAAGGTTTTCAAATCATGAAGGCTCATATAAACACCCATAGATGGCGCAGCTCAAACAAGCATCCGCAATCGAACTTAAGCAAATGATAAGGCTCAGACTAGCTTTACACAGCACTTCACCAGCGATGAATGTTAAAAGCATGAGCTAGGAGTTGATCAAATATTCAATACAACATACATAACATCAATGAGCTTCTAATCTACTTCTAATCTACTTTGAAACATCTCTCCACTTCATCAAGATACAAGAAACCATGTCATTCCACAAGACAACACTTAACACCAAATGAGTTCCAATGTCTTTACATAAATCTTGAGAAATATTTACAACTTCAAGTCCTCTCAGAGAATTTCGAGAGTCTCTTCTATTCTACTCTTACTCTACTAGCAAACCTCTAATATCTATATCTAATAATTTACAAATGAGGCAATAAGGCCTTTATATAGAAGTCCAGATTACAATGAATGGCTTAGATTGATTGGCAAAGCCAATGGACTAGATTGTGCCAACAAGGCAGTTTGTTACAACAAATTGCTATTTTTAGTACATAAGATAGGCAATGAAGGCACGTTTTCCAAGAAGATAAGATAAGATGGAATCTTTGGAGCATCTTCCACATGGGCGTCCTCTCTGTCTTCTTGCTTGTCAAATGATGTGGCAAACTATGATTGGCTAGATGATGATGTACATGCCACGTAGGTGCCATCTTAGCAACTCTTATGGATTCCAACTGTTTATTCAATTTGTTTTGTGGGCATATTCCCAAATTGTCATCTGTACGATATCTTCAATATGATTGCTTTGAACTTGTATGTTTGGGAATGCATCTTGCCTTGTTCATCTTTTTGTAAACTGAATATATATGATATGTGTTGCTCATTCGCATGACTTTGTGATTCTTTCTTTTTGTAGGATACATGATGATCTTCTTTGGATGCATTTTCTTCATATAGAGTAATGTAGATAGTGATAATGCTTCCTCCTTGATATGTAGAGTAGATGACTTCTCAAAGAGACTTGAAGATTGTGAAAGAACTTGAAGCTAAATAGATGAAGTGTCTTTGATATGATGTAGATGATGAAATGCTCCTTGTTGATGATCTTGAAGTGGTCCTTCGGAATGTAGATATTGATGATGTAGATGAAGAGTGTCGGTACGTTGAACTTGATGTAATCTAACATGATGTCATTGAGGAGGAGTGTCAACATGTTAGACTTGAAGTGTCCTCTTAGAGCAGCTATATGATGTCTTCTCCAACATGGCAACTTGTTGACTTCACTCCTAGCATAAAGGTGGTTCAAGCTTTTACTTCTTCGATGACTCCTTAGCTTCATCAAGTTCCTTAGCTTTGGATGAGGCATAATGGATCAGGGGCATTAGATCAGAATTTTAGATCTTCTTGCTCCTCAATGGCGCAGCAGATAGGAGTTTTGAATCCTTCTTGCTTTGGCTGCCTTGGATCAAAATTTTGCTGTTTGGTTGTAAGATGTGTATGGCAACTTCAATTTTTAAAGCTAAACTACCTCCTGCTAGGCGCGCTAGACAAGGATTTTGATTTCTTCTTGGCTTTGGGCGCAGCAGATAGGAGTTTTGATTGCTTCTTAGAACTTGTTTAAATCATCAGTTTTACTTTTCAAGGAGGGCGCATTGGTTGAGGCGCATGGGTTAAGGATTTTGAATCCTCTTCAAACATGACTTTAAGATTTCACCTTACCTTCCCTTCCAAAGTGGCGCAGCAGATAGGTCGCATTGGTTGAGGGTTTTAATCTCTTCCTAAAAGATGCCAAAAACTCAAGTAAAATCATCTTTTCATGATGGCGCATGATATCAAGCGCATTAGATGGTAACTTAGGATCCTCTAAACTTGTCAAAAACTCCAATAAAACTCACCCAAATTGGCGCATTGGTTAAGGCGCTTTGGTTGGGCATTTTGCTTTCTTCTTGAAACTCGCCTAGAACTTCAATCTACACCTCTTCTTAGAATGGCGCATTGGTTCATGATCTCGATTGCTTCTTGATCCTGGTGCATTAGTTCTGTCGCATTGGTTGAGGATTCTGTACTCTGGTTGAAAGTGGCGCATTAGACCAAGATTTTGCGCTTCCTTCATATTTTGGCGCACTGGATCAAGATTTTGCGCCCCTCTTCAGTACTTAGCCATTTTCAGGGTTCCTCAGGGCAAGGTATATTGAAAAATATATTTAAGTATAAGATGTTATACTTTAAATATTTTTCAATATACCTTTCAGGATGTTTGAGATAGGTCTCGAATCCACCAGATTTAACATGCAAAATCTAGAATTTGGAGGATCCACCAAATTTCAGACTTAGTCAATTTTTCAGGATTTTTAGGATATCAGGATTCCAGACTTAGTCATTTTCAGGATCTCAAACACACATCAGGATTGATCTCAAAACGCAAAGAACTCCTTTAAATTAAAGAACAACCACTGGCTTCATCATGAAACAAACCTAAGACATCATCAAAAACCTAATGCAAAGCATCAGAGCTCAAAAAAAAGGGGGTCCCCATTTGCAATGGGGCGATGTGTGATTAGGTCACAACAAGACACACACCTGATTCAAGGCAATAGAAGGGGTGAGGTCAAGTCCCAAATTCGCTTTGTATGGTGCATAGTTTGCAAACTTGGACTCACCTTGGACTTGGCAAACCAAAAATTTTCGACTCGGCAAAACTAGGCGCATTTATACTAAGGAAATCCAAAGTGCAAGGAATGCTATTGATAGGCGTGCACCTCAATGTGAGAATCCAAAGACAAATTCAAAGTGTTGAAGCCTGAAAGCTATTCAAGGGTGCAGCAAGAGTACGAGCAGAACGCCAAAATCAAAGTTTTTGACATCAGCAAAACAGGGTTTTGGTGGTCTTGTTTCTCACAACAATGAATACAAACAGCAGAGTACCAATTTTAAAGCAAAAACAACAGAAGCATTTAACATTCAGCAGTCATCTTTGCATAACAAGCAGACATTGCAGTCACAACATCAGTTTACTTCAAAATTTCCCTTTCTTCTATCATTCGTCAGCAAAGGACAACTGATTATAGTAGGTTTTTCATCAGAATTTCAGAAAACATTCAGATTGTTTTGTATTATCAAATGGGGGCCTGATTTCAGCAGACCACTATGGAATATTCCTTCCAAGTTCCAAAAGGGCTTTGTCTTTCACCAGAGTTTTACTCAAAGGATTCAAGGTTTTCAAATAAAGATCGCCTAGGGTTTGACGTAGAGAAGTAATTAGAGAAAAGGGTGTTCAGACTCAAAGCATCAAGAAGATTGTTAGAGTTTCAAAGGATCTGCCACAATCAAAATAGAGGAAAATCTTCAGAATCACCAAAATTGTCTCCAGAGTTGCTTGTCCAAATTTGTTATTTTTAGCCCAAGCTATTTATAGCTGGTGCTATTTTTAGCAGTCATCATTTTCAAGTAGAAAAATATATTCTGAGATTTGTTGTTTTTAGCTAGAGCTATTTATAGCCCACACTATTTTTAGCTGTCTCTAATATTAGCCTGATGCACTAATTTTGGATCTCTTGTCATGCAAGAGATGTGAACTCTGAAAAATCTATTATTAATCAAGAGTCTAACTAAAGATTCCCTAAGATTGAGTATTAGTGGATAGAATTTTGAAATAAAGTTTGCATTGCATGCAATCAAATTATTTCTAGAGTAGAAGTTCAGTTAGCTTTTTGATTTATTTTCATTATGAGTTTTGTAAACCTTATAAATAAGTGTCATTTGAACTTAGATTTCTAATGGTAATTTTCAGTCCTAATTGTTGCTAAAATTGTTGTTCACTGAGTATTCATTATTGTTAATTCAAAATTCAGTATTTGTTCTATAGAATTTATTATGCTTGTTTTGCTTCTAACTTCTTGTTTAAGTATTCTCCATCTTATTGTGATTTTATGAGTCAAGCATTGCTTAATAATTATTGAGGACTTTATATCACAGTGAATCAGCGATGATTAAGTTGAATCTTGAGGATTTGCATTCAATTCCTATGTTCACTCATGATATCTTGTTTGTTTGTACAGATGAGGTAAATTGAATTGTTTTCCAAATGTTGCAAACTTTGTACTGCAACGTTTAGAGAAGTGTAATCACCATTGTGTTGTATGTGTTGTTTTCCTTTCGATTTGCCAAGTTTTTGTATTGTGTAAACAAATTTTAGCCTTGTGTACTTGCACTATTCAATCTCTACTTATAATTGAGCAACGTAAACATGTACTAATTGTAAGGTTTTCTTTTAGTCAAAAGCATAAAAATCTTTTGCCTTGAATTGAAGAGCATGTCAGTCTTTTGCCCTAGGTGAATCCAAAAAGAGCCACATTTAGTTTTGTTCAACATGAGCATGAACCACCTCAAAAAACACTATATAGATTGTAAATAGCAAGTACATATTGTTTAGATAAGTTAATTTTTGTTTACAAGAAATTTTCCCTTCTAATTCGAAGAGCGGGTCTACTACACATCTGTTTCGTTTTGTGTTGCACTGAAAAGTGCAAATTAAAACACTAACAAGCCACAAAATTAATCATCACCCACAACCATGGATTCAACCAACTTTGGTTGATAAGTTATTATTGCAAACAGTTGTGGATGATAATATTTATTAGTTCATCTTTGGTGAGTTATTGATCGGTTAACTACTGCATGAAATGTAATAGTTCCAAGGAGTTGGTGAATATATCTTCTGAAAAATCGTTAACTCAATCAGAGCAAGCATATGCTGAATTGGAGTTTAAGAGAATGCTAGCATTCCTTTACTTGTTTAGTTATCATAGAAGTCTAGTCACTAATTTAAATGACATGGCTAGCCCCATAGTTTTTTGCTAAATAAATGACAGCAATGTTTTATAATATTATGTAAGCTAGGAGCTAATTTTACTCTTTGCTTGACATATGCCAACTCTCTAGAGGATTGTCTGATCAATTTAAAAAAAAGAAGAGAGAGCAACAGTATGCCTATCTTAAAAATCATAACCAGAAAGGAATGCACCTGTGTTTAGAGATATATAAATTAGAGAGAATGTTGTAAATGGCCATAACAGCAGCAGCAAGGTGGCTAGAATCATTTACTGTGTAAATCTAAACACCACATTTACTGTGTAAATATAAACTGTGCCAAACAGATATGGGTACAAGTACATACAGCATTGGATATGGATATAGCATTTTTTTAGAAATATTGGACCCTATACAGCTGAGATGCAACATATATAAATGTCTATAAAAAAAAATACTATGAAATATATGAAGTTTGAAATACCGTGATGAGTTTACAAATATAACAAAAAGAAGAGAGCTTCCCCTAGGCTATAGGAAGGAACTTAACTGCTCATTCTTCAAAGAAGTAAGTTGTATGAAATTTAGGGCAGATTAGCATAAGGATCTCCAGGAAAGAGGGAAATTAAATTGAGGGATTTTCAACTTCACACTGATGCAAGAATAAACCCTAACTATGTTCAAGACTTTCATCTTCCTTCATAGAAGTGTTTCCATTAAAATCTACAAACCAATTTCACTCAAGAAGGATGCCAGTATAATATACCCTTTTCATTGCCACAGAAAGGAGTTATATTTAGTTAATGTCTTGGATTCATCTCCAGAAAGTCATTTATTTTTTAAATTCACATCAGCATTCACCTCAAACAATGTATTCGCCTTTACTTCTCACATCGCATATATTTCATATATAACCAGGAGTTTTTTGAAAGAACGAGAGTTATCTTCAAGATGCCTTACTTCAGAACTACAAAGGGCAAAAGGTTCAACATGATAAGTTGTCTCTTTGACATGCCTACAACCACAACCTTTTCCAATGCATTTTCTACAAGCTATCAGATATTCTTTACACCCAAAGATATAGTTTCTATGGCTAAGGCATATGCTTCAGAAATTAGAATCACCAGCCAATACTTTGGTTCCCTTCCAACTTAGACTGTTTATACTTCAGAAGCCAACTATGTCTTACACCCAAAAACATAGTTTCTATGGCTAAGGTGTCTACTTCAGAAGCACCAGCCCCTACTTCGTTTCCCTTCCAAAATTAATCAGCTTCCTCTTCAAATACCTTACCTTGTCTCTTCCCCTTACCTTCTCTTATGTTGCAGAGCATGTCAATTTTGATCATGAGCAAGAGATTCAGGAATAAAGGGAGTAAATGTATTTTGTAAACATTCTAGTCATGATTCTAAAAAATGTTATTAGCCACACTTTTCAAAAATACATGGGTAGCATCTTTCAATAACATTATGTAAGGCTAGGAATTTAAAAGTTATGTAAGAAGACTTTAGTTGATCACCTTTTCTTTTTGGGAAACTTGTGTGACAGGATATGCATCCACCAATTACCTTTCAGACTCCATAAAATTCAGAAGAGACACAAAGTGATGATCTTCCATCAGAAGCATCCGTCTTTCATCTCCAATTGCTATTCACCTTGCATTCAATTGTGGTTTACGTGTATGTATGCATATATGTGTATGTTCTTCCAACATAGTTACCAAATCAGGCCAGATTTGGTTCAAATCTGGTTCAGTCCAGTTTTTTCATTTGCCATAGAAATTTTTCCAAATCTTTTTGAAATTTCCAGATTTCTGAATTTTTTGACCTCCCAAACAAATTGAACTATTTGAACCTCGTAACTAAGGTTTCTAGTAGTGGTGGAGGAAGGTCTGGAACAAGTTCTCCTGGCCAAAGTGCAACTGCTTTGTTTGGATGCTGGCTTGGAATAGGTGTTTGACCTGGGACAATATCCGGAAGAGAGGCTTCCAGGGTCCTTCTGTTTGTGTTATGTGTGGGGCGGCCGAGGAAGACTCTGCTCACTTGTTTTTCCGCTGTCCTTTTGCTATTCAGCTTTGGCATTTTTGGTGGGATGTCTGGCAGAGTCCCTGTGTTCATGCTTCCTCCTTGATTGATTTTTGGAATGGTGTGGGTAAGCCCCCTTCTATGGCTTCTTTCTTGCAGGAAGTGTGGTTTGGGGGGCCTATGTTCATGTTGTGGCAACTTTGGCTTGAGAGGAACCGGCGGATTTTTCGTGGTGAGAAGAAGATGGTGCAACAAGTCTGGCAGAAAATCTTGGGAATGATTCAGGAGACAGTGGAGGCTAAGAGTGAGGTGAGTTTTCCTTTAATCAAGCGGGATGCTGAGGTGGTGGCGAGACTGGGGCTTTAGGGGTTGTCTGTGACTTCGGCTTGTGTCAGGAGAGGACGAAAGGCTAATAAGAAAATTCATAGGATTGGTCGGTGGCAGCTTCCTCCTGATGGGATTCTTAAGATTAATACTAATGGTTCCTCCAGGGGCAATCCCGGGCCTGCTGGTATTGGGGGAATTGGCAGGGATTCTATAGGCTCGGTGATCTTCTTCTTTTCGGTCCCTGAGGGGATGCAGTCCGTCAACATGATGGAAGGGCTGGCTATTCTCTATGCTTTTGAGAAGGCTCTTGCTTTGGGCTGGAGACGGATTATTTGTGAATCCGATTCCCAAGTTTTGATCAATTTGCTCATTAAGCAGAAAGTGTTGGATGTCAGTTGGCATTTGGCTTTGATTGTGCAGCAGATTTTGTAGGTCAGTTTGTTAATGGAAAGGGTAACCTTTGTTCATATTCCGCGTGAATGGAATAGGGCTGCGGATAGCTTGGCGAAATGGGCGTCTGAGCATTTAGATGGCGGGAGAACTAAGGAGTGGGAACTGGTTCCTCCGGTGCTTCGCCATGATTTGGAGAGAATTCTGGATGAGGATAGGGAGGGTTATGGTGATGATTAACTTCGGTCTTGTTTAGTTCTTCTGCTTTTGTTGGTTCTTGGGTTTTTGGTCCTTTGCTTTCTTTGTAATGCTCCTCTTTGATTTTTAATAAAGTTTTTACCCCTTGTTTTAAAAAAAAAAACTAAGGTTTCTAGTAGCAAAGAACCCCATGAAAATGTTTTCCAGAAAAATAATTAAGGTAGGGCTTTTATTTCCATGCTTGTGTAATCAATGGTTGTGCAATAAGATTAGGCATGTTATAACTTTCCTTTGTCATTATTGTGCTGCTAAATAGACGGGACCTTCTTGTGGATTGGTATGATCATCAAGTCATTACGATGTTCATATTACACAGTGTCAATTCATTATGACGATAAAGTGGCAGATCACCATCTAAGAGAATGAAAAAGAATAGCAAAGACCTTAAGGTAGATAGACATTTCTAAAGATCAAAGTAACATGTAGCCCATTAGATGATTTAGCAATATCCTAATATATTCAAATTTCTCGTAGCCAATTTCAATTGTATAGTCAATAGACAAACTTGGTGCCCTATATTTAAAAATTGTTCCTAGTCCTAGATAAATGAACTCCATATCTTATATTTAAGGAGTTGTCCTATTGGCTCCTAGAATTATCAATTAAGGAGCCATTAAGAAGCCTTTTAGGAAGTAACTGGTTGTACAACATCACTCCCAATAAAAGCAATGTAATACCTCAGGGAGGGGTTTGTGTCCAACCAAGTGAAATTCATTTTCATCCACAAAGGATATTCCAACTCAAATATAACCATTTACACAAATACATCACCTTTGATAATTGATAGAAAAATAACACTAATAATTAGTGTCACTCAATTTTGTGTTGTTTACTTTTTGTGCATACAATAAGAAAAGTTGAAATGTTGGAAAACATGAACAAACTGCTCTTTGGCAAGGTTACATAGACAAGGTAAAGAAAAAGTTATGACCTGAACAATGTGCATATGGAAGAAGATACACAAGCACCACACAGACAATTGCTGCAATCAGCATAGCAATAATAAGACTTCCAACCCATTCTGGACTGTTGCCTGGATTTCTGCAAGTACAAGGAAAACCCAAAAAAGCAATTGTCACAAAATATTCTTCAGAATCCATTACAAAATTCTGGCATATCATGCCTTCATTTGAAAGTTTTCAATGAAAATGTTAATTCAAATGCAACATGAAACTTCCTGTTTCAAAACCACTTAAATCCAACTCCTAAGGTATTTTTTCTTCCTTTTAAGATATCAGTTGATCTTGTTAGGACATGAAATAAAACCAAGCACACAAGATGACAGAATTACTTCAACTACACTGTCTTTTGAATACCAAACAAGAAATTGCTGTATTTGTGTGATGAGAGCTGTCCAGGAGATTTCTCAATTAAATAGTAAAAAGTATAAGCAGAATCAACTTTAAAGCACAAAATGCAAATGCCAAATATTGTATTTAGTATTTACAAAATAAGCACTGTTAGAGTTGAGTGGATCATACAGTGATTTCTTCTTTAAAAGCGGATCTAAGGTGTTTGTCTATTGACATGTGAATGTACATAACAAGTTTACAACTTAACATTGTTGCCTTTGCTATAGGTGGATTGGCAAGGTTCTATTTACTCTTGAGCTTGACCATGATGTCAAAAGCAATAAACATTCATATGTTTATATGTATGTGCTCTCTTCATGTGCATCATAAGCAAGGAAAGAGATTTCCACACCTAGATCAGAGCATAGATATATTCAGAGAAGACATAGACAAATAGGAATAACATGAATCTCATTTGGTTAGCTATAAATGTTGAAATTCTGAACAACTTTGACCAACTCAGTCAGCTGAAACACCCTTGTGACAAATAGCATATGGATGCTCGTATCATGTTTCTTTGGATTTTTTGTTGAAGAGATGATCACTTTTCCGTGGTTTTTATTTGGCAATAAAATAGTAGGGTTGCCCACTGTTCTGTGGTCTGTAGATAGTAATAGCTTGTGATGCGTATGATGCTGCTCTTTCCTGATTCATAGATGCTCCTAATTGGGAAGACTAGATTCTTCCAGTGTATGGATATTCCGATATACAGAATAGTATATTGCTATGTTGGCATTTAGTTTTTACGCTTCGAAGTTTCAGTTTGAACTCTTTTTATAAGTATTGTAGTAGAATAATTTGGAACTTAGTTTATCAGTATTTTGACCTAGAGGTGAACTTCCCACTCAAACTAGATGGTTTTATGTTTATATTAAGTCCCAATTTGCAATGATAGTATCCAAAACGAGTTGCCTGTAACTTGAACTTGGAACCTTGTTTTTTTGGTATTAAATTGCTAAATGCTTTATGATAACTTTTCCCTTTTTTATTTTAATTGTAACTATTCACCATAACTAAAACCATATGTTGTACATCAAATGAGGCTACAGGTCCAGTCTGCCAATTTTTTTAAAATCTCTCTCCATATATATATATAGACTCCATTTGAAAGATTTCAAATCTGGATTGTCTGTTGAAAGTTTATATGGCATGTGCAGTTCAAAAGAAACAAATGAAAAAGAGGAAGAAACCTGTCAAAGTGGACTAAACCTCCAATCAGTATGCCCATCAAGCGGAGAAGTATCCCAGCACTAACCACTATAGGAGTTATATGACCCACAATAAATGATGAAGTCTTCAGTTCTTTAGGTGGTCGTATTGGTGACAAAGTTGCTTCCATTAAACCATCTATGCCAGCCAGAATGAACAGAATGAGTGACTGCCAGGGTCATAAACCAATGCATATAACAAAAAAAATTTGTTTATTTACTTTCTATCAGATACTGTGTTAAAACATTACTTCAAATAAGTGAAAAGACTTAAATGTCAAAAACTTACATGCCACCGTTGGTGAAACAAGCCAAATGAAAGCTATGTATGAAGAACCTGCCTTAAACCACATTCCCAATAATAAAATTAACAGCCATTGAACAAAGCCAGCTTTAAACAACCACCTCTGAGCCTCCCACTTGATACAATCTAGTTGTGTTTTACTGACACCTTCCTTACCAGACAGACCATTTTTTTTAATTTCCAGTTGCAGTAAATACTTTTGGAGAATGATGTATCCGATGTGATGACCAAACAATGCCCCAAGCACTGCAGGTGCACCAAATAAGCCTACTAATAACCATGGATTAGCTATATAGGGCAAAGGTGAAGAACATAAATGTGGCAAGCAGAGGGCGACCAGTGCAGAAAAGCTCATAGATAGGATCCATGTAATAAAAATACTCAAGCAGGCCAAAGACAGACAAATTGCAGCCGGAGCTCCTCCTAGAACCAATGATACACTCCAAATCAACAATGACTGTAAGATAATGGAGGTGAATAGCATATTTGAAAACTTTTGACTATATGTAACCATGTACTTTCCCTGCAAGCCAAACAAAATAATTTTAAAACAATCAAAAGTATTACAGTCTAGAATTCTATATAGCTCATAAGTAGATCTTGTCCATAAGCAAAGCACAGAAATACAGAAGAACAAGTCAGCCACTTCTTACAACAGTACCAAAATATAACTAAAAGCCCTCAATACTTTGTCAGATCAAAATCATCAAGAAGTAAACACAAAAACTTCAAGTCAACAATAGCTCATTTTTTTATTATAAAAATAGAAATAAAAATCTCAAGTTAGTTGGCATACCTTGATGGAAGTCCACACCAAAATGGCATACAAATTCAATTATGGGTAGTGTTTACTGCCTACTTAATATACCTTTATATATTGCAGAGTAAACAGAAGTACTCATAAATGATTCATACCATAAACTCATAAATGATTCATACCATAAATTCCAATTCCAGAAGAATGTGAACAGTTCCTTTCATTCATATATATATTTATGCTCTTATACAAAAACTGTAGTATAGGGAGTATCATCAACATGCGGTCCTTTTCCCCAACTACCGAGGACCTATATAAATCCTTTGACAGTTGCTTGAGACTGCAACCGTCATCTAACTACCACAAGCTGACAAGGCACAAACATACCATCTAGAGTAACTCAGTACATAAAACACAACTATAACGATTAGTACGTACTACAGGTAGTTAATAAGTACGTCATAGGGAGACAAAAAAATAGGAGCCCAGATATAGATTACAACCTTCATTTAAAGAAACATAATATTTGAATTGTGCATTGATATTCATCTTTGTTTCATTCAAGAAATTTTCAAAACACTCCTATTATCACGAAAATTTAACCTAAGTAAACATGTTTTGCTGAAAAAGTTTCCATATTGAAGAAATTCAGCTCAGGTTCCGGTTTTGGTCTGGATGGCCTAGGGTTCGGGGCCCAGGTACCTAGTGTGCTAGAGCCGAACCCTGGGCAAATCCGGGCAAGACCCACGCAGACCCATAGGCCATTGACACTAAAAAGGCAGAAATCTGTTTTTTTATTTTTTAAAACAAAACACACTTTACAAACCTAATTTCGCCCTAAAGTGCATGCCTTTTCACTCCTTTTGCCTAAAGTCACTCATTTCTGCCCTCATTTCACAAATAGAAGAGACCAAAACAGTATTTTGATCAACTGCCATTATTATTATATTAATTCTTGAAGGTTGCTGGATATTTCTTCGAAGGTGAAGGCTTCGCAAAAGGATTCTGCCATGCTATGGGAGAGAAAGAGCTGCACCTATAAGGTTTATCAATCAAAGGTAAGTTTATCTTTGTGATTTTTTCAACTTTTTTAAAAAAACATTCAAGTTTTTTCAATTTTTTTCCTTTTTAAAAAATGTTTAAACCTTTTATACGTATTATAGGGGTTATAATGCCTTTTTTTTCCTGAAGTTAATGCAACGTAGGGTTGTAGTGTTCTTTGTTTTTTATTTTTATTTTTTGTGTTGTTATTCATACAAAATGATCGGTAGTTCTAGTTCAGTTGGCCCAATGCCAAAAAGGCCATTCAAAACACGGCATCACCTCTCTGGCGACATCATGCATGATTGAGCAACAACCTGGAGGTGGAGGTTTCCATTGGCATTGTAGCCAATGTGAAAATGAGTATAAAAGCTCGTATAGTTGAGTGAAAGATCACCTATGCACTATGACCAGCTTAGGAATAAGAGTTTGTCCATGGCTGAATAAGAAAGGGTTGGCAAACAAACAAATTACGGCATATATCAAAGAACAAGAGGATGTCGACATTGTAAGTTATAAAGCAAAGGAAAGATCACATCCTCTATCTGAGAAAGGATAGTGCAAGCCTCCTAGTGGCTTTACAATACCATTTGGCCCACATCCTTTCATGTTGCCACTGTCTTCCCAAGAAGACGAAACCTCCTTTGTTTCTTGTAAAAGAGGCCCATTGGAAAAGGCCTTCCAGAATGAGTCAAGGGAGGTTGCAGATCAGAGCATTGCTTGTTGCATTTATGACAATGGGCTTGCTTTCAACCTCTTTAGATCACCATATTGGCAAGAAATGGTGACGGCAATTGCTAATGTATCTATTGATTACACTAGTATTGGGTATGAAAGGGTGCGCACCATCTTATTGGCCAAGGAAAAAGCCTCCATTGAGACATCATTGAGAGCAATCAAGGATACATGGCTCGAAACAAAAGTGTCCATCATTTCTAATGGATGGAAGGATTGCAAAAATAGACCACTAATTAATGTCATTGTAGTGTGCCCTAAAGGGGCAATGTTTTTGAAGGCAATTGATTGTGAAAGGCAAGTGAAGGATGCAAACTTCATTGCCAAGATCCTCACGAAATCCATTGAGATGGTGGCCCTCAAAAAAGTTGTACAAGTCATAATGGACAATGCTAAAAATTGCATGGTAGCTAGTTTGATAGTGGAGGGTACTGTTAGTACAAAAATTGGTACCCCTACAAAACTTTGCATTTTGTGTCAAATTAACATTCAGTTTCCTTGAATCTGATAGTCAATACCAATCAAGGTGATCCTTCTTACCAATTTGTCAAGTATTTAGGTCCTAGCATAGGTTGTCTACTAACCATGTTTTGCAAATCATTCATGGATGCAACATGCCAAACCATGACGGGTCAAGCTTTGGAAGACTGAAATCTTAAGACAAAGTTGGCACAATGGGGAATGGAATTTCTAGCATTCCACAAGGTAGCATGAGTTCAAAATGGTGAAGATCGGAAGATAATTCACAAAAGTTTTTAGTGTCTATAATGGCTAAGTGGTCGTAACTTTCCCATAGCAATACTAGTCTGAAATGGCAACCAAAGTGGCAGAGCAAAGGAAAAGCACAACAAGAACAAAGGAAAAAAATGACTAAGCGTGGAAGTAAAACATTTTAAATGGTTGAACCAAGAAAAAAGAGCAATTAGGGTGGCCATAATGGCTAAAAAGTGCGATCAGCATCAAAAGCCCAAGAAGTTTAAGTCAATTCACACTATTCTAGTGGGCTACGCCAAGCCAAATGTGCGACAAAGTGGCTAAACTGGCTATGAAACGCGACAAAAGGAAGGAGCAAATAAAACTATGTATGGATGTCATCTTTTTTTACTGGCACTGCCACCTAAAAGTCGCGTGTAATGTCCCCTTCTAGTAAGCCAAAAATTTTCTTAACTTTGCACAATTTCAACTTACAAGAGAGAACATTAGTATTCAATTTTTCCTTTTCATATCATTATTAGACTTCACTAATCAATTATCAGCCCATATACTTTTCCTCATTTATCCTTAAGGCTTATAACCTTATGATTTCATCTTAACATTAATAAACATGGACATTTCATATTCACATTCTTTCATTCACAATTCCCATGCTTCACATTCTTTCATTCACAATTCCCATGCACTATCTTGTGACAGTTCTCGGTTAGCCCTATCATTAATCAACCCTATCTCCCATATGAGCATGGTTTGTTAAGGCGTTATCCATCCCACACGGAGGCCCAAAGGCTTCTCACAACACCCGGTGTCCTTCACCATTTGGCTCGAGAGGACTTCATGCAACACCCGGCATTCTTCATCCCATCGAGAGTCACCTACCGTCGGGCACATTTATTATGAGCTCATAATACCATAGGCCCAAGAGCTTCACTCAACACACGGAGTTCTTCGTCTCTTGGCTCAAGGGACTTCACACACACCCGGTGTTCTTCATCCACTTGAGGGTCACCTAGGTCCAATTTCACATCCTTAACCTAACCCCATACTCATAGGTTGGTAAGATGATTAAGGAGGAGGCTCGAACACCCCTTTCAAATATGTCATGAGTTGTGAGTTATCAATCATTCAATATTGCTATCTTGTGATCCTACTTGGATCACAAGATGGCATGATCATTCATCTTGTAAATTGAGATACCGACATTGGTATCCTCTTTATACATTTGTTCATCATTGTTAGATCCTAAGTCTAAATATGTGTATCAATTCAATATTTCATTAAAACTATAGTCATTCATATGGATAATAACAATTGCAAGCTTAGTTATATATATATATATATATATATATTATAAAATTCATACTATCTTTATTTAATATTACTATATATATATATATATATATATATATATATATATATATATATTATAAAATTCATACTATCTTTATTTAATATTACTCACCTTGCAGACCTACTGTATTCTTTTTACCTCAGACTTCCTTGCTGCCTGATTATTGAATTCTTCTATGACTGATCTGTATAATCTTTGTGATTGCTGTGATCGATTGGTGATATATATTTTTCCTTTCCAATCTCTTAACTCCACTCAGATTGTTCTCCTCCACATGCCCCTTGGAATGGAGGACCAATCCTCATTTATAATTCTTGAAACGTTGCATTATCTCCCAACGGTCACCTTAAGGCAGCGATTACCCTTTGAAACCATCCGCTGCTTTGTACCTGCGTTCTCATTAGTAGTCTTTGCTGATTTGCTTTAGTTATTATTAATTATGAAATGAGATCGGTGTCTTTTCCAAAGAGGCCCGATCCTAATGAGTTAGATATATTGATCTATTGTTATTATTATATGCATATATATATTTATGACTTCTATAGTATATCTATGTTTGTATATTATAATAATAATAATATATATACTATCTCATACATATATATATTTATATATTATGATAATATATATATATATATATATATATATAAAATTTATAATTACTTTTATATATCATGCATATACACATATATTATCATATATGTTTATTTAATGATAGGAAATGTATGAAGAGTCTTATCATGAGATATGCATTTAGATACACATAGTCACAATACGTAATCCAAAATATATAATGCCAACATCAGATAGGGGATATGAAATGGCAACCTAGGTGGTTATAATGGCTGAAATGTGCAATGATATATTAGGCATTCCAAATTCAAGTTGCAAAGTGGTTATGACTCCCAAAAGTTGCAATCCAACTGGTCATAATGGCTAAGAAGTGCGATAAAGTGAAATTAGAAGAAAGTTAAGCCATTTCACCCTTTTCAAGTGGCTATACCACCTCAAATACATGACCATAGTGGTTATATCGGCTAAAAAGCATGACATGATGGGTTTGTTGGCCAAGGACAAGTTTAGACTTTAGACGCCTATATTTGAGTAATAAAAGCAAAAAAACACTTAATCACGAGTATCCTCATCTTATTTGGCCAAGTTTAAAATGAAAACAAATATAAAAGCATTTCGATGTGTTGGCGTTTCAATTCGCACCTCTGGAATGCGAGTTGGAAACGGACAGCTATGCACAGATAAACTGCTCTCCTATTGGAAGGGGGAGTTCCCTTTTCGCCGATGTTCGCTGAAAAGATAAATAAATTAAACTTCACCTATCTTCTTTTTGATTCTCAGCTGCGAGCACAAGGTTATAAAACTCTAAACGCTGCAAAAGAGGTTTTTTCCTTTTCAAAACTTCTACTACAACTAGGCTTAAACTAATGACGCTTTTAATCTCCTAAGTAAATTCAAAGCAAAGGGATTAAAAGTGGACAAGGAATGATTGTTTTAACACAAAAATTAAAGTAAATTTCTCCCAGATTTACATCACAAGACTCATTGTACTTTAATGATGAAAGCTGAAATAAAAGTTACAGAAGCCACACATCTGATGACAAAACTTGATGATCTGAGATAGAATATCAAAGCAAAGGCAGGCATGAGATTTCTATTCCAACATCACAAAGTCGATACAACTCCAGGACAGCAATACTGTAGCAAGAGGCAGGCATACAGCAAGCGATCAAACACTGGAAACAGATTACACAGAGTGAACAAGCACTTTCAACAATAATTTTGCAGGTTAGAACAGGCACAGCAAAATATATTATCTCCAACACCGTTCCCTTACAATGAACACAGAGTGAACAAACACTTGGAATAATAAGATTTGTAGGCTAGAATAGGCACAGCAAATTTTGCTATCATAAAAGTAGCTCCTTTACAATGGGCAAGGCTGCCCTTATTTATACTAAAATCAAAGGAGTAGGGAACCCTAAAATCTCCTTGATTAACCCTAACTTGCCAACTCGCAAGCCGTATTTCTATTCTAAAACAAGATTACAATGAACAAACGCTTTAAAGCAAAGTGCTTTAAACCAAAGAAAACTCCAATTATTACAAAGTGATTTCTTCCTAAATAAAGAATGGATGAACTTATGATGAAAGCAAATGCTTTAAAACAAAAAGCATCTGATTTAAAGCTGCTTTCTTTTGAGTCACATCCTCATCAACATTCTTGCTTTTTGGTGATGTCATCCATTGATATTATTTTTTGATTTCTTCTAAAAAACAGATTTTGAGAGAAAAAGCTAGCACATGGGTTTTGTAGGTAATTCCATTTTGAAGCAACCCAGATTGTTGGATTTTGAAAAAGCTAAGACATTCCCAAAAAAACAGCAAAAAACCAAATTCCCGAAAAAAGCAAAATTCCCAATCTTCAAGAGGATGAAATTCTGGATGGACCCATCTCGATGAAAACTGAAAAAGCTTTGGTCCAATTTCTGAAAAATGATCCCCTAGAAAAAAGGACCCTGAAAAAGCATGCCTCCTTGCTTCCTCAACCCGAAACTATGAAGAACGCTGAAAAAGCACTTCGTTTAGGTCTTCGAATCTTCGTGGAAAGAAAAATATGTCTTCTTCCTCTGGATGCAACCTGTAAAAAATAATGAATAAAAGAAGCCAAATGCTTGTCTTTATAGATCTTTAGGGCGAAAAAATAGCTTTCTTTGTGAAAGAATAAAACTTGGATCTTATCCATGAAGAAAGCAACTTTTAAAGCGCAAATCCAAATGGATGTCTTCGAATAGGAAGAATCCCTATTTTATAGCTACCTATGGCTTCATGTGTAAGATGACTAAAAATATCTTCTTTGATGATGTCATCGAACACACGAGCTTGCAAAAGTGTTAGCCAATTTTTCCTTCATTTTTTGAAACTTTTGCACTCGTTTCGAATCAAGTATGGCCTATCTCTGACTTCAACAAGATGGTAAAATGTCACCGTTGACTAAAAAAGCTGACTGATCACGACATTTTGGAGACCTATCAACTGTGATTCCATCCCCAGCCTCAAAACGATGTTTGACCGTAAATTTGACTTCTAGAAACTATCGTCGGGCGAAGTCTTGGAAGCCGCTGTCGGATGTCATCAGTAGGTCATGAAATTTTCTCTCTGGTGAACTTGGGCGCCCCTAGCCTCCAGGGGCGCCTGATTTTCAATGCCTTAGTCATTTTTTCAAAAATTTCAACTTTTTCAACTTCTTGATTTCCGTGCGCATTCCGGTGGCTGATGACCCATGTTTGGCTGTCGATTTCTGTTTGCTGGGACAAAACTGAGCTTGATGATCTGGCAGATAGGCAAGCCTGATGAAAATTGAGCTGATTGTACCCTCTGCCTGCCTCAAAAAACGTGCCAAACTAACTTGTTGTGAACCCGACTGGGTTGACGGAGGAAGATTTTCGTTTTCTGGAAAAACTCAAAAATAAACTAAGTTTGGTGGATTTGGGCGCCCCTAGCCTCCAGGGGCGCCTAAGATTCAATGCCTTAAAAAAAATTTCTGGAAATTTCAAATTTTATTGTCGTTTCTCGATTTCCGTGCCAACAGCCCCTGTTTGCTCTTCGTTTTCTGTCTTTCGGATGACTACTGAGGCAGAACGGGGGATGATTTGAGTAGCATGAACACATCTGTGATGAAATCCCAGCTTTTACCGACGTTTAAATGAGTTTGACCAAGTTTGACCACCTGTAAACGAGCTGACGTAGGCATTTTTTACGTTTCTCGAAAAATGCGTAAAAAATTCTAAGGCATAAGAAGTTGGGCGCCCCAGCCTCCAGGGGCGCCTAGGATTATGTGCCTTTGCCAATTTCATGATTTTCAACCTTCGTTTGCAACTTGCTTCGTTTCAAGTGTCGGCAGCTGCTTCCTGATGTCAATTTCAACGATTTTGTCAGTCAACTGCCACTGGATGGTGAATGAACTGGATAGCCTGAGTACATCTGACGTGAGTTCCAACTTTTCGGAGCCGGATGACCAAAATGACTGCTTTTATGCTCACCGGAACTGATCGACGGAGACATTTCTTGCATTTTCTTGAAAAACACGAAAAAAATTCTAACACTGGTGCAACTGGGTGCCCCTAGCCTCCAGGGGCACCTGGATTCTCCAGACTTAGTCAAATGTGATGATTTTCAACTTTTCTCCTCACTCCGGATTGACCCTGCTCCGTTTTGCGTTCTTCGTCTAATCGACGACTATTCGTCAGTTCTGCGTCGTCGGAACAACGTTGAAAACTTGAAAACGAGCTCTGGCAGATGAACTTCCTCCATTGATGACTTCAGAGCTCATGCTTCGCCTTCTGAAAAAGCAGAATTGACCCAGTAGAGAAAACTTGACCTTTTGCAAATTTCGTCTGGACCATGCTGATTGTGAAGTAGAATCGACCAATCAGAATCAGGCACAACACCTGAATCGGAGATTCTATTTTTAGAAAAATTTGCCAACATCTGTATCTCAAGAAACCTAGAAAACCTAATTTGACGTCTATTTTTAGAAACTTTCTAAAAATAGAAATTTCTATTTTTAAAAATTGACTTTTTGACTTTTTTGACGAAAAATTTTCTAGACTTGCTCAAAATGCCTTAATGAAGCAAAAAATTTTGATTGAGTACAACACGATGCATATATATTGGAGTATTGTGACATTCAAAACATAAAACAAGCATTTGATTCAATTGTCAAATACAAGTGCAGTCTTGTTTTATTATTTGCATTCCAAGGTGGTTATATTGGCTAAAAGGTGGAACATAATGGGTTAGTCGGCCAAGGACAAGTTCAGATGCCTATATTTGAGTTATAAAAGCAAAAAAACACTTAGTCCTATGTGCCCTCATCTTAGTCGGTCAAGTTTAGAATAAAAGCAAAGATAAAAGCATTCCAATGCCTATTTATTGGAGTATTGCGACATTCAAAACAAAAAACAAGCATTTGCTTCAGTTGTCAAGTACAAGTGCAGTCCTATTTTATTATTTCTAGGCTTCTAAAAAAGGATTCAAGGCACCAAAGTGGGGGATTTTCTTGTTCACAGAACCTAAGTCAAAGTAACACACAATTGTCATCACAAAGGCAGCATACGTCTCTTAATTATTTGATATTTCATCAATGAATTTCTTTTCAAAAGTTTTGATTACACAACAAACAGCAAGCTCTTCCTTTCCAAATTATTATTTTTTGAAATCACAGAGAGCAAAAAGAAGTCACCTTCAACAATGGAGTTACATGAAAACATCATAGACGTCAAAACACGCCTATCCAATGGACCTTATCATGTCAAGGACACCATGTTGGGTCACATGAATATTCTAGATTTGAAAAGGGATGAAAGGGTGAGAGCTAGAAGCAATTTGGTGGTTAAGTTGGTAAAAAGTGGACTTATTCAGGGTGTTTCTTTTCCCCTGACAATTCAGCCTCTTGAATTGGTCATACCTTGTGCCTGTCACTATGAACCTCACACTAGAAGAATCATGTCTTCTAACAACTAGATCATTTGCAAGTTGGGCACTGACACCCTCGAATATACCTTTGGATTGCAACTCTATGAGGAGACACAAATGATCAGCTTAGAAGATTGTCAAACACAATGGAACAATAATGAACCAAAATGCCAAAAGGAGATTGCATGAAAGTGGTTAAATGGACCCAGGAGAGCTCCCGTTTGCCAACATTGTACCGGAGTGATATTATAGAAGAACTTGGCCTCATGATCACCATGCTTAACAGAGTCACAAGTCGAGAACAGGCAAGAACTTTCAAGAGCTAGATGTTTTATATCATCAATCTCATTTGTGATGGGAGAAAACATGTTGCTTGGGCCTATTTGATCAACAATTCTATTCATTCCCAATTATCAAGATTCTTTGATGCTACATCTTTCCATATGGTGTCCTACCTAGTCTATTCATTGGTGCTAGCAAATGCCTTTACAAGGTTGGAGAAAATCCAAAGAAGAGGGCATTTTTTCCTAAAGCATCCATAGATAAAGTACCATGAAGGACTGAAGCATTTCAAGAGAGTTAATGACGTCTTTGCAATGTTCGAAGTCAAAGATTTGGACAATGAAAGCCACAAACAAATGACATATCATGTTAGAATGGTGATCATGGAGTGGGAATATTGGTTCATTCAGCTTCCTACCTTCACGTACATCAAAGTGTGCAGATTTGATGGAAATCTTTACAAGCTTCCGTGGTATTCAAGTGATCAGATTCTTCTTATGGAATATTGTAGGCAGTTATCAATTTCACATAGATATCATCAGGACAAGCACAAGGCAAGAGCCAATTTTCTCCAATATAGATTGGACCATATAGGTGTGTGTTAGCAGGTTACTTGACAGAGAACAGAGCAAACCGGAGGAGATTATACAATATGCGAAGACCGGAAGCCGACAAAAGACACATCCCTATGTAATAGATATAGTATATATAAAGATAGGAGACATTAGAATGAAAGCAAGTAAGCATGATAGGAGAATAGGGGTATATTCTGATGTAAGCAATGACATAGAAGTCATGTATGTAACTATGTCGGAGGATGGACGATGGATGTATACATTTGATTGCTGCTAATATATATATATATATATGGAAGTCTGCCGATACCGGATAATTATGTGTGTTATCTTATTTTGATATGTATGTGATGTTCTGCTTGGTTATTCTTTGTGTTTTGATGTCAATCTCTAGCTACCTGACCAGGGTATAAACTGACTACAAAGACTTGTCTGAGGACCGGATCTACGGAGCGGTATCTCTACATTTCTTGCTAACATTTGGTTCAGTTGCCGGGACCTTGGAAGAGGATAGTTAAAGATTGAAAGGGCAAAACATCTGAAGAAGTAGCACAGAGTTCTGGAAAGGAGAAAAGGCCGGGTTGGCGGGAAAAATTTTCAAATTGCGGAGGAATTCACATCTCCTTAGGTTTCTACCTCTATGAGAGGGGGGCAGGCACTTAAGGGGATGGCAAGTGGGAAGGGGGTAGGGTCCGCAAGGACCTTTCAAATGATGTGACTCTTCAAATATTGATTCCATAGGGTATAAAAGGACTAATGGAACACCGAATCAAGCAAACCCATGGCGAAAGGCAAGCAGCGAAAAAAAAAGATCGACGACGAAATCAGGACCGAAATGGAGATAAACGAAGAAGAGAGATTGAAGCAAACTTAGGAGCGACAAGAACATTATTGCAGAAGATTAGAAAGGGCACAAATGATGAAGGAAGGAGGGATAATGGAAAGTGTCGAAGAAAAGATAGAAGAATTTGAAGAGCGCGCCACTATGGGTGTTGTCGAAAGGAAGAGGACAAGGGCGTCATGAAGGATGTTGTTGAGCGCGCCAAGGAGGGTGTTGCTGGAGAAAGGAGATCAGAAGGCGAAGAAGACATAGAAGATGTTGCCGGAGAAGAATGCAGAAGGGAAAGAGAAGAAATAAGTGAATTAGGGTTTATGCCACAGACTGCCGAAACATATGAGTTAACACCGGAGTTTTTGAAGATGGATGAGGAATATATAGAGGAATTAATTTGCCGAAGCATAAAGGAGCTAAGAGAAGGAGAAAATGCAGCAAACATTGAGAGGCGTTTTTAGGGTTTTGGAAGGCTATTTGAATCATCATTGGCATGATGTCATTTACAAAAATAAGAGAATCCCCCAATTGAAGAGACACTATGAAGAGACACAACCCCTGGACCATGAACCACCCCGAGTGCCATATAAAGTCAAGAGAATTTTAGTTGAGAAGGAAGATATTTGAGCAAGCAAAGAAGCAGAGAAAACAGCAGAGATCCAAAGCAATTTTGCAGAGGTTTTAGGAGAAGAGTACTTTGAGATCCAATTACAGAGAGACAAAGGAAGAGAAGGAAAGCAAGTTGATAGAAGACTGCTAAACCGGAGAAGCAGACCAGAGGAAATCTACCGCAAAGTGTTGGAGGAAAGCATTCATGAATACCCCAATTAAGTTCCCTATATTTGATAAGGATACTATTGAAGCAGCCGAGCATATTTTTGTCTTGGAGTCTATTTGGAACCGGAAGGGAGAAACAAGAGATGAAATCAAGCTATTTGACTTCATCGGCACCTTGCGGAATGAAGAATTGAAGTGGTATAGAAAGACATGCCCAAATAGTGACAAGGAATGGGATGATATCAAGAAGCTATTCTTGAAAACTTTAGAGTTCCGGATGTTCCGACAGAAGGAGTAAGTGAGATGAGAGATTTCATGCAATTGGAGAAAGAATCAATAAAGGAATTTGATAAGAGATTCAAGGAGACTAGAAGATTGGCGGAACCATTGACTGAGAAGTAGAAGATAGTATGGTTTATTTCCGGAATAAGCCCTGAAATAAGATCAGCCCTAGATGGAAGGATTTTTGAAACATATGCAAAAACAGTGACATTGGCCTACCAGATAGAATCTCAATCCTAGCGCAAACAAGATAAGATAAAGGAAAACCTAGAATTGGAGAAGTTGAAGTTGGAATTGGAGCAGTTGAAGCTGAGGCAGGAGATATTAGCTAAGCAGGAAGAGAATACACAGAAGGAAAGACCTAATATTTGGTGTTCATACTGCACAAGAGAAGGCCACTTGAGAAATAAATGCCCTCGGAAGAAAGGTGAAAAACAAGCTACCGCAATAAAAGCAAATACCAAAGCAACAATGAAAAAAGTCAATTCAGTATATCATGGATTATGCGGAGAATGAGATGACCATGAAGCACAAGATTGTCCTTCACAGAACGTCCGGAGGAAAAGAGACTTTGTTGATGAAGAACATGAAGCATGGTATGGTGGAAACAATACAAACTCTGCGAAGAGCAGTAATATGACATACATGAAAGAAAGAAATTCATATGATGTAATGTCCCCATTTCCGACATGATCACCTAACGTAAGTCTAGGTTAGCCTATCCTCATTCCCATGGGCTAATTCATCAATCAAGGGAATAATTTTGGTTGAGCTACGGCTTGGAGAAGATAACGTTGTTCAGAGGCTTGGAGAATGGAAAGTTGTTTTATAAGGCTCAGTCAATTTTCCGGCAAAGTGGAAAATGAATTAATGTAATTTTACATTAATTATCAAAGGATAAAAATAATAAAATAATGGTTTGTGGTTTGGGCAAATCACTTGGAGAAGAAAACAATTAAATAATAATATTTTATTATTATTTAATGAGAGTGCTCAATTATGGGAGAAATAAATAAAAAATATAAATTTCTATTGGAGAGCCCAAATGGAAAAAAGGAAGAAATAAATAAAATAATATTTTATTTGTGGAGCGCTCAAGACAAGACGAAAAATTAATAATATTTTATTATCATGAGTGGAGCGCTCATCTTGGAGGCAAAAAATAAAATAAAATAATAAATATTATTTTAATTTTGGGCAGCCACCTTGGAGAATAAAATATTGCTTTGACCAACATTGGACGGAAAAGGTAATTCAAATATTCAATTTGAATTTTTTGGCAACTTTCGCATTTTGCTTGGCAATTGTATTGCAGGACTTTCCAAGGACGAAAACCCTTGTGGAAGGTGTGTTGGACGAAAACCCAATCACATCTTGGAGGTGGATTCATACGGAGTTCACATTTGCACTTCATTGGAGAATTTGGAGATTTCGTTGAGCATTCAAGATATATCTTTCCTTTGCAGATTTGAGCATCATTGTTGAAGACTATTGGCATCCTTGGAGCGCCGATTTCTAGAGGAATTCAGCCTATACTCTTGAGCACCAATTTACATAGTGATCCTTGCATGAATTGAAGTACACCTTGGAAGATTGAACTCAGATCAGATCAGATCAGCGGACTGTGTGACAGTGTTAGCCATAGCCGCCGCCATTCCTTGGTGATTTTACACATGCTTTGGAGCGATTTCCCTCTAGAGGGCTTCGCCACTTTGGAGGGCAGGTCTTTTCATCATTAGAAGGGCTGATCAACTAGCAGCATCCTTGGCGCCACATAACAGCATATTGCAGACTTCCTTTTCATCATCCGTCAGTCATAAAGTGGCAGCAATCAGCATCTAAGGAGATCAATTTATCTTGTGGTTCATTAACATTACCCATTGGAGCAATTGAAGACCATTTTGATATCTTTCATCATTGTTTTGAGGGTAGATTTGATCTAGAAGAGGTTCGGCTACTTTGCATCATCATTTGACATCCAATTTGTTACATTGCATTCATCATCTATTTCTGATTTGTAGCAGCAGTGATATGCATTATTGTATGGCCCAATTGGAGCCACAAACTTGATTGTAATTCCATTGTATATCATCACACTTTGGAGCAGCAGACTTGCATTCATACTCGGCATATATGAATGTGTATCTCATGGTGTAATTCAATTTGATAAGGCTGCCTATCTATACTTTTCTATTTTTTCGATTTCCTATATGTTAGTCTATGTTTCATGCTTGGTGAAGACATTTTGATAAGGAGCAGAAATAAAATCAGAATTCAGTCCTAGGGTTTGAATTGAAATTTGCAAATTCAGAAAATTTGGTATAAAACCCTAGAACGGGACATTACATATGATCAGGACTACAAGCAGCCAAGTTGGAGAAATCAGAGGAATATTAATGCAATACAAAATTCAAATTCTGGCGGTCCATCATATGGAAATAGCTATAATAATGATGACAGAAAACGGTTTGGAGGCTACAGAGGAGGCAAAGGCAAGGGAAGAAATCAAAGGAGGGAGAATGCCACATGCTTCAATTGCGATAAGCTAGGACACTTTGCTAATGAATGTTGGGCTGGAAAGAAAACACAGTGTTCATTTTGTAATAGCACAGAGCATGACCTATTTTGTAATAGCACAGAGCAAAGAGCACAACAATACTTCCGGAATGCACAACCACAGTCTAAGAGTGATGAGTTACAAAATCTGAACAATCAAAAAGAAGCAAGGATCATAAGAACACCAAAAGACCAAGGAGCAAGAACTTGCCAGAAGAACAACAGAGAGGAGACAGACATATCTTCAACTAAATCCATAGAAGAAGAAGAGTACTACCGGAGAAGCACACCAAAACATACTAGAAAAGAGAGAAGGAAAAGGAAGGAGAAAGTTGTAGTAGTAACAAGACAAAGAACCAATACCAGAAGGCATTATATCATTGAGACAGAGGAGGAAGATCGTGTGGAGGATGAAGAATTTGTTCCGACCAAGAAACAGCATGCGGAAGTGGTGAAGGAGGCTGAACAAACAATAAGGAAGGAGCAAGAAAAGGAGAAGCAATACAAACAATTTTTCACTGAAGGAGAAGTGGATGCTCTCAAGCAGTTAGCCCAATTGACATAGCAACACAAACTCATTGAGAAACTGAAACAATTCTCTAGGTACTGGAATAACGAACAAGGTCAAAGGAGTCAACTTCGGAGGATGGGAAGAACAAATACAGAATGGAAGACAAAACCACTTATGGTGGATGTTCACATCAATCACAAAAAGGTTTGGAATGTCATGATAGATTTGGGAGCAGGTGTCAACATCATCACAAAGAAGTTGTGGGAGCAATTAAGAAGACCTAAGCTATCAGAAACCACTTACAACATAATCTTGGCGGATGGATCTAACATGCAGACAATGGGAACATGGAAGCAAGTGGAAGTTAATCTAATGGGGATCAAACATGTTTTAGATTTCACTGTGGTAGCCATGAAGGACCTAGTAGAAGCTATCAATGCACTTTTGGGCTTGAGATGGTTTGTAGATGCAAATGGTGTCATAGACTCTCGGAAAGAAGAGTTATCATTTGCCAATGAGAACAAACTTGTCAACATCCCTCTGGGATCATCAATGGAGGAAGCATATATAGAAGAAACAAATTAGGATGAATATAGCGACAAGGATGCAAAGAATCTCTATGCAATCACAAGGTTGGATGCGGAAGAGACAACAGAAGAGCCTAATTCTGAGGATGAAGTGGAGATAGAGGATGATCACTATAGTACAGATAGTGAGGAGGTTTTGGAAGCATGGATGAGAGAAGAACTGGAACTAAAAACAAGAAAAATGTTGGGCTACTGAAGCATATTATGATCCGGACTGGCAAGGAGGACATACCGCAATCCTCCGCATTTCATCAGAACCCACCGCAGATCACTTGTGACACATATAAGGAGGACAAGGAAGCTATATCTCAGAAATGTCAAAAAATGAAACAAAAGAAGCGGAAAAATCAACATACCCAGATGACTGAAGTACCAGACATACAAGAAAGATAGTCATAAGTCCAAAAGATGAAAAAAGGGAGGAAGAATGCAAGGAAAACGTTGGGGATAGGTTACTTAGGATACCAAATCACCAAATCAACAATCTCTGGAAGAAAGAAAGCGATTGCGGAAAGATTCCGCCATGACAATACTCTGTATCAAAGCCTAGCCGCTAACGAGAAGTAGAACTTAAGTCATAAGGACAAAAGAAATAAAGTAATGAAGAAAAAGATGGCAAACGCTAAGCGGGAAAAATTAGGGCAAAACATAAGAGTATTTAACCCTACTCGCACCAAAGGAACCTCACTTTAAATTCATACTTTGGCAAAATCATAACACCAACAGCGCCAGGATCAAAGGGACCAGATCAAGGGCCAAATAAAACAGTTGAGGGAAGTGGTAAACCTGAAATTGGCTAACCTAACCGGTAGTTTTGCAGAGGCCAAACAAACCACACAGACTATAAAGATACAGACAGGTACAGAGGAAGTAGAGGAAACATACATGAAAGTAGAAGGACAGATAGCCATGGTGGCTAAGGCCAAGAAGCAATGGGATACAAGTCTAACACAACTCAAGCAAATCTACAAGACTATCCTACCTAGCAGCTGATTTTGCATGTCTTGAGGACAAGACATAATTTTGTGGAGGGAATGATGTTAGCAGGTTACTTACAGAGAATAGAACCGACTGGAGAAGATTATACAATATGCGGAGGCCAGAAGCCGACAAAAGACACATCCCTATGTAATAGATATAGTATATATAAAGATAGGAGATATTAGAATGTAAGCAAGTAAGCATGATAGGAGAATAGGGGTATATTCTGATGTAAGCAATGACATAGAAGTCATGTATGTAACTATGTCGGAGGATGGACGATGGATGTATACATTTGATTGCTGCTAATATATATATATGGAAGTCTGTCGGTACCAAGTAATTATGTGTGTTATCTTATTTTGATATGTATGTGATGTTTTGCTTGGCTATTCCTTATGTTTTGCTATCAATCTCTAGCTACCTGACCAGGTTATAAACTGACTACAAAGACTTGTCTGAGGACCAGATCTCCGGACCAGTATCTCCTCCACATTTCTTGCTAATAGTATGCAAGTGTTGTGGATGCAAAGAGCATGGGCATCGAATTGTCCAATTACAACTTGAAATGCTATCACAAGAGTAGATGCTTCAAATCCAAACACAGCATGCTCAAGAGATTGGGTCCCAAATTTGCATATGTACCTAACATTGAAGACTTTGGGCAAACTACCTCGATGAATATAATGCATCTAAAAGAAGAAACAACAAAATAACCTTGGATCAACTAAGAGAGATTACATCTAAGCAAATACCAAATGAACTAGAAGATTCATGTGAGGATGTTTTATCTCCCAAATTTGTTCAAGCAACAGATGTTCAAACATTGCCTCCAATTGATTGGTCAATCCGAGATGGCATAGCCGAAGATTGAATGAACAAAGCAATGATGGATAGGTCTCGAGCATTTTTGGAGAAGCTGGCAAAACATTCAATGTGCTACAAAGAAAAAGGTCAAGGTTACCCGAAAGAAGTCAAGAGGCAACTACTAGAGATTCAATGAGTGGAAGTGACAATCAAAAAGGTAAGACGAAAGTGTCAAGTCGAACCAAAGGGAGTTCCAGACCTGAGAAGCTGAAATTAGTACCTAAGAAGAAAGTGGAGTCTCCACAGCTTATTCACATAAGCAACTCTCTAGCCTCCAAAGTAGCAGCAGTTGCTCTTCTTGTTCCAACCCCAATTCTGCTAGAAATAGTTCCTAAGAATCCTACATCCTTTTTACATCCCTTTTACATACCTCTCCACTTCCAACAATGCAATCCATTGGTGAAATTACAGCCATGGAGGCAGAACTTCCAATGCCACATACAAGCAATACTAAGTGGGTTTAGGAGTTGAACAAGAAAAGAAGAATGGTTGTAGTGACATCCCTGAATTTGAAAGCAGTTTCAAACCTTCTTTCTGAATAGAAGCCAACGAAAGCCAAAAGACAAACAAGTTTCAAGAAGAACGAGGAAGGCCGTTTGATTGCTGAGAGTCGAGACTACCATTCTACCAATTAATAAAAATATTCTTTTCAATATTCCAAGGTTATACTTGGTGTTGCCAGCAAAAGAGGGAAAATTGATCTATTTCATTTTGTCGCCAAAAACGCAGAGGAGATGATGGAAAAAGATGGTAAGGTGAAGGCACAATTGAAAGTAGCAAATAAGGAGTTGAGAGCATACATTGCTCATCTAGTAAACCCAATGTCAAAAGCAGGAACTAGTTCACCTCTAAGACTAGAAGAAGGTCCACAAAGGCAACAACTTGATGAATTGGTGTCACATGGAAGAACAATTCAGCAATGGATTGGAAATTTGTGTGAAGATGGCATAAGGACAATTGAAGATTTGTTCAATGCATCGAAGGAGATTAGAGACCCCATTCAAAGTTCTATTTAGTTGGAATGTTCTATGACAAGTATGGCAGCATGTAGAAGTATTTTGACCAGCTTAGAACCCATGGAGTTTGGGGTGTTGATGAGTTGATGAGAGTAAAAGTAATAGCCAATCCAACAAGTAATCGAATTCCAAAATGGATAGCCAAGTGCCAAGTACTACTTGAATTACACAAGCTAGCTTTATAGATAGTTAAAGAAACCTTAAGAGGAGTCGAAGGTTGCTGAATAGGATATTTTATCCTTTTGTTTACCTTTGTCTTTCACATTTACTAATGATCAAGATGTAGTAAAGAGAAATCTCGAACAATTAATCATAACTCAGCTAGGAGGATCAGTCTTCGATATTCACTCTATGGATAAATTGATGAAGATTACCTTGAGACTTGCGACATACAAACTCAAGTTGCCAGAATATCAAGTATTGTACATGGGTAGCAAAAGCTTCTTGCATCAGCAGTTGGATAGGGATGTTTGTGTAATTAAATATTTAATTACACTTTATTAAGTTTACTTAGGGCTTTTATATTATCTTACAAATATAAAAGCAAGATTTCATATGTAATTATATAATCCAATTTCATTATTGCATCCAATATTGTGCAAATTTATTCTTTGTGCTTTTTTTCTCTTGTAGAAGGCAATTCTAGGTTTTGCAGCTGATCCTGGCAGCTTGAGTCAATCAATGGCTCTTACATGGTATCAGAGCTTCAGAACTGCAAGCCCCTTCTCGAATTTGGAGAAAAATCAGGCAAGAGATATTTGTTGGTTATATTTTTGTGTAAAACAAAGCCTTTCATTGGATTCAAAGAAGTCAAAATAGTCATATTAGCCTCTTATTTGGCTCAATTTGAGCTCTGGAGACCAGATCTACAAGGGTTTCAACAGGGGTTTTTTGGGATCTAGAGGAAAGCTGAATTTCAGAGCCTTTTGAGTCAAATCCAACCCTACCATCATGCTCAAAAGGCCCAAAAACCTTGTGATCGACTATCAAATCATCGAAATCGACCTCGGGATCATCTGGGGCAAAAACTTTTTGCCCACAGGGTCATACTACACCTGTACAACACACAAATCAAAAAAAAAGTTTAAAAAGAATATTTTTGGAGCACAAAGGCCCGAGTGGAAAAACAAGCCGCTTTTTTGGCTAAGCAGTCCATTTTTGGGCCCTGTTGGCCCTGAAATTGGGCATCCGGACGACAATCAGGCTGCGACAAACAGGAAATCGGTCGTCGGGGACAAAGAAACGGTCGTCGATGGCCGTCAACTCTCTGTTGCCGCTCACAGATCGCCTCCGCTTGTTGGACTCCCCCGACACCGCTCAGAACCCCCCACCGCCTAGCTCAACTGGCAGACTCCGCCTCGATGCCACCAACACCCCGCCAGGGGGCTACTCAGCCAAATCGCCACCCAAACACAGCCCAGATGCCGCCCACCCACCACCTACTACCGGAGTACCGCCATTCAACCGCTAGAATAGTGACAAGGCCCTTTTTTGGCCTTTTTGACCTAAAGGATTTTTTTTTTTGTGTTTGGCATAACTTGGGCATACAGAGTCGGATTTTCACAAACAAATAGGTGTTAGATAGCTCGTTCCGAGCACAATCCAGTGGTGCTGATATTTTTTTCCATATTTTGCTGCTAGTGACAATTTATTGCTATTTGAAGTCTAAATCACCATTTTGGCTTCCAAGCTCATAACTTTTTTGCCACGATCTCTGATTTTCACAATTCTTGCGACATTGGAAAGGTATTGAGGAGCTCTAAACAACCATCATTTTTTCTAGATTCAGCCCCAAGTATCTTTTATTCAGTTTGTCAGTTTTACACATTCTGGTTGATAATTTGGCCATACTAGCACCTAGAGAAGTTATGTTTGTTTTGGTGGGCTTAATTTATCAGCATTAATATATATTCAAATTGTTGATCTCTGATTTTATCTTTTGCAGAGATATCATGGGTTTTCTATTCATCCTTCTGTGGTAACCCTAGATGAGGATAATTATGAGTCTTAGCGAAAGGGCATCTTGACACATCTCAGGTGGCTTAATCTTTTGCCTTATCTCTATGGACTCATACCTGAACCAAATACACCTAAGAGGAAATCTGCATGGGGAAGTAATATGGATCATGTTGTAGGGTTGATTGGCTTCAGTGTTGATTTTGACACTGTGTTCCATCTCACATATTGAGTGCCCATGCGCTCTTTGGACTAGAAATTGGGAGATCTATGGAGACCCACATATCTCTCCATTCTTAGATGATCCTACTATGGATTGCCACATACCCCTTGATGATGCAGATCATATACCCTTTGATGATGATACAGTAGAGGAGCTTGCATATTTGACAGGTCTTACTAGTTCAGATGACACAAAGATTTCTCCTATTGCTCCTCCTATCGAGATCACATCTTCATCATTTGTTGCTACTTCCAAGTTCAATGTTGCTTTATAGAGAGCTTCCAGTGAGTCTTTGCAACAGGACATTATCAGTCTTCCAAAGATAGCCCATTGGGACGCATTTCTACCAGATATCTAATCATTGTTTGTGGAGTCCCATATTGCAGATTTGGGAGATACTTTGGAGGGTATTCAGTTCCTCTTTGATGACAGCTTCGATGGAGTTGCATCACCATCATCTTCTTCGGAGATTGTTCTTCATCCTCCTATTCAGTCACAATTTAATAGTGGATTGGAGACATTTGAGCAGTTTTCAAGAGATTCATTGTTGTCTTTGGATCATGTGCAGAGTTTAGAGACATTCATCCTTCCTGCATATTCCTATCCGGAATGGGAAGACATTTTGCACACATTTGCAGTTCTATTTCTTCCCAAGGGGAGGAATGTTGTTCGACGTTCGTGGATCTTCATTTTCATTCTTTGTCGAGCATCTACCAACACTGCAAGAGTCATCTTGAAGAGTGGTTGCATGGTCTCTCTTCTCATCTCTATTTTGGGAGCGAGTATTTCCTTGCGTGGGGTTCCATCCTTCTAACTTCTAAGGGGGTCACCAGACCTTCTCTCTACATCCTCTCTTATGGGGGATTGTACATATTTATTGATTGTATCTTCGTGGTGGATTTGGTCCTTGAGGGGTCTTGATGTTGAGTCCTTCCATCACTTATCTTATGTTTCCTCTCTTTCGGAGAGGGATTTTATTCTATGGGTTTTTCTCCTTTTCTCCATTTTTGAGAGACTATTTGTACATGAGTACCTAAAATGGCCTTGTAGTCGGGACCCATCATTGCATCATTGGCATTTTTCTCAATCTCCCTAAGTTGCACTTAAGGGGAGATGTTGGTGTAATTAAATATTTAATTACGCTTTATTAAGTTTACTTAGGGCTTTTTAAGTCACCTAGGGTTTTCTTATCTTGCAAATATAAAAGCAAGATCTCATATGTAAAGCAAGATCTCATATGTAATTATGTAATCCAATTTCATTATTGCATCCAATATTGTGCAAATTTATTCTCTGTATTTTTTTCCTTTTGTAGAAGGCAATCCTAGGTTTCGCAGGTCATCCTGGCAGCTTGAGTCATCAGTGACTCTTATAGAGGCAACCCATAAACCTCTAGTCATTGAAATTAGAGAATTCTTGGATAAAGTTGGGTTGGCAACAGAAAAAGATGATACACCACCACTAGAATCTCCTAATCATTCAAATTCAAATACTAAGCTAGAGGATAATGATGTAGAATAGTTATTTATAAATATTTGCTATTTTTGATCTATTCTTATTTTGAGCAAAGATGAGAGCCTATTTTAGGCAAATTGTATTTATTTATTTATTTTAGAATTAGTTGTCTTAAAAAAAGGGTTTTATTTCCTTAGTTTAGGAGATTGGATAAATTTGCATTAAAAGCAACTTTAAAACATTATTTTTAGCCGATAGGCTTTTCTATGTGAGCATTATAGTGCTTGGAATTGTCTCACGCCGTTTAAAAAATTCACACCGGAAAATTTTCTAAACTCATCGGTTGTTCCTATCGGCGTATTCCTTGAATCTCCTATGGGTGCAAGGGCTAGAATTACTATTTCTCCTTAGAAGCTTCTCTTATAAATAAGTGCATTGAGCACATAAGGCAAGGAAAATTTGTGTTAAGCTTATGTTGCTAAAGTTTTCGTTCAAGTTTCAGAGTTAGAATTTTATGTTGTAATCGTGCAAGTTTGGCAAGTAAAATAATAAAGAAGATTCTTGCTCAACTTTGTGTAACTTTGATCTTCTACCTTGCGAAGTAGCTTTGTATTCTTCAAAGTTATTACTTACTTTCAATCTTGTTCTTCATCAACTACTATTATAAGTCTTGTGTTTGTTATTCAAATCAATCCATATGTTGATATGTATCCATTGACCTTTGCTTTAATCATTGGACAGCATTGGTGTTTACATTTGTATTATAATTTAGCTGCAAAAATGGAAAACCTCATGGTGAAATAAGTACTTTGTCTTGTGCTCCTACCTCCGAGATCAAAAGATAGGTCTAGATTGTTTTTTAAGCATTTTGTTTACATGCAAAATCCTAGAAGATTATTTGTATAGTGTGCATAATTCACAATCTAGTTTACTTGTTTTAGATTCTAGGAATAGATTAAATCAAGGAGCTTCCCCTGCTAATTTGAAAAGAGGATTTCCTCACACACTGTTCCATTTTCTGTTGTCACAAAAATGACAAATTAAAACACTAATAGGTACATATGGATATATTTTTTGGACACCAGGTGCCATCCATTCACTCAACGTGGTGACGCAAAAACGGAAAACCTCATGGTGAAATAAATACTGTCTTGTGAATATCCATGAAGTATATACATTTAAATAAGTATATTTAAATGGAAACTTAGGATATTCATGAAGAATATACATTAAATATCATTTAAATATAAGTTGACATTTACCTTTTGCCATTTACTTTCTTATACTTTAAGTTATATTTTATGTATATACTGTCAGGATGTTTGAGAGTGGTTTCAGATACATAGGAATTAAACTACAAATTCTAGAATTTGGAGGATCTCACAGATTTCAGACTCAACCAGATTTTCAGGGATTTCAGGGGACAACACCAAACACACAAAACAGGGCAAATACACAAGAACTCCTTAGAAAAATTTTAATGAATTTGACAAGATTTTGCAAATATGGGGCTGGAAAAGAGGAATCCCAACACGTTGATCCCAGAGGATGAGTGGTAAGCTCATGTGGAATATGCTTTGAGGTTCAGTGAGCCCACCATGAGTATGATTAGGTATGCTAATAGGGATCGACCATGTTTGGATGAAATTTATGATAGCATGGACTCCATGGTTCAAAAAATAAGGACCATAATAAAAGCCAAGGAGAATGAACCCACATAAGCATTTTTCAAAAGAGTGCAAAGGATTATTGATGATGGTTGGAACAAGATGACCACACCCTTGCATTTCCTAGCATTTGCTTTGTCCACAAAATATATGTTTTTTTCTTGCCAAGGAGGATGGCAGCATATAGATTGAAGAGGTTGTTGTTGGGTACAAGACCGCATTCAAAAGAATATTCCCAGATGAAGAAATACAAAGTGTTCTCTTAGGTGAGTTTGGCCAATTTATATCTTTAAGAAATCATGATGTTTGTGCTCTTTGAGACAAGTACAAGAAAGACACTCATGAATGGGTACATCCATGGCCAAAGCTCTATTTACCTGCAGCCTCTTGCAATAAAAATTCATCTTAGGTATGCTTTTTTTTAATTTTTTAACTTCCTTACTTTTTGTTTGCTGCTATATATTATAATTTGTGTTTTATAATTGCAAATGTTGTATTGAGTTTGTATGCAATTTCAATAAGTTGCAAGTTCTTCTTCGGTTGAGTAGAATTGGAGTACATACTCCTTTATCCACTTAATTAAGTACAATCAGTTGGCTGCAATAAAAGCTAAGGATTTGGTCTATGTGCATTCCAGCTTGTGTCTCTTGTTACTATTGTACCCAATCCAAAAATATTCATATGATGCTAAATACCAAGCCGTACTCCGTTTTCTTTTTTTATCAAGTTGAGAGTCTTGTTTGTCTTCTTTCTTTTATATCATTGCAGGGATTGTTGAATGAAGCTTTTGAAGCTATTTATCGCAGTGAGAGAAAGAAGTTCTTGACAAAGAAATTTGCTAAGCAAGAAATTTGAGCATACACTCGATATGGGAAGATGAGTTTGGGTTTTTCAAGTGTCTAATTTGCATATAACAAGCATGCACTATTGTGAAGAAAAACAATGTCAAAATTCTGCTTTCAGGAGAACCCTCCATATGAGGTAAAATGAAAGAGTGCTTATTGAAGTGCATGCTTGTAAGAAGAAAGGTTTGAAATCAAAATACATGTGTTCATAGGCATCTGTAAAATCAAAGAACATATATAGGCACGCGCTTATATAATGAAAACTAATATTTTCAAATTCACAGTCAGCAATGATTTATATTGTCATGCCCCTAGATGAAAGAAGAAGCATTTTGAAGTCTTTTGCAAATCTATGATGATGCTAGGGCATGCGCCTTGCTGAAACAGAATTGACAAATTATCAATGGTAATTCTCATGCTTGCATGTTGGAGTTGCTATTCATCGAGTATTCGGTGTTATTGTTATCCGAGTTTGTTATTCACTCAATGACATTTATTACACCTATTTTGCTTATAAATGTTTATTGAGATGTCCCATTATGTTTGCTAAGGGTTAAATTGCTTTGACAAATTTGCAAGCTTTGTATTGCAAGTGAACTTAAAAGTGTCTCTCATGGCTTTGTATCGAGTCCTACATTTAATTTAACCATAGCGTTCGTGTTTATGTGTTAGACTATTCAACTCTGTGTGTACTTATCACGCTCTATCTCTATTTTTAATTGAACGATGTAAGTGTGTAGTTGGAGGATTTGTTTTAAAATCAAAAAGCATAAAATCCTTTGTCTAATGTTGAAAGAGCATCTTAGCCTTTTACCCCAGGCAAAACCAAAAGGACATACATTTACATTTTGTACCGAGTCCTACATTTAATTTAACCATAGTGTTCATATTTATGTGTTAGACTATTCAACTCTGTGTGTACTTATCATGCTAAGTCTTTGTTTTTAACTAAACGACGTAAGCATGTAGTCGTAGGATTTGTTTTAAAGTCAAAAAGCATAAAATCCTTTGCCTAATGTTGAAAGAGCATCTTTGCCTTTTACCCTAGGTAAAACCAAAAAGACATACATTTACATTTTATACAACATGAACATGAACCACCCCAAAAATCATTGTAAAGATTGTAAATTGCAAGTACATATTGTCTAGTTTTAGATTAATTTTTATTTTACAAGGAGCTTCTCCTTCTAAATCGAAGAGCAGTTTTACCACACATCTGTTCCATTTTGTGTTGCGCTGGAAGATGAGAATTAAAATGCTAGCAGTCACATTAAATACCTGATTACAACGAGGAGGCAACGATGAATTGGGATCTAACCCCTAAGTGTGCCAACCTAGATTGTTCTATTGCAGTCATAATCTCTTTAGATGAGGCAGATTCTACATATGACATGGCTAGTGGGAGTGGCATTGTAGCTGATTGTGGTTCAAATGAGCCAAATATTGACTTTGATCATGATGCTCTTTATGAAGAGCAGTATGAAGATTAATATTATTGATTGTAATTTTCATTTGTATTGACATTTGGCATTGAATCAATGAATTATGAATTTATGAGTATTTTCTTTTTTGCAAATTATAAGGTATTTTGTCTTTTAGCAATTATGAGTATTACTACATATATACACAAACTTGTACCTGAACCCAGGGAAAAAAATCTGCCATATTGTGTATCTGAACCCCAAACCCGATCCAAGCCCGAATCCGAACCAGCAACTTAGCATTTAACATAGGCAAGAAGTTTCAGCACAAAGGCAACTATCATAACCATGATTCTCTGTATCTTCTTTTCATTTCTCTAATGTATGATTTTTACAACAAAAGTGGAATTGGGCACTATACACACTGCAATCAATATCGATTAGTCCTTGATTACGGTTATACCTAACCAACCATGTTTCCAACTCATGTAATGAAAGTTACAAACAAACCAGATGGTAAAACCCTAAGAATTTATGCAACATCCCTATAACATCATCAACCATCATTATAATATCATCTTGAACATAACTAAAATACCAATTATGAAATTATTTTGACCATTTACAACATCGTTGTTTCAACTCAAAAATAAAGAAAAATTTTGAAATTGTAATTTACAAGAAATGTATGATTTTTACGACAAAAGTGGAATTGGGCACTATACACACTACAATCACTATTGATTAGTCCTTGATTAGGGTTATACCTAACTATGTTTCCAACTCGTTAATGAAAGTTACAAATAGACCAGATGGTGAAACCCTGAGAATTTATGCAACATCCCTATAACATCATCAACCATCATTATAATATCATCTTGAACATAATTAAAATACCAATTATGAAATTATTTTGACCATTTACAACATCGTTGTTTCAATTCAAAAATAAAGGAAAATTTTGAAATTGTAATTTACAATGCCGACGATGTTAACATGTTGATTTCAGCTAGCCTGTCAGCAATGGCAGGCATATTAATGCAATGAAACATGTATAAATATGGAAACGCCTATCACATTGTGCCCTGTAAAAATCACAGTGGAAGGCAGCAAAGGGGATTTGTGGCAGAGAGAGGACTGCATTAGTTTCGATGTATTAGCAAAGACTCTGGTGTGAGCATGATATCAACAAGATAATAGCTTCTATTTGACTAATCTGACTTTATGACAATCACATACTTCAGCATTTAAGAGTAAATTTTACATCAAACGGATTCATCATTGTAATTTCAGCTTCCAGTCATAGGAGGCTATGCATTCTGAATACTTGAACATACATCTATGATAAACACAACAAATTATATCAAATCTAATGATTGTCTTGACTCTTACCACCACATCAAAATAGACAATCTGTTGTTTCTCAGAGTGTCCTTCATCTTTGTCGGATTTCATGTTTTGTAAATGAGGTGATGTCGATACTTCACGTAATAAAGCAAGCATATTGTCTCCAAGATGCTGAAGTGAGCCAGGCTTCAAAAGATCCAATTTGTCATTCTGCACAAGAAAAAATTAACAAAAAATGGTATTTCATAAAACATGAAAAAAAGATCCATTCTTTTCAGTACATTTTACAAGCCTATTTGATAGCGTGAATATAAACCAAAATTTGAGATATGTTAACTGATCAGACATCTGCATCTAAATATGAACAGAAACCTTGTGCAATTCTGTCTGACATTTAAAACAGATTGTAGTTGTAAGCAGTCAATAACATACTCTCTGTAGAGGAAGCAGCCTATAGGGTACACTAAATCATTTGTAAAATATAAATATTAGCTAGAAAATTATGCAAAGAACTTATTAAGAAACAATGTTTAAGCAACAAAAACTGAACCTTAGCTGCAAAACAGGACAATATCTAAGAGGAAATAACACAAGACAAAATCATTTCATGCATTACCATTTTAATGTCCTTGATATATTTATCATGTATTTGACTCAAGACATTATCTCCAGTTTTCACTACCTTCATTTCTTAGTGAAAATTGTCATCTTCATTTAAATATAACTAAATTTACTACCTTTGTTGCCAACCAAACAGTTGATGTAGTTTTTCCTTGAGTACAAGTTTATTGGAGCAATTTGAACATTTAAGCACAGAGAACGGAAACAATCACAGTAAAAACATTGTTATATCATTATATGAAGTCCAGAATGATTACCAAAATGCAAGGTGCAAGTGTTAAGACTCAAAACAAGTGCCAGAGGCTCGATTTGTGATTTTAGAGAAGTCCTTTGGTGAATCCTCAGATTATTTTCTAATTTTTTGTTGGATGAAAAACAAATTGACAAATTTGTTATATCTTTATTTATTTTGTTTACCAAAACTTTTGCTGAGTTTGAGAACAAGTCCAAAAGAGGTCGTCTAAGTCTGAGTCTCAACACAATGGGTGCAATGTCAACATTGTGATGGTCATCCCAATTTCAAATGATGTCCCCTTACAGACTTTAGGTTCCTATACAACAATGGTTCGGAAGAACCACTGTCCAGTTATTCATAACAATCGTATGCTTAATTTATTATAATGCATGTTACATTTGATGGATTAGGATACATAATATTATGACAAGAGTTTACAGTTGATGTAAGGAAATTTTCCCACACTACCAATACCAAAACTCAAACAAAGCTCTGATACCAAATGAAAAGAAATACACACAATTTCCTGCATTAAACCTATGAGAAGAGATGTCACAAGTTATCCAATCTATATAAATTCCAGCAACATTCTAGCATAAACCACATATATCAAGAATGAAAGAAAGAACAACCACACAAGAAAGAGAGACACCAATATACCTTGGAAAAACCCTTTTGGGAAAACCTAGCCTCCAAAGCACCAAAGCTAATATATTTCCAACAACAAAACATTACAATTACAACATCAAGCTCCACGCCTTTCTCAACCACGGAGGACACCATGCAAGATATGACCTTCTGCAGCAATGTGCGACCGTTGTTTCTATCCCCATGAGACTAATCTAAGAACAAATGAGAGCCACATGTCCCACTCCATGCTCCTCAAGATCTCTTCAACAAGCAACTCAAGCCTCTAGGTGATCACACCAAGCTCCACTCACAATGAACAAGATAAGAATAACCTCCATCCCAAGCCTTCTATTTATAGGCAAGACAGCAACAAGCAAGGGAAAACTTACTAAGTTTTCCTACCATCATTACTTAATGCCCCAAGCACCAATAATCAAAGCACCCAATGCACAAATAATCAATACACAAGCATCTCTAACGTGGGCGCCCAAGTTTGCCGCCAAGACAAGTGACAACACATTCTCCAAGGCATCAATATTGCTCCCTCCAAGCCTAGTGCCCAAGTTTGACTTGCACATGTGACCCAAGCATTTAATGCTTTTTACATTATGGAATGCATTTTACATTGATCCCCAACCATTAAATGCATTCCTCCAATGAACCCAATAAACCATGTGCTTACTAATCCATTACCCCCCAATGTGCCACCGACATTAAATGCAATTGCAATGTTACACACAACCACCCCCTAAGAAAATATTGGACTCTCCCAAAGTGTGGAGCACCACATAGACCTAGACCACAAATTTACAAAATATCAAATATTTCTATGCAAGGTGTACAACACCTTATCCCAATAGTTAACAAACTTTTCCAGGATGCAGGGACATTTCTGAGACGTGGGAACAGGGGCGAGACTACTATTTCACTTAATTATTGATAGACTTAAACCACAAAATATCACATTACAATTGAGCTAAAATCTGCCCTCCCCACTAAGCTTGATTATCTCGCTCAAGCAATAGACCTCCATACACTTTCTTTGACTATTCTCTTGTGGGGGTTTGCCATGGAAATTCTCTTTCTTGGTTTTGAACAATTCTTAAGGATGGAGCTGAAGTTGCTGCTATTTTGTTGGAGGTACTTACTAACTTTGGTGGCAATCTTCAATGATGATTCTCCAAAAGGAAGGAGCCTTTACAGTACACAAACCATGGATAATATACAAATATTAACTAAAAAAATATGCAACAAAATAATTAAGAAACAATGCTTAAGGGGAAAAAATGATAAATTTTAAGTGCAAACAGGATGATATCTAAAGAACAAATAACAAAAGCCAAAAAATTATTTTACACACAATCATTTTAAGCTCCTCATCACATTTATCATTCATTTAGCTCAAGACATCATCTCCGATTCCACTACCTTCACCACTCACTGTCTTATAGTGTCCTTACTACCTTTGTTCCTGACCAAACTGTTACTTTAGCTTTTCCTCACGCAAGTTTATTGAAGCATTGTAGCATTTAAGCACAAAGATGTCATGTCCCTATATTAGTAATTTATAATTGAATTCACTATGTAATATTCATTCAAATTAAAGATATGAATAATATAATAAATGGAATCTATTTAATATATTTAAATAGATTTTATTTAAAACAATTAACAAAATATATTATTATTATATTTATAAATAACACATATAAATAAATAATATATTATAAATATATCTAATAATATAAAGACAGATATTATTATTATTATCTTATATTGTAATATAAATATAAATAATATAATATAAATCATATATCATTTATTATGATATAAATGATATAATATAAATAATATAAAATAAATAATATATCATTTATTATAATGATATAATATAAATACAAATAATATAAATAAATAATAATATAAATAAACATCTTTTAACCTAACCTCTTATGATAAGGGAGTTACATATCGTTAGAACTAGTTTTACCACAAAAGGGAATTAATATAAAGTAATAAAAATTATAAGAGGGTAAGTATGTCTTTTACCACCAAGCATAATAAGAGATGTGCCTCTTCGAACATATCCCTTGAAAGGGAAATAAATAAAGGTTGTGAGATAGATGGAAAAACATCTGCAGTTCGAAGGTCAACCAGAAGCAAAGCAATATATATATTTCTGTGTAAATACTTAACTTCAATCAGCAGATAAGTCCATAAGCAAACCAATTGGCATAAATTAGATACTCTACATAATTCTGATCTGTTATCAAAGATATTACAGAAAGCATTCTAAGAAGACTTTCCAACAGCAAACTGCCATTCTTGCAGGCTCCAGTAATCGAACTGATATAATACCACAGGTATGACAGTACATTGTTTCCCTTGCTTGTATTAATGTTCAGTATAACACTGCATTTATTTACAGCCAGTTCTGAGCAATATAATTCATGGACAGTCATATGTAATATTCACTAACTGTGTAATCTATATACCATTCATTAACCACATATGGGATCAATGAAGGGTGACATGTCTAGTATATCATTCATAGTCGATGTATTGGTCTTGGCTACCTAGAGTACCAAGAATCCTCACGGATGCCTTAGCCTCAAGAATACACCAAGTAGTTCTTGAATAAGGATGGGAGACAAACATAGCCTATGATGAACAACAGCATGCTACACCCTATCGACCCCATATGGTGTTAAGGAATAGTATACAAGTTATAGAGAAGAAGTATATGTTGATAAGATCATGAAGATAGCATGTGAAATGTCATGATAAATGGTGAACAATGAACATATGAATTGCATCGTGTAACAGTACCAATAGCAGACTGTGATAGCATGAAATCATTATAAATTATGAATTGTTTACATTGCAATCGGTTTAGTTAGATTATGTAATGAGTATGAAATGTTTATGTGCATTTTCATTACAATGAACTAAGGAAAGGTTAAATGAATACAAAGAGTATAAGTACATAAAAGGCATGAATTCCTAAAATAGAGGAAGGCAATAATGTTAATCAACTCGTCACTATGAGGAGTAGGGAAGATTAGGGGCGGGCAATCAACCAAGGATAGGTAGGGGTTCATTGGTCTAGAGCACCCCTTCAAGCCCTTGTCTCAAGATGGTACCTTAGGGAGCAAGAGGTAGTCTTTTTGACTTGAGTGGTCTAGAGAACCCCGAGTCAAAGGAAGGTCCTAGAGTGGCCTGGGTCTAGAGTACCCCTCGAAGGAAGAATGACCTATACCATTGGCATTGCACCCTAACGAATTCACTCTCATAAGATGGAGGATTTGATTAACAAAGGCCCAAGTAAATCTCTTCTAGGGAATCATGAAATGAATGCAATCAATCTATGATAACAAATGGTTTATGTTTATAAATAAGGACATGTGATTTCTAAGAAGAATTGTATACTAATGTTCTCTTTGGTGAGTTGAATTGTGCAAGGTCAAAGAAAAATTCGGACTCACTAGAAGGGGACATTACAAAGAACAGTAGTAATCACAGTAAAAAGAATACATGAAGTCCAGAGTGATTAAATAAGTGAGAAGCAAATTTTGCAAGTGCTAGAGGTTCAAATTGTGATTCTAGACAAGTCCACCAAGCAAATTCTCAGAGTTTTTTCTGATTTGTTGTGTGATGGAAAAAAAAATTGCTGATTCCTCACTGAGTTAGATACCAAGCCCAAAAGAGGTCCTCTGAGTGAGTCTAGGTCTCAACACAATGAGTGCGGTGTACCGGTCATCCCAATCGCAAATGATGACCCCTTGTAGACTTCAGGGCTTCCTATACAATAACAATGGCTGGGAACAACCACTGACCAGTTATTCATAATACAATTGTATGCTTGATTTATTATAATGCATGTCACACTTGATGGATGCATGACATTAAGACAAGGGTTTACAATTGGCATGTGTTTAACAATGACATTCAATTTATTATTGATAGACTTAACCACAAAACATTACCACAGTCCAATCAGGTTAAAATCTTTCCTCCCCTCTAAGATTAATTACTGCACTCAAGCACTGGACCTTCATGTTCTTTCTATGACTATTCTCTTGCTGGGGTTTCCCATGGAAATTCTCTTTCTTGGTTTTGAACAAATCTTGAGGCCAGAACTGGAGTTGCTAATGTGTTGTTGGAGGTACCTACTAACTTCGGTGGCAGTTTTCAATGATGATGATTTTCATGATGCTTTCTTCTATACTGATATTGAAGTATCCACAATATTCTGCAACAAAAACTGTTCATTCTTGATGTTATTTTGCTCCTTGTTTCTATTTTTTCAATGAGTTTTGCTGATAGTTATAGTCCAATTTAATTATGGGTTGCTGTGACAAATAGCATTTTTACCTAGACATTAAAAGATAAAACAAGACGGCAACCATTTATGTGGGAATTAAATTGATTTTTACTTGAGATACAATGTACAAAGATTTAAGTCCCCGTTCAAGGGTTAAGAGATTCTATTACTAGACAGAATAACGGGATTCATATTGATCCTAATTTGAATGGGGAAAGAAAAGATTGGGAACCCCCTCCTCAGAAATTTGTGAAAATGAACTTTGATGGGGCTTCTAAGGGTAATCCAGGAAGTACTAGTGCAGGGTTTGTCCTTAGGTGCTCAAATGGAGGCTTTGTGTATGGCGGGTCTCTCTTCTTTGGTGTAAAAATGAATAATGAAGCTGCATGGGAAGTGCTTGTAGCAGGTATGATGGCAGCAGCTTCCCAAAGAATTGAAAATATTATTGTTGAAGGGCACTCTCTTCTTGTAATCAATGCACTTTTCAAAGGGCTCTTGCCCGAATTGAAGGTTAAAGTGCTATATGGATGAGGCCTTGTTGATTGGTGCCAAATTTGTGACTATAAGATATCAACATTGCAAGTGTAAATTAAACTCAGTTGCAGATTTTTTGGCAAATTTCGGGGTGGACTTAGAGCCCCTTACAACACTCTATATTCATCTATCCAATTCCCAAGTTGGCATTGAACGTCACCTTAGATATATGCCTCCTTAATTGTTTGCAACTTTGGAGACCCTTTGGTCTTGCTCCCTTTGATGGCGGAGTAAATTTATAGCATGGATGCTGGCATATGGGAAGCATCTATTAGATGCCATGTTGGTGATCCCTATGGGTACATTGATCTATTTGCAGCTCTTGGGAAGTAATTGCATTAACATTCAATGATGTGGTCACATGTGTTTAGAGAGTTATTTCATAGCGTGCAAAGGCATATGGTGGTTGCATTTGTGCAGCAGTGGCTTCAGATTTTCAGTAGTCTTGGCGATTGGCATTGTTTCTAATGCGGTGCTTTCCACATCTTCTTTGTGTAGTGATTATATGGGAAGTCGAAAGAGGTCAGGGAAAAGTAGAGATCCCAAGTGGAAAGACAAAGTGGCACACCAACGTCTCAACTCAATTTTGCCTATGATTATGTTGTTATGCTAGGGTTTGTGAAGGAATATTGGGAAAGTCGGGATTCGGATTAACAGGAGAACCTAAATCGAAGGCTTTCATAAAAGTAGATTTCATCACAAATTTGGCTACGGTGGCCCTTGATGCAAACATGCGGCTCTGGTTGCTTCGGCTTTTCCTCCCTTGGGAGATATGGAGCTGGCAAAAGATGTGGAAGGTGGTGGTTTTATGGAGCCTAAATATATGAAGAAGATGGAAGGGGCTAAGTCTATGAATTCTCCTATTTCCAAGGGTGTAGAGAATGTGGTCCCACTGTGGTGTGAGCTATCCCTGCTTAAGGCTTATTGCAATGATGTTGGGAAGGTTCTAGCTGGAATGTATGTAACACACAATCAGGGGTGATTGAAAGTATCTAGTGACTACACAATTCCTAATTTTTGTGGTGGCTTTATTCACCGACTGCAACATTGAAGGGAGCTAAGCAAAAGAGTACACTTCCCTTCCCTGGCTAGGGCTTATCAGGAACAACAGACATTAAGGGGTCAGCCATGGAAGGATGGATAGGTTGAAGAGGTGGTGAACTATGGTGGTGATGGTAATGCATGCAGGGAGCATTGTGGAGTCTGCTGATTTAGCAGCTGCGGTTAGGTTTTTTGTTGTTGTTTGTAGGATTTCCATGGTGTTTTAAATGGTGCTTTGATTTCTGTTTAGGGTTTGCTCTCTGTCTAGTAGTATGTGGCTTTTTGGTTGTGAAGGATTGTGATGGAAGTCTGGGCATCAGTGTTGCTGGTTGGTAGTCATACAATCCTGTTTTTTTAATTTTCTGTTATGTATGTAGTACAACCCTTTTGGTTGCTTATTGTAATGCGCTTTACATATATGTTTATTTCTCCAAGAGCGGGAGCACCAATAGATCCCCTAACTAATTAATCAAAAAAAATATACAAAGATTTAAGTAGTCAAAAATTCAAGCAGTTTTGTACTATATTATGATAAAATGATGGATTTCTTCATCCATGTATTTCATGACAGTCATAAGCTATATTTGCGAAAAAGGATACCTCGAAATCTATTTTCTTACTACTTTCTTGCAAGTTGAAAATGATTGGCAAGATCACCAAATTGGGATATAACTTATCAACAAGTTACACTATCTTTAAAAAAATAAAATAATGTTGGGTTGTGATTAATCCAAAATGATAATAATTGTGAGTCAAAGGGTGCTTGTAAGGCATTAAATGTACCAAAAAATTTTGCCAATGTGGAATGGGCTTTGGGATGCAAGTCTTCAAGTTGATGTGCTGACATCTTTCTTCTCTCCAGGTTTAACATTGCTTACAAGAGCTTTTGTTCTTTGTGCCCCCTTGTATTGTGAATATTACCAATGTATACGAGAAAAAAAGGTCATAGAAGAAGTTAATGCATGGTTGAAACTCCTGTTACTCTTCTTATAATTGGCAACTCGATAACGACTTAGTTATCACATTCCTCTAGCGCCTAAGGAAATATAAATTGAAAGTTAGCTATCCAGCAACTCATGTTTCATCTATATGCATCTTGCAGGGTAGAAGTGTGTTTTGTAGGGTCGAAGGAAACAGTCCACAACAGAAAGTTATTGATAAAAATGGTGTATTCCCATACTGAAATTTCAACTGAGGTGAGGAACGAGTTGCATCCTTTATGCAGAAACCTTACTGTGATTCTAACTTCTGAGGTAAGAAGCTCTAAACCACTGAATTAGTCATTTTATGCCCTCAGTGGTATAGTGAAGTTCAAGTCCCTACCAAACTACTCCTGCCGATGAGCCATGTGGCTGTGACATTTTTTATATGAGAGTGTCCTATGGGAGATTTGGGATGATCATGCCAATTCCCCTAATCCTGCAGGTTGGATCAATTGGTAAGGGTTTCATTCAATTACAACTCTGTAGTCCTATCCTTAGTATTTAATAATTTATATGTTTCAGATGTTAGGGAAGTAAGTTTTAACACATTGAAAAAAATCATATTTTGGATGGACAACCTAAAAATGAAACTAAATCATTGTCTCTCTAGGATTGCCAGGTACAAATACACTTTGTTTGATCAGAGTTTAGAACTTGACCACATGCTAAAGATATGACCTGTAAACTAGACACCTTAACAAGTGTGAGAGGTGGTTTCTTGAACATCCTCCCTGTTTTAGTTAAATGTAATCTAAAAAATGCTTCTCAAGAAATTTTAAAATAGTCATTTAAACAACCTATCCTTCGAAAGAAAAAAATATAATCAAAAGAATGCCTTTCAAAAATTGTCAATCATCTAGATTTTCTTAAAACCAACCACACATTTTATATGACAAACTTGTGCTAGTGTCTCAAAGTACCTTACTAATCAAATGAGCAAACTGTGCTAAATGCAAATAAAGATATTCAAATAAGCAAACAGTGCTAAATGCAAATAAAGATATTGAGATCAAAACCCTATAGATAAGATAACCTCCATCCAGTTCCAAGTGTCTCTAAGGCATTGCACAAACATGTCTATTTAAAGAGCAATGAGAGTAGAAGAAAGATGACATCCTCGATTAAACCAAAGGGTACACATTATGGTAAGAAATGCCCAAAGTGATGCAAATGCAAACAAAGATGATTGTGATGAAAGAGATGATCCTACGAGTGGGAAGATTCAAATGCAAACAACAACTGATTATTACATTCAATATGACCATCTAGTGACCTAAGAAACAAAGTAAGCAGAAAAGAAGTGCAAAATATTAAGGGAAAGCATACTAACAATAAAGAGGTAAGAACTCAATTATCTTGAAGTAGGACAAACACAATTAAAAATTTATCACATTTCATAGTCATGCAAGCAAACTTAAGCTGGAGAAACAAGAAAATGTTTAATGGATAACAACAAATCTGTTCAAAGCAAAGAACTAATATTAAAATAGCTGATTACTTATGATGTATAGTGAACCACTGAACACAGAGGGGAAAAGAACCTGCAAGAGAAAAGCAACAAAGGAAATGAATAGGACCCCGTGCCACCTCCCCTACCCCCATAAGAAAGTCATGAAATTTTAGAAGGCCAACAAATGATGGACGTATTCATAAAATAGGATATCTCAGCAAGAAAAATAAAACATGAATGAAAAAAGTTATTTGATGAGAAAGGAGTCTTCTGGAATTTGGTAGATCATGACTGTTTCAATGCCCCAAAGATAGTCATATGAATCCATTTTGGGAGAAACATAAGAGCATGATGCTAGAAAGCAAACAACTCCTTGCCATGTTAACCTACAAGCAAAGTATTCAATATGTTGGTGACCCTACACTCCAACCTCATGAGGTTCTATGATTCTCATCCCATTTTTTGCAGTTCATTTTTCCACAGTGGAAGATACCACACTTAGCAATTTATATTTCACAGTGGCATACCAACCTTTGTATGATAAACAAAACTAAAGTCCATGTAGGCAAAGTCAAGTCCAGATAGACCTGCAACCTCCCTGTAAACTTGGAAATCAGTGGCAGATTTTATTGCACCAGAATGGAATATATCCTGCAGAAAAGAAAACAAAAAGGTGACTACTTGAAAAAGAGATTCATAAAAGGAAAATAATAATGAAATAAGTTATACTCTCTTACTTGAAAAGAAAAACAATTTAAACATTTTGAAAAGAATAATTATTTGATTTTAATCATTCTTCCAGTCCCCATATGAAAATTACTAAAATTCTTTTCTAGATCCTTTCCTATTTATTATACTAAGAGAGTATTTGTAATGTCCCCAATTGGAACAATACTAATTTTACACTAAGAATTCAAATCCCACAAGTTTAAGGTTAGGGTTTCTAATTCCTGGAACAAAATGGTTTGATAGGGTGCCCAAGAAACCCTCTACCCTAGGCCCAAAAGTGGGTGCTTCACCCCTCTTGGCCCCATGTGGCCTCTTGCCATCCATATGGGGTGGGGGACCTAGTGAGGCGTCCTATCACTGTTCTCCTTATCAGAACCATTATGCTTCCTCTTATGATTCAATTAATTTCCATAATGGAATATTAGGGGTGCAGTTACACCAGGGTGTCCTGGAAATCATTCCTTCTAAGCCCAAGGGCAGCCTCTCATGCCCCCTTGGCCCACATGTGGCAGGCCTCAGCCATCCACCATGGGGTGGCGTGCTTAGAGGATGATCCCAACGTCGTTTCCCCTCGTTGTAGGCCCTCCATCTCCTCAATCATGGTGGTTTATCACAATCAGATATACAAATATTATTCTATATTGTAATCACATATTCTATTCTTACACAAAGATCAATAACATACCCATTATGTCATATCAGCAATAATTTATAACTCAGATTTATGCAAATATATGATAACTCAGATTTATGATACTCAGAAATACATTTAATAATATACATATATACATGATTGTACACCATAGTAACATACTATTAAAATAATAAACACAAATTTTAGAATATATGTACCTGCCTATTCATAGAAATAGAAGAATACATCAGTGAACAGCAAATTCAAGATAAATATTAGCAGCAAAGGGCAGGGATTAGGTAAGTTAGTTTCTGTGTAATTTATGGTTAAAGAAAATAAAGTAATAAGAGTATTATGTGCATAGGAACCAATGTACATATATATGTGTAAGATTAATCTCCATTACAATAGAAATATGTATGCATATAATTCAGATATTGGGTAAATAAATTTATATGTAAAATAGTGAAAATCCATTATGTATCCATATAAAGAAATGGAACTATATTATGTATACAATATGAGGGAAAGTTGAAATGAAAAATACATTCTATATAAATGTTATATAAAAGAAAAATGATTGAGGTCACAAATGGACATCACATTCTAATCATAAGAATATTCTGACCATAATCTATGTCTATGAAATCTACATATCTCCTTAGTACTATTTCTTACAGAATAATGGATATGGTGGGGAATGGCGGAGTAATTCCTACATGGAATTGATAACTTGGCGCCTTACATATCATGGATTGGATATGGTAAGGAGGGGTGGGTGTAATTCCTTCCATGTATTGGTATCTTAGCGCCACGTCATGTTAATTCTACTCTCCAAAGAAGTAACAAAGGAAGATATAGATCTCAACCTATACTCAATCATATACTTGATTCTCTATCACTCCGACTATACGGAAATAGCATAAGGAGGGGCAATATAATTTTGGCACATGAATTGGTATCCATGTGCCCTATGAGGTATCATAGGGAGGCGCAGTGTAATTCCTTCCATGCAAGGGTATCCAAGTGCCTTATAGCTAATTTCCTTATGGAGGGTTAAGAGAAAAGGGGTATGAACCTTAGAATATGCATTATGATCACTTTACGTCACTTATAGAATATGATATCAAAGATGACAATTAAAATGATAAGCATGAAATAAACAATCATTTAATAAGTAAAAGATGTTTTTACATTATCATTGATCTTATCATTAACATTTAATGATTTCTAATGTTACTAATGTTCTCTTTACAAGTTGAAAATTTTGTGCAAAGTCAAAAAAATTTTGACTTGTTAGAAGGGGACATTACAGTGGTATCAGAGCAGTCATCCTGCCATCCTGTGAATAATAGTTAAATAAAAAATAATTAAAATTAAAATTAAAAAAAAGTATTATATACTTTAATATTAAATTTATTATTACCATTTTATGTATACTTCAATATTAAATTTATTATTATCATTCCCAATACTTTTGTCTAATTTTTAAAGTATTCTTTCATTACAAATTTGATTTAGGATCTTGAAAGCATCCTAATTGTGATTGCTTGAGGACAAGCAATCTTGAGTGGGGAGGGTTGTCATGTCCCCATATTAAGGCATTGTTTAAATTAAAGATTTAAAATGTCATGTTAAATATCCTGGCCATAGGCCATTAATAAATATATATAATATTATAGATATATAATATTATATGATAGTATCTATAAATATTTTAAATATTAACCGATATATTATATTTATAAATAACCAATACAAATATAAATATTAATATTAAAATAGCATATTATTATTATTATATAATAATATATAATAATAAATATAAATGTTAAAATTAATATTACTATTAATTATTATTATGATTATAACATAATAAACATATTTATATAAATGAATGTAAATCATACATTATATAATATATTAGATTGCCTTTAAGACAATCCGTCAAGGCAGCAGCAACTAATATATTTATAAAAAGACATGACCTTTGTGAAAAGGTAGTCATTGACCATTTAAGAAAATATAAAGGTAGAGAGTGGAGGAAGCAATGAAAGACAACAAAATACAATGAAGCAAGCAGATATAAAATTAATAATTTATGAGTTTGAATTACAGACATGATTAATTGCTGCGGAAAATAAGATAAGTATGCTACACCTATATTCCCAAAGAAATAAATAAATTACTATCTATAAGTTATTTCATTATTTTTTTTATACGGAATGATATTAATTAAAGGGATTATAATATGAATGATATTAAAATATAGATTTAAGTAATAAATTAAGTAATATAAGAAAGCAATATTATAAATAATATATTATTAACAAATATCAATATTAGTAATTAAATATTATTATAATTATAAATATAAATATGTATAGATGATATGATAGCATGTTATAGTCAAGGTGGAGCGAATAACTAACATGATATAGATAGCTTAAACATCTATGAATAACATGATTATAAATGCTTAGAGAATCCATCATCATTAGGATTAAGCCCCAATAAAGAGTAATCATACTTGATTTATATAATGAAGGCAAGGTCCTTAGAAACAAACCCATGATATAAGATCATAGAACACATTGAGAGATTGGAGGTAGACTTGTTAGGAAGAAGTAGCATTAATACATCGAAAGGTAGATAAGACCGGCGGTGGAATGGACCATGTTACATCATACTTAGGCAATGGATAAGACCTGCGGTGGAATGGACTATGCTACATCATACAAGGGTAATAAGTAAGACCTGCGGTGGAATGGGCATATGTTACATCATACAAAGGCACTTAGTAAGACCTAAGGTGGAATGGGCATGTGTTACATCATACAAAGGCACTACCTGTAGAGGATGATTTATGCAACCTAACAAGAGATAGTACCCCATCTCCACTAGGGTTTGAAAATAAATAAAATTAACATATAATAAACAACCCTAAGTATGAATCCACTTAAGATTGAATAATTAAATAATTTATTTATTTGATTATTTTAATATGATTTATTGATCTTATCTATTACTAATGTTTCCTTTAAGAAGTAATTCTCATGTGCAAGGTGGAAAATAAGGATCTTCTTAAAGGGGACATTACAGTATTCACATTATGATGTTATGAATTAGTCCACATCCCCATGACAAATGGCAAACAATGCCCCTACTCAATGGCAACAAGATCGAGAAATGTGTCAAGCATTCCTACTGATCCCTTCAGGTGAGAACAGGGGTGTGGCCACTACCAACCTAACGTGGCAATCATCAATAGGGACCATTTGTTGTTCATCGTTTCCATATTACTGGGAATGGAACTCACTAATTCATGGCTGCAAAAAACTCTGCCATGTAATTTCTACTAGATGGTGATTGGACCTCCAATGTTCATTCAGTGAGATCTTAAGTGGCCGACAAGCATTCATCCAAGAGATTAATGAGCCCACTATTGAATCCAAAATGGATCATGATGATTTTTTTCAACTGTCATTTTTTCAACATAGTTGATTATGAGGAAAAGACAAGGAATCTAAGGCTTCGAAACACCAAATGAGACTCCGAAGGCAAGGAAGTTGATCAGAAGATAGAGGCTTTGAGTTTTCTGTAGTTGGGGAATAGTTCCAATTTAAGACCCAGATTGGAGCCAAGGAAAGATTTCAAAAAGACCACAAAATTAGTGTTTGGGACAGCAAAAGAGGAACCAACACCTAACATCAACATGGCACTATACTAACATCAATAAATGGCCAAAATGACAGTGTAGGACTGACATCAAATGCCCTTTTCACTAGCATCAACATGGAGGTCAAAAACACAGTTTCATTAACATTAGTAATCATCTACACTGACATCAATGCCAAGGGTCCAAAACCACTTGGACATCGACATTAGTGCACCCACTCTTGGCATCAGCATGGTGACCCCCTGACATCCCCCGATTGACATCAATAAGTGGGGTTGGTTCCTTAAGGCCGACATTAGTGGCCTCTTCCATGACCTTAGTAGGGGGCAAATTTCACCCCAAAGGATGATGTCAATGGCCCATGGCATTGATGTCAGCAAGATACCTATTTTAGCCTCTAGCATGGATGTCAAAAAAAAACGTGTGGGCTTGGTAACAAGATTAAAAAAAGGGATCAAAGTGGAATTTGGGTCAGCACATAGTTAGCATACAAAGCAAGTCTATTTTAGGTGTCTAAAGGGGTCAAAATGTACTAGAAGATGATTCGATATCAAAGTTGAGAAATTGATCACAAGAGAAACTACAACCTAACTACTTGGAAAATTGTAACTAACACATAAAAATCCCTTTTCAGGACTAAGTTAGGGAATATGCATGGAGACACTATTGTTCAAGAAGAAACTTGACAAGTTTGAGAGAGTATGACAACTGACATGACATAGTGCCTATGATGGCAACTACTTAGCAGGAGAACTATGAACTTTGTAATGGATTTTCATTCATGATAATCAAGAATGTTACATTTGTTATGAAATTTCATCCCCCAAAATGTTTTTTCAACATAAATACTTGTGTCAAATATTTTATAAGTATAGTTTCACATTTTGTTGATTTTAGCTAATTTTGTCAAATTTTTCAGTGGCAAGTATTCTAATTTCTTGTGCAAGGTTAAATGAAACACTAATAAATATATTTGATGAAATAATAATAGATAGTTCAGATCTATGTGTTGAATTGATCAAACCTGTGAGGTTGGTGATTACAATCAAATTTGGTATTATGACATTGTTTCCCTTGGTGTGGCTTGTAGGATTGAATGTCTATGACCCGATTAGACACTAACAGTGGTAAAGTTGAACTCACTCCTTACGAACTAGAAGTTGGATGGAAGTGCAAAGAATATTGGTTTGCCTCCATGTCAAAAGAGTATGAGACTAGAGATGATGGACAAGTCATTATATTCATGGCTGGTTTCTCAAACAATAATGCATCTAACATGTAGGGTCTTGGGGGCAAACTAACCCATATGGTATCAGGGAATAAAGGAGAAGGATGTCTTCAAAGATAAAGCCTCCTAAGGGATACACTAAAATAAAATCCTCAAGTGTGTATTCATCTTTCAATCTAAAGAAAAGTTTGGTATTGTCATCTATGAGTCATCCTAATGCAAAGAAGTTAGACAATTTTCTTAGATAATTGATGGTGTACTTTACTACTGAGAGAGAGTGGCGAGAAGTACATGACCTCATTTGCTTGATTAAAGATGGCTATGCACTTACTAGGTGGGAGAGTTAATTGATAATCCACAAGAAGACTATGGAGAGAACTTGGGAACATTTCCAACAATTGGTCACAAAGTGTTTTTATCTGATTGGATACGAGTGAGTTGAAACTTAATCAGTAGTACTTCCATCAAAAGCAAGGCCATAGTGCCCAAGATTACACTCAGAGCTCCAAAAGTAAACCATAGTCATGATTATATCTCTTGAAGATCAAACAGTGCTGAAAAAGTATATGGACAGTTTGCATAATCATACTCAAAGAAATGGCTTTGTTCAGTGTCAAAGATGTCAGTATGTCAAACAATAAAGCCCTATATATTTAGATGAAGAGGAAAGCAAGGAGCTTTGGAACCTCTTACAATAAAGATCAAAAGAATACCAAGAGCTAAATAAGGTGATAGGAAAGAAGCAAACACCATTTTGCAAAAGTAAAAGGACTAGTGTAACCATTGTGACATCGATGGGCACCTAAAAGCCAAGTGCTCAAAGCTACATTCAAGAATTTGCCCTCAAAGTAATCATAGTACCAAGACTCACTGGAAGAGTTTAATATCCATCCAAGGACAAGAGGTAGAGTATGATTTGGAGCAACAACTGAAGCTGGTGAGTGTGTTGATGCTAAAGAATTTGTTGATGATGATGAAGAACTTAGGGTTGGAGAGAAACTCAATTGGATAAAAACATGATGCCAAAGCTAGACTCAAGGTTAATCACAACTTGAGCTCAATGAACCTCAAAACAAAGTAGTCAATCCAAGAGTAGGAATCAAGGATATTGTTCAATGTCAAGATTTAAATCAAGATGACAAAGTTAGCTACTCTATTTGATTCAATTTCTCGGAAGAATTTGACTCAATTTCTCGGAAGAATTTGATTCCAAAAGCATGAGTACAACAACCAGAACTGAAGATGACAAACCATCCAAAGCAATATGCACTGGGTTGGTTTCACAAGAATGTGGATCTTAAATTCACTTGGCAATGCAAATTTCTTTTTTTTATGGAAAGATCATATAACTTAATTAAGGGTTATGCTAGCCACAAGTTGGCTACACATGTCCCCATGCACACTATAGGTTAAGGGCGTAGCATGTGTTTTGTTCAAGGATGCTTTTGCACAAGTGTGTATAAATGGTGAATTATCTAGTTCTTTCCCTTTGCAAAGATCTATTAGGCAAGGCCATTGCTCCATCTTTGTTTGTTATCGTTGTTGAGGTTAATCATTATTTGTTGAGAGATTGTTCTTTAGGTCCTGTTAAAGGGCTAGTCCTTCTAGTGATTTTGTGATTTAGTTTCAATTTGCTGATGACACCCCTCTTTTGTGGAAATGGAAGAGAACAATTTTAAAAACCTTAGTAGGAGGTTGGACATTTATTCTATTGCTTCAAGTTCTAAAATTGTTGTACATAAATCCAATGAGTTGAGCTAGTTTGATGATTTCCCAAATTGGATGTTGAGCAAAGGTTGGCAGTGTTTGGGGCCAAATGAAGTGATCAGATATCTTGGTATTCCTTTTGTTCTTTATCCATCCCTTAAAGACATGTGGAGATGGGTTATGGGCAAGGTGAATAAAAAGATTTCTAAATGGCAAGGTAACTTGTTATCTCTTGCTAAGAGGTTTCAGGTAAGTCCGAAGGTGTCTTCAAGTTCATACACTTTGTATTTCTCCTCTTGCTGGCTAGTTTCTTCTTCTTATTTGAGTCAATTGAATAAGCTAATCAAGAATTTTATTCGGTCTGATGGTAAAGGTAATAAAAAAAAGGCATGCAATTTCTCAAGATTTGTGTATAAAGCCTAAAGAGATCGGGGGAATGGGGATAAAATATTTATTCAAACAAGGTGTTGCTTTAGCTGTTAAATGGATTACAAACTTCACATAGTAATGAACTTTGGAAGCAGCTATTTAGGCATAATTTGGCTAATTGTGTTCTGAAAAAGAGTCCTAATTGGAAAAATTTACATTTGTGAGATATTTTGTTTGGCAAATCCAAGGTTAAGTCTTTTGGATCTCTTGTTTTTTATTCTATATGGTAGGCCTAGCCTTTTTTCAAGAATTTTACAAAAGGGCATGATTTTATTTCTAACAATAAAGATAAGTTACTTGGTTTCAAATTTTTATGGTGGAATATGGAGGGTGAGAACTCTCTTCTTGCTTGCAATAGCAGATGCTCAGCCAAATCATGAAGTAATTTATGGTTGAGTACCATTGAGAATGTTATGGATGGAGAGGGTTGACTTCAATGGGAGCTTATTCCAGAATGGATATATGATTCCTAAAGAACAGAAAAAGACTTATACTAAGATTAAAAATGTTGGGGTAGATGGCAGATTTAAGCAAATCTCTTGGCATGATAAGTTATGGAATGAGGTTGAATGGATTGGTGGTAAGAAGTTATTGCATATTACCCCTAAATATGTTTATGCTCTGTTGTCCTTTTCTGCTAACTGGTTTTGTAAGTTGAACTCCTTGTGGGGTTGCATGATCCAAGGAAAATTTGGTCTAAAAGCTTGAAAAGAATCTGGTCCTGGTATTGAAAGCTCAAAAAAAAAAATTTAGGTGGCTGTTGCTTTATCAAATGTTGGTTGTTGGTGCTAATTCCTTTGCTCCTGAGTCTAGAAATTGCCTTGTCTGTGATGAAATTGAGTTTGTTATGCATTTATTTTTTGATTGCCCCTTTGCTAAAACCATGTGGCAATGTTTTATTCCCATCCAGTCTGGTTGTACTAGTAAATCTTCTACTGAGTGGCTACATATTCTTGTTGGTAAAATTAAGCGTCCTTCCCGTCTCTCTAAATCTATGGATATGTTATGGATCGTTTTTTCTTCTGAAATATGGTGGCTTATTTGAACTGAAAAAATAAAGAGGTGTTTCAAGGTTGCAAAAAATTGCTCACTGAATTTTCACACGAAGTCACCATTTCTGTTGTTGCATAATATGTTGCTCTTTAGGTGCATATGAAGAAAGATGAAATCAAGAAGTTCAAGCAAAATGGTTCCCAAATTCATGATTCTCAAAGTGGTCAGTGGGGTATTGACTCTCATAATATTGTTTATGATAAAGATGGTTGGCTGTGGCAAAGAGATATGGTAGTGGTCTCTAGTTTTGATAAGGATAGTGTGCCTATTGATCCTATTGTTCCTCATGTTGGTGCTGCTTCAGATGTTCTTGTTCATGGTGTTGATAAAGGTAAAAGTGTTGCAGATGTTGTTCTTGAGCGAGGTGCTAAGTTTTTAGTGGATGAAGACTCCTCAGACAGCAAGGAGAAGGATACTGCTACTCCATATCCAGCAATTTTCATCCTGATGTACGTTGATGCTTGGTTGCAGGAGTGTGTAGACTACAAGATTCAGTCTCTGAAAAAAATATTTAGGGTTTTAGTGCTGATATTGATAAGAAAAAAGATGGAAAAAGTGATAAGTGATTGGTCTTATTTCTGTATAGTTTTGTGTCGGTTTCTATGTTTCGGACTCCTTTTGATGGGTTGTGTATAACGATGATGGGCTGTTATTTTGTAGTGAGTCTGTGGGGCAGTTTGCTGGGATGTTGATATGCTTTGTGCAACTTCGATGTGCTCCTTGTGAGTTGCATTTGCCACATTTTTCTCTGACAGCTTTTTTGGTATGCTTTGTCACGTGATGTTCATATGAGCCATATTTGTAAATTACATCAAATAATAATAAAAAGACATATTAGGATTTTAAGCTTCAATCTCCAATAGACACCATGTTCAAGCAAGCAAGTTCATCCTTAACTCATGACAAACAAGAGGTCAGCAAGGTAGCAAAATTTGTGTGAGAATCCGACAAACACTTCAATAGATACATAAGCAGCTTTTTAAGTCGCAGCAGGGTGTAAAACACTACCAGTAAGGGACAAGGAGAGCCATACTTAGCACGATGTAAATGACTTTTACTGTTCCAACTTACATTTGCAGTTGATGTTAGTAGGGATGTTGTCGGTTACTTGTACTGGTTAATGAGTGGCCTGTCCCAAGCAAAGGACCTTATATTTTTGTTATTTTTATGCACTTTTCTACCACCATAACTTGCAGCATACAGCTCTCTAAAAATGAAATAGATGAAATATTGTAACCGGTTCCACCCACTCTCCCACTCGTTCAAATAAACTTATATGTTTAAGTTAACAGGAAATTAAAGCATATGCATCCTTCCTAGGAATCATTCCTATGGCTGTTCCCAAATCTGATATTTTATGAAATAATGCATTCACATAAGGCAAAGAAAACCAATCTAGCATGCCACTAAAAAGAAATGGTTTAAAAAGAGTGCAGTTGCTCGAATTAGCCCATGTATATGGAACAGGAGCTTTATTGTTGTATTTTGATCACATGTAAGGCAGTCCCCTTAGATGGTGATTGTAAAGCCCTACGTGTATTCCTATCATTGGTAAGAGAGTTCACAACACATTAACAGCAACTAAGGGGAAGTACCATGTTACCATAGATCTATAACACAAAGCAAGGAGACATTAACTCAATCCTGTCAAGCATATGGTAGGGAGGACCAATAGTGTCAATAACAATAGGAACAGGGACTACTATGGAAGGTTTTGATGGTTATAGTTCTTCCCTAACTGGTATGGATTAGAATCATAATAGATAGACTAAGAGTCTGATGTCCTCTAGGCTTACAATGTACCTTTTTTTGTGGTATCTCCTCAAGGAATAGAATGTTGTTAGTTACTTGTACTGGTTAGCGGGCAACCTGTCCCAAGCAAAGGACCATATATTTTTGTTATTTTAATGCACTTTTCTACCACTGTAATTTGCAGTATACAACCCTCTAAAGGATGAAATATTGTTAACTGGTTTCACCCGCTCTCTCCCCTCTTTCAGATAAATGTATATTTTTAAGTTAACAAGAAATTAAAGCATATGCATCCTTCCGAAGAATCATTCATGTGGCTGTTCCCAAATCCAATATTTTATGAAATAATGCATTCCCATAAGGCAAAGGAAACCCAATCTAGTGTGCCACTAAAAAGAAATATTTTTAAAAAGAGTGAAATTGTTCAAATTAGCCCATGCATATGCAATAGGAGCTTTAATGTTTAATTTTAATCACAACCCTTAGATGGTGATTGTAAAGCCCTATGTATATTCTTATCATTGGCAAGAGAGTTCTCAACACATTAAAAGTAACTAAGGGGAAGTCTGCCGTGCCCATAGAACTATACACAAAGCAAGAAGCCACTAGCTCGATCCTGTCAACCACATGGTAGGGAGAACCAATATTGTCGTTAACGATAGGAATAGGAACTCCTTTGGAAGGTCTTGATGGTTATAGTTCTTCCCTAACTGGTATGTATCAGAATCAAAATAGATAGACTAAGGGTCAAATGTTCTTTAGGCTTATAACAACTTTTTTTGTGGTATCTCCTCAAGGAATAGAAAATCCAAACCTTTTCAATGCATAATAAAGCTAGATTGAAATTTAGAGGAGAACTATTAGAATGCCAAATTTCCACAATGTTTTCCACAGCAATCAAGAGTTTATGTGAATGTTGAAATCTCCTATTATGTGTTAGAGAGGCAACAGGTGTAATCAAAATGTTATCTTTGATGTGTTCTTCATCTGATGGTACAAGATGGATATTCTAAAATGCAACAATTTAGGTGCCCAAGATCTCATCATTTAATATATTTCATGCACAGCTATGCATCTTTTTTGGTTCTTGTTAAGCCACAGTACTAACAAAATTATTTTTCTGTCTGCACTCAAGATTTCCAATTGTGCTGTAAATTCAACTTCCAACAATATTAGTGTCACAGTTTCTGCCAGATACTTAGCAATTGATACCTCTTTCAATATAAAATGTGTTTTCATACTAATAAATTAGCAATTGATCCCTATTTCGCACCTCAAATATCCTTCTTTATTCACATTTCCTATTCAGTGAATTAAGGATAATTCTTTCAGTTCACAGAAACTAGAATGTGAAAGGGTATCAAAAATTGAAGGATCAAAATTATGTATCAACAAACCACAAACAAGGAAATAACATCTCACCTGGGCTAATATTTGTGCAGATGGATACTTAGCCACGCGAGCAAAAGTTTCCACAATCCAAGGATCAGGACCACCCTATTCCAAACCAAGAATGTCCTTATTGTTTAAAAATTAAAAAGAGCATCATATAGAATAAATATAAAACAATGGGATCAAGTGAAATGCAACCCTACTTTGGTTGTGATGATAAGATCAGAACACAAAAATTTACATGTCTAGAATCACAGCTTCATGCATAAACCATCAGTGACTATCTAAATAATAAGATAAAAGAAACAAACAAGACATGATCTCAAGAAAGAAATATGAAATGCAAAAGATATTCAATCTAAAGCATTATCAAGCAAGGATGTTAAAATTCCAAAAAGAACAGTATCACAAGACAGATAAACTAATTTCCTAAATGGAAAACCTGAAATAAAACAAGCTGAAAAGGGTGTGTAGATCAAATCACGTAAGCTCTCTACAGTATATTCTATAGATTTTAACAAACACTTCATGAATTGTATATTTGTATTACAAGCTTGATAACTTTTATTCTTTTCTATGGATTTACACATCTATATTTACCTATTTATTTATATTTTTATTGGTAATTCCTCCTCCTCTTGTCCTCTTCCTAACCCTCTTTGGTCTCCCTTAACTCTTCATGTTATCCGTGCCCAACCTCTCTATTTTTAAGAAACTCTATCTGCAATTCATACTCATTTGTTTTCTCTTACTTTCCTCCTGATGATGGATCATGGAGTATGATCCGAAACGTTGAGACAAAAAAGCAAACACAGTTTTTTCCCAGAAGCACTTGACTCATCATTATGGACTGTGGAAATATCATGTCTGCAATGCTTGCAGGAAGTTCTATTAACAACCTCAGTGTCAAAGTACAAAATAGTAACTTCTCAATCCAAAGTTCAAACAGACTAGGGTGCATACATGTGAAAATGACCTTGATCCTTAAGTAAAGAACATTTTAAACCGGCAAACAAAATATATGTAGTACACTGTAAATGATGAGCCTTACAAATCATTTGCCATTACAGGCCTTAAAAGTCAGTCAAGACTTCTATAACCTAATAAATTTCCATTCTATTATCCTTTACCTTCCCTAAGCTATCAATAAAAGGTGGATCTCAATCTTGATCATGTGGAAAGGTGCCCAACTGGGGCAAGACTATTGCCTTTCAGCTGGAGAAAAAGATAGAGAGTGCAAGAGCAGAGGTAACTTCTACATGGCCTTGTATCTGGTAGTTTGTATTTGTTTCACTTTAACTTACAACCAGCATCTGTTTCACCTATGGATTCCTCATGTTCAAGGGACCATCCATGTTCAATGTGCAAAATTGAACAAACACAAGCATTATGATTATATCCATGTTCAGTGTGCAAAATTGAACAAACACAAGCCTTATGATTATTACATTAAGATCTGTTATTTATTCATTTCCTGTGTTTATAATGCAATCCATCAGGCTGATTGCCCTAGGATTTCCCCTTAGATTTTAAATTCAATAAAAGCTATAGGGAGTTTGATTTATTATCCTCAAGGAACTCTAATCAATTGATGGTGCTTCCAAAGCACTTTGTCATGTCCCTTTTTCTAAGTTTTTGAGCTAAGAAAATAATTAATAATATAACATAAGTTGTCCAAGTAACTTTATGTTATAACATTGCAAAATAAACCACTTATGTTTTATTTTTTTAAAGAGGACCTAAAAGTAATATCAAAAAGTGCTCCTAGAAAAGAGGGCCAATGTAATATTAAATAAAAAGTAAAGGTATCTCTAAACACTTTTAGAAGGGGCTAAATGTGATGTCCCTTACCCGACTTGCCCTAGAATTCGCTTGTGGATTTTATTCTCTTTAAATATTCTCTTGGAATCGTACCTGTAACAGTATATATATGTACAAATCCATATTGCCATACCTCAGTTCTAATATCAATTTCCCAGCAATTCAACATAATCAACTTACAAATGAAAACACATAAGAAAGAAGAGTCACTCAGCATGCCAGGGAGGAGAAGTCATAAATCCTTAGTAGCCTAAGGCCTACCACAGTCCTATTGCCCGAACCCTTGACGAGGGCCTATGGGGGCTGGTCCTTTTGCCGAATCCCTCGTCCGGGCCTATGGGGGCATATTCCAGTGTGGGACCCCCATCCCTCCATGGTCCAAACCTTTGACTCAGGCCTACAGGAGCATAATGCCCAAACCCTTGTCTCGGGCCTATGGGGACAGAACCTTAGATGGGGTTTATAGGCAATCTACTATGACTTATGCACTCACCCCTCCTGGCTGAATCACAAACAGAATATATGCAGTTTCCACACAGTTCCAATTTATACAATTTGCCTTTATCACTAGGAAATGAATCATATAGTAGTATATGATGAAACATACGATATATCAGAGTGCAAACAGTTTCTAGCCAGTTTCAAATATGCAGTTATTCTTTTATCTATTTTCATTATGCTTCCATTATGCTATAAGAGATTCAAACAGAAATGTAGATGACAAGACAAAAACAATAATCAGAGAAGTTATATTTATTCACAGTCATCCTTCTTATAGTTTTCTAGTTTTATGGCTTCATTCTAATACAAACTACTGTACAATATAACAGCCATCATTTATATACACCTGTAGATGGAAATTAGTACCTAGACATATCATAATGATCTACAGTTATTATCCTAATGAAACTCACAATTGCCATGACACAATTCCCTTATTTCCTAGTCCCAATTTCCTCACAGCAGAATGAATTAAACCATGTCAGGGATAGGTTATAATTTTAAATGAGAAAGACAAAGCATATGAAATAATATTATTGTTGAATAGAGGGAACTAGATGCTAGGACTGAGTGAGGAATCTCACCTGAGCCTTGATGAACACATCATCAATTTCTTATGTCTCATATGAATATGCTGCAATTATTGTCTTTAATTTCATAATATAAATATATATTCTAAACTCAAGAAAATATATATATCTTATTCTCTCTTGATGCTGGTATGCTTAGTTATGTACTTCACTTTAGAATATATATATTCTTAATTTTAGTAAAGTATTTTATTCTCCTTTATCCTTTTCCTGTTGAATCCATGACCGATGGTGATCTAACTTCCATTGCATTTCTGTTCTGTGTTTTTTTATTCTAATGAGATATCTTCACAATGCCCACCAATATTCTCTTTATATCTTGATTGGTGCCTTTTCATCAATAGTCACCACTTTATATGGTGATTGCTAACCTATTTGTTCATTCACTGCTTAGTTAATATTATTTAATAATAATCACTCCTTTATTAGAGTGTCTACTCTTGTATTCGCTGCTTGTAAGGAATATTAATAGTTACTTAACAATTACTACTTTATTCTCTTATAGGAGATATTTGTTGCAAAAAGTCAAGTCTTATAATATATATATAAATATATTTATTTATATAAATTTATAATGTTATAATAATATTTATTTATATAAGATTATATATATTTAAATTATAATATTGGATATTTAATATTTATGCTTATATATATATTTATAATATAAAATAGTCATAATGATGTTATATTTATATGTTATAAATTATATAATAGTATTATTATATTATATAATAATACTTAAATCAATAATACAATAAATATATTGTATTTTCATAATGTTAATTAATATTATTATATATGTTGATCAAATATATTTGACCAAAGTCATTTCTCTGTCCATGATGTTTAAATTGTTTAAATCTTTAATTTAAACAATGCCCTAATATGGGCACATGACACTAAAATTAGTAAAAAGTGATTATAAAAGAAGGAGCTAGGTTCAAAGGAAATCATCCATTGTCTTGTTATCAAAACCCTTTTCTTGAAGATTGAGCACTTGTGTTCATCTTTTCTACCTAAGGACAAAAACCCTCTCAACTTAGAAATTTGAAGGACCAAAACCCTTTGGATTTCTGGTGTGGATTGAAAGAATAAAACCCTTTGATTCACTGGAGTGATTCCATTCAAAGATCACCGTTGTGCTGAAGGTTGCAGAAGTATTTCCAGTATCAGTTGGTTTTTTATGTGTTGAAGATTGCCAGATTTTTGGGTTTATGTTGAAAGTTTTATTTTTGAGTGTGGAAGATTCCAGTTTTGGGTGTTATATAAAATCATATCATTTGCTGTTGAGCAACAAATCTAATCGTTGCATTATTGGAAGCTATTCCTTAGGGTCGTACAATTGAAAGAGATCGTACCAATTCATAACCAGGCCATACAGTCTTGTTTTCCAGTCATATCTCTATTATGCTGGTCGCATCATTGTGTGGGGACATAATTCATATCATATTTGCCAGCTGTACAACATACTCTGGGTGATTTACTGAATTGCTGCTGTGATTTATATTTGCATACCTGCCATACAATCTGGGTTACTAAAGCATATTTCTGATACATATTTCACCTCTCAAATTTATTTGTTGGCTGTTATTAGAGGGTTTTTAAATATTATTTGGTAAAAACGGTTTCTATTGGTGTCAATATGTATTTTAGAAGAGTTTCAACTGATTTTTAAGTCCGGAAATCATGTGTTTCAGCATCAATAATTCATCATTTTGATTATGAATTCTTGTGTAGTTCTCCACCAGTTCAAATAAGGTTATTGTAATAAATCTTTGTGGTATAATCTAGAAGGCTAAGCCACCAGGCTTGCATGCCTATCATTCAGTTTAGTCATTGCATGCATTATCGGTTGCATGGCTTGCCGTCAACAAGTATATTTAGTTTCAAATTCTAGTCGTCATATGCTCTCACCCTGCCCATTCCGAGATCTTGGTGATCAGAAAGTGCTAGAATTTTTCCATGATTATTTGTAGTCCTTTTTTGGGATATTCCTGATTTCATGCCTTAAAACATCAATATTTACTCAAAATGATAGTAGCTTTGTCAAAGATCAAGAATTTATGATAACATTTAGATCAATAAATCATAGCACAATTCTCAAAATCAATCATATCGTGAATTCTTTGGAAATACTTACAAATCTGTTGAATTAGAGGTTTTCATCCCTAACTCAACAGTGGCAATATCAAGGGTTTTCGTCCTTAACTTGCCAAGAGCATGAAAGGGTTTTCATCCTTCCAACTCTTAGTCCACCTTGGAGGGTTTTCATCCTCCTTGACCAAGATTTGGATTTTCGTCCAAACTTGATAAGAGCAATAAGGGTTTTCGTCCTTATCTTCTCGTGAACTTGGAAAGGATTTCGTCCTCCTTATTTGCAAGACACTTCCTCAAATTCAAAACTGATTGCTTGATGAAGTTGCTAGATGATTGTTGATTGCTTTTGCCGATTGATATTTCTTGATGGATTGACAAGTTAATGCTTGAATGAGGCTTGAATGAATTTATGCTTTTATGGATGCCCACTTGCCCCAGAAATGATCTCCCCTTTATATCTTATTTTGAGGGAGTCACAACCTTTCATGATTTCTGCCTTTTGAAAGAGTAGCAACTATTCGTCCTTGACCACTGAATTGAATCCCTTTTAATTTTTAATTAATTGCTTTTAGGAATCGCTGCCCATGATAATATCGATTTAAATGCTTTTATTAATTTTATGAATCGCACCATATTTACCTTGCCCCTGTTATAGTTTAAGGGCTGCAATCCCATAAATGCTTATAAGTGATGCAATCTCGATGGGAGCATGACAATCCGCCCTTCCCAAGATTGCTTGTCCACAAGCAATTTTAACTTGGGATGATCAAAAATTTCTGCTCCTTCCCAAGTGGCATCCTCCATAGGCAGATTCTTCCATTTAACCAAATATTCCGAGATAACCTTATTTCTTAATTTCTTTTCTCTCATGTTAATGATGGCCTCAGGTTCCAAGATTAGTTTTCCCTCATCATCAAGCGGGGGTAACTCTGGACATGGTGTAATATGTTGACCTAGCACCTTCTTGAGGCAAGATATGTGAAAGACATTGTGAATTCAATTGTTTGCTAGTAACTCCAATTCATAAGCAACTTCACCGATCCTTCTTATAATCTTATAAGGCCCATAGAAACGTGGCTTGAGTTTCTCCGCACCACTTCCCTTGAGAGAGGATTGTTTATAAGGTTACAACCTTAGGAAAACTAAGTCTCCAACTTCAAATGTTCTTTCAGATCTATGACGATCAACATACATCTTTTGTTGATTCTGGGCACGTTGCAAGTTTTTTTTGAGTATGTTTAAAATATCCACACTTTGTTGTACCAAGTCTCTTGCTCCCAGGACTCTGCTATCTATAAGAATCAAATCTCCAAATGATATTGCCTCATAACCATATAGTGCCTTGAAGGGAGTCATTCCTATTGACATATGATGAGTACAATTGTAACAATATTCTCCAGTATGTAACCATTTGACCCATGCTGTTTGTTGCCCTATGACATAATTCAACAAATATCCTTCAAGCCACTTATTTACAATTTCGGTTTGCCCATCCGTTTGTGGGTGGTAGCTAGTGCTTGGGGTAAGTTCTATTCCTACCAACTTAAAGAGTTCTTGCCAAAATAAACAGAGGAATTTACTATCTTTGTCACTTACGATGTTTTTGGGTAGTCCGTGTAGTTTGAAGATTTCTCTAAAGAAGAGATCAGCTACTTGTGGTGCTCTATATTCAAAAGATATGGCATGAAAATGAGCATACTTAGTTAGCCTATCCACCACCACAAATATACAATCCTTTCCTTGTACCTTTGGAAGCCCTGTGATGAAGTCCATTGAAATATTCTCCCATTTTTTATTTGGTATTGGTAAAGGTTGTAACAAACCGGCTGGAAATGTTTGCTCTACCTTGTTTCTTTGATAAGCCATACATTCCCTGATGTGCTTCAAAATATCCCCTTTGAGCCCTTTCCAAGAAAATATTTCCCTCGCTCGTATGTTTTATAGTGGCCTTGATGACCCGCTAATGGAGCATCATGGTATGTCCTCAATCTTTTCTTTCATTTTCAATCCTGGGATGAGATATATTCAATCTTTGTAGAGAATGAGCTCCTCCACCACCTTGTACTTGTCATCTTCCTCCAATATATCATTAGTCAATGCATCCTTGGCATATTCAGCAAGTATTGAAATTTTTCCAATCTGCAAAGATGTCCATTATAGAGCATAGGTGAGGTCTTCGTGATAGAGCATTGGCCACAACATTATTCTTTCCCTTCATGTACTCAATATTAAAATCATAGGCTTGCAACTTGCTAACCCACTTCTGTTGTCTATCATTTAGATCCTTTTGATTCAAGAAGAATCTTAGACTGTTATGGTCGTTCTTAACAATAAATTTTCAACAAACTAGGTATTGTCTAAACTTGGCTAGTGCATGCATAATAGCTAGCATTTCTTTGTCATAAATAGAATAATTCCTTTCCATTTCCTTAAGCTTGTGATTCTCAAAAGCTATTGGATGTTTCCTTTGCATTAATATGGCTGCAATACCTTCTCCTGAAGTGTCACATTCTAACTCAAACAGAAGAGAGAAATCTGGAATGGCTAATACCAGACAAGAACTCATTTCTTTGAGCTTGTCAAAAGCTCTTTGGACCTCCTCTTTCCATGAAAAAGCACCTTTCTTAGTCAAGTCTGTCAATGGGGCAGTTAGCCTTGAAAATCCTTTGACAAACCTTCTATAATAATTACAGAGCCCTAAAAATCTCCTAAATGTGTTAAAGTCTTTGGTCGAGGCCAATCTAGTATTGCCTTAATTTTTTCATCATCCACACTAACTCCTTGGGCATTGATCTTATGCCCCAAATACAAAATTTCAGTCATCCCAAATTCACATTTGGATGCCTTAGCAAATAGTGATTATTGCTCAAGTATCCCTAATACTTCATCAATATGCCTTAAGTGATCTTCCCAAGTTTTACTATAAATTAGTATATCGTCGAAGAATATCAAAAGAAATTTCCTTAACTGTTTACTAAATGCATGGTTCATGCAGGATTGGAATGTGGCCAGGGCATTAGTTAGTCCAAATGGTATGACTAGAAATTCAAAATGTCTGAAATGACACCTAAAAGTAATTTTGTGAACATCATCTCTCCTCATTCTTATTTGGTGGTATCTGGAACGTAAATCAATCTTAGAGAAGTATATTGCACCATGGAGTTCATCAATTAATTCATCAACCCTAGGCATGGGGTATCGATTCTTTATAGTTTTTTTTATTAAGTGCCCTATAATCCACACACATACTCATAGTACCATCTTTTTTTTTACCAATACTATGGAAGAAGCAAAAGGGCTAGAGCTAGGTTGTATATGCCCCATCTCAAGTAATTCCTTAATTGTCTTCTCAATTTCTTCCTTATATCTCTTTGGGTAGCGATAAGGTGTGGTAATGACTGGTTTTGCTCCCTCTTCTAGTTCAATGGTGTGCTCAAAACCCCTCTTAGGAGGTAATCCTGGTGGAATATTGTTGAAAACCCCCCTATGCTTGTCTAAGATAGATTGGATATCAATATGAGTGGTCTTCCCTTCTTTGGGTGAAGATCTATCAAGGATCATACATTGTACCACCCATCCTACTTGCCCATGTCTAAATGCTCTCTCCATCCTTTTGGATGACACAACCCTTGGAGATCCATCTGATAGACCTTTTAGAATTACTTCCTTGCCATTGTGTTGGAAACATAGTTCCATCTTTTGAAAATCTTGATAATATCTACCTAAAGAATGTAACCATTGAATGCCCAAAGCCACATCTGTATCGCCCATGTTTACCACATAGAAATCTTCACTTATTTGGTGTGTTTCCAAGGTAATGCTTAGTTGTGAAATTCTTTGTGTGCAAGGGTTAGTGAATCCGTCCGCCATGACTACCTTGAAACCTTCAAAGTTTTCAGCTTTTAATTTCATCATTATTACTAGACCTTTGTCAATGATGTTATGTGTAGCACCACTATCAACAAGGACAGTCACTTTTTGACCTTGTAAAACACTACGGATTCTAAAAGGGTGATACTTGGGTGCCCCTGAAAGTGTGGCCAATGTACCACTTGCAAACTCTTCTTCATCTTGTTTCCTCTTCTTCATTTCAAGTTCAAATTCTCCCTCCTCTGATTCTTCATCCGTCATTGCTTCTGTGGCGTACTTGTCCTTTCTTGGAACATCGATGACCTGGCTTCCATTGTTCTCTACAATTAAAACACAAATTCTTCTTTTGAAGCTTGTTCTTGGTTTCTTCCGTCATGTTGGATTGAGGAGGTAATGCCCTTGGTTGCCAATCATCCTTGAAAGAGGGTTGCTTATGCGACCCTGATGGTATATTCTTGGGATAGGTCTTGTTTCTAGTTGTTGAAACTTCCAATCTCAATGCCTTTTGAATTGCATCTTGCAAAGATGTAGGATCAAGAGTGCCCACCAAGCCACGGAGTGACTCCATCAATCCTTCAATAAACAGGTATGTGAGCCTTCCCTCCGTAATATCCGACACTACGACTGAAATTCTCTGAAATTCTACCACATAATCCTCTACTGAACCTCGTTGCTTTAATCATGCCAATTCTTTGAAATGTCTCTTGGGATGCTTTTGATCAAATCAGTCTATAAGACTTTGTGTAAAATCATCATAGGTCACAATATTTTGAAGTCCTTGTGTGACAATTCCATGATGCCACCACTCATGTGCAATCCCATCTAAATGAAGAATAGCAAATTTGATAGCTTTCTCTTCTATCATTGGGCTAAGTGAGAGATATGTATCCAGTTTTTGCATCCAAGCTCTTGCTATAACCTTTCCAGAACCATCAAATATTGGAAGTGACATCTTGTTTAATTTTTGTTGCAGATCTCTACTACTCTGCTGCATGGTTTATCTTCCCTTAGATCCATTCATAGCCTTGAAGTATTGTATGAAAGGAATATCACGTCGGAGATTTGGATCAATCCTTGAATATTCATCTACGCAAGCTCTGGCATCAAATGTTATTTGATTTCGCTCTTCTTCTTCTTGGGGTGGCTCTGTTCTAGCTAGAAATGTAGGTTGAGTAGGACATGATGCTGATCCAATTCTACTGTTCATGTTGGCTCTATATTGATTAGTATTACTACATTCCATCCCATTATTTTGTGTAGATCGGTTGGAATTGTTCAGGTTTTGCATCAATTGGATGAATAATTGATTGGTTTGATCTTGTCTTTCTGACATTTGCTGCATAAAAACCTTCAATTCATTCTCGTGACCTACCTCACAATCACCCGTTTTATTACCTTTAATTGGGTTGCTACTTGCCTCTAGTTTTCTCCTTTCTCTTTCCAAGGCTTGTTGAGCTCTTTGGCTCAATTGCATATACTACTTTTAGATCCTCGGGCTGGCAGGATCAATTCTCTAATACCAATTGTAATGTCCCTTTTTGGGATATTCCTGATTTCATGCCTTAAAAAATTAATATTTACTCAAAATGATAGTAGCTTTATCAAAGATCAAGAATTTATGATAATATTTAGATCAATAAATCATAGCACAATTCTCAAAATCAATCATATCGTGAATTCTTTGGAAATACTTACAAATCTGCTGAATTAGAGGTTTTCATCCCTAACTCAACAGTGGCAATATTAAGGGTTTTCGTCCTTAACTTGCAAAGAGCATGAAAGGGTTTTCGTCCTTCCAACTCTTAGTCCACCTTGGAGGGTTTTCGTCCTCCTTGACCAAGATTTGGGTTTTCATCCAAACTTGATAAGAGCAATAAGGGTTTTCGTCCTTATCCTCTCGTGAACTTGGAAGGGATTTCGTTCTTCCTATTTGCAAGACACTTCCTCAAATTCAAAACTGATTGCTTGATGAAGTTGCTAGATTATTGCTGATTGATATTTCTTGATGAATTGACAGGTTAATGCTTGAATGAGGCTTGAATGAATTTATGCTTTAATGGATGCCCTCTTGCCCAAGAAATGATCTCCCCTTTATATCTTATTTTGAGGGAGTCACAACCTTTCATGATTTCTGCCTTTTGAAAGAGTCACAACTATTCGTCCTTGACCACTGAATTGAACCCCTTTTAATTTTTTATTAATTGCTTTTAGGAATCGCTGCCATGATAATATCGATTTAAATGCTTTTATTAATTTTATGAATCGCACTATATTTACCTTGCCCCTGTTATAGTTTAAGGGCTGCGATCCCATAAATGCTTATAAGTGTTGTGATCTCGGCGGGGGCATAACAATATTGGGTAAGTGTCAAGTTATCAAATATTCCAGTTTGGGACATTACAACCTTGTCAACTTCCCTTTCATGTCCCAAATAGATTGGTGGTATTTGAGGTATGTTATCAGATTTCAACTTGTTTAGCATGTACATTAAGAGAAAGACCAATAGCATATGGCATGGGCTTCTGCTATCAACTTCCTTTAGAAAACAGATGCAAGACAATCTTTTAATAGGATAACTCCCTTCTATGCTTAAGAGCATTAAATAACTTTAAAAGTGATCAAGCTATGCTTATTAAAGCAAGATTAATTGTTTCTAAAAGATAATAACTCTTTGCCTACTGCTGCAGAGGCTAAGATTTTAGCATTTCTTGCTTTCCTAGGACAAGTCTTTAGTTTTGTCTTTTCAGATGCTCGAATGATGTAACTCCCATGCTTTCTGGTTTAATATATGATGCATTTATTGAAAAAAATTGTTATGACATCTTAGGATTACTGTCAAAGTTAACTAATGTGTCATCTATTCTAATGAGAATGATGAACACTTCAAACACCAACGGTGAATTTATAGCATTTTTCTTTCCAGAGGTGGAGCACGCACAGCATCATGAAATGAATCCTACCCTTTCTCATCGGGAAATGTTTAGTGCAAAATTGACAGATGTAGAATTCTTCCAAACATAAAATGAAATATCTGGGGCACATAAATTCATAAAAAGAGTTTCTAATGAAGCAAGAAAGGCCTCGGTCGTTGTCTAAAGACAATAATGTACAGGAAGGATGGTTTGTATGGGATAGAAAGGACAGTTTTAATGACCCTAAGTAATATAGAAATTTACACAACACCCTTCCCCGATAGCATCTTGACATTTTGTTAAAACTTGTATGGATGTGTATTGACCACACTGCACATTAATGTAAGGCTCAAAGAAAATGGCTTTCAATTTATTTTCAGATATATGATAATTTAGAGCAAAATTTTAACATGCACATAAAATGAGAAGCACATACAAATAGTGAAATCATAGGAAAAAAACAGAAATGGCAGATACAGGCAAACACAGGAAAGTAGAATTCAAAAGGAGCAGAAATGCAAGGGGCATGCAGTCAGAAGATAAATTATTCAAAACTAAAGCACATACTAACACTATCTTTAATCTCGGTTCCAAAACAGTAGAGTAGGTAATGTTTTGTATTCTTTGAAGCTTAATAATAAACCCATTTATAGCATGGAACAGCTGTAATGATTACATCTTTTCTTTCTTTTTTCTTTGTGTACTCCCATATAGATAACTACTTGACAATAATGCATAAAATTACGCAAATTGCAGTCCAAATTTCCCAAATTAATCAAATTCACATACCTGAAACAAACTGGACTTGCCTCCTATACCCATAGCTTCCACGTCAACTACAGTTCTAATTGTTGAATTCCATGGATGCTGCCAAAAAGTATATACTGCCAGATTTATTTCTCAATCAGAGAAAAAAAATATATTGAAAATTTATTATCAGCAACATTTACAAAAAGCTAATGTTATGGACACACATAAGAAATATTTTCAGTTCAGCAGGGGCATTCCCTGTCAATATTGAGAAGAAATAAATTACATGGCAATTTGTCAACAAGTCTTGATGCATCCAAAAGAATATAACAAATTAAAATAAATATCTTTAAATTCAGACCTGTGTAATAAAGCTGTGAGCCCCATCCAAGCCTTCTTCTTCACCAGTATTGAACAAAAAAACTACAGAATGTTTAAATCCATGAGCCCAATGCGAAAGTCCTCGTGCAAGCTCCAACATCACAGCTACACAGGAGCTGCAGTCCCCTGCACCCTCCCTGGAATGCATCTAATCAGCAGAAGATCATTTCAGAAACAATGATGCTTTTAATCAATCTATCATTTATAATGGAGTGCATTAACACATCGTTCCCAGATGATATGATGTCGAGTTCAACCAAATATTCCCACAGTCACACTCTGAGTAACAAACTATTCACATTAGCATTGAACAAGAATGATTTCTTTGGGTAATGTAAAATTAACCAAATTTCTTCTGAAATTTTGAGAAACATAAAGCACACTTCCGCCACTGCATCTCAACATCTTCTGATGTGGAGACTTGCATTTACTTCAACAAGTCCCAGATAGATACCACTGTGAGGCACAAGTCAAACCCCATTGGACTAGTATTCTGGGATTTCTACATCGGCAGTCACTAAAGTGCATTTCCAGTCTTATGTGAAAAAGGTAGGACAATGTATTAAGAGGCAATAATTATCTCAATTCTCAAGTTTAAGGCATAAAATAATAATATAACGAACACACTAGGTGATACTACTGATGGTTTATGTCCATTAAGTAGGAAACCAGTACTTTGTTTCATAGAGAAACTGCTTTAGGATGGTTTTGAAAATAGACATTCTATTGAAAATTGTGCATCATCTTAACGTAGGTATCAGAAAAGGCTGGAATTGCTTCTGTATCTACATGGCTGCAGACGTTCCTATCTTTTTCTAAAAAGGGAATATGAACAACATATGTTAAATTAGGGAAAAAATGAAAAATTTAGCACTGTGACTAATTCAATCTCTTCCTCCAACAATAAGTGCTCAAATATGAAGTCGGGATCAAAGAGCATAACAATGAAAGTGGCCTCTAATTTACCTCAAGCCAGTTTGATCAACAAAGGAAGCTGGATAACCAGAAGATCATGTTAGTTATAGTTCAATTTTTTTATCCCCTCTTGTCAACACAGATTATTGAGTCAAAGTCAAACTTTCTCCAAACACTCTTCAAAAGTCCAACATGGATCCATCTCCACGTGGAATATTCAGAAAGATATAAAATTTGAAAAGATTGGGCAGGTTCGAAAAGCTTTTAAAATTGTAATAAATTGGTCTCTACAGATATTTCTAAGCAATATCTATTGTAAAAGGGCAGAAATTCAATGCTTTATAACAATGAAATGGCCCTAGAACAATGGAACCCCCACTAGAAAGCATAATGGCATGAAGATGATGAAATAAATATTCAACAAGGTTTTGTCTTTCTTGGAAACAATTTTGTACAATATTAATGGGCCATTGAATGAAAGCATTCATACTAGCAAAGTTGTTCACATGTCCATACAATGAGCTTACCACTGCCTTCAAGACAACTACTTATAATCCCTTTGGAAATACTTGCATTAAAGTAAGTATATTTAAAGAATCACCAGTCAATGATATCCTTCAAAGTCATTCAAATTTCAGATAATGACTGACAGAAACAGTAACAACTTTTGGGCAGGATCAGCCTATACATGTTAGAAATTGGCTTGCAAGATATTTTAGACACCCACAATGTTATACATACCCATTTAAGGAACCATTATGGTCATGCACATCAACTTTTTCATTTTTAGTTTTCAAATGCACTAAGAAGAGGAAGTTTAGCTGAACAATTGTCACACCCCGTTTTTAGACAAATTTACTTATGTTATCTTAAACTAATTAAGAGTTAGATACATTACCATGCTTTATAAATTATGTTTATCAAACTATGATTTGTGGATAAATATGATGAGATAATTCTGTTTTACTCATGATGTAGAAAAAACTTAAAAGACACGATTTCTAAATGTGGATAATGGATTATCTTAATAATTATTGTTTATTGAAATATTTATATGATGTTATGGATATTTTGGTTAATGGACTAACTACTGTGTTGGCAAAATGAGGTGGATGCAGGAAACTAATTCCCCCTCCTGGACGAGGAGGGAGAGCATCACTAGAGAGAGGGAAGCAAATCAGGGTGAATGGGCAAGACATCATGACTCCAAGAACCCGCACACACACACACAGAAATTGTGTCTATTTGCATGTGTTATTGGATATTTTCATGTGTCATAAGTACGGCGGTACTTGGTGTCGTAACATCATCATTCATATGTCGGTATGGTTGTTTTTTTGGTTCTATTATGTTGTTGTAATACCTTCTGCATATCGATGTCAATTCCGTGTCTTGCATTTCTTTTTGTCGATACTATCTTATAGTTGGTAATATCTACTTCGCGAGTACAGTGCATGATTTTTATATTTATATGAGGAATTATATAAAATATATATACATAAATATAACTATATATATCGATCTTAGTATCAGTTTATAACTATTTATATATATATAGTTATAAACTGATACTAAGATCGATATATATAGTTATATTTTATTTTATTTTGGTTGGCTTTTCCAAATTCAAATCTATTGAGGAATTTAACTCCATGAAGTGGAGGCACCTGCATTTAATTTGAGGTGATGTGAAGTTATTAGAGGAGATAAAAGCTCCTATTGGTCGAGCATTATGGGTACACTCACTTTACTGGTAGTAATTGTGAGCAGAGTGGAGAGTAACTACATGAGAATCAGGGTTTTCGAGGCAAAAACTCGGGTTTTCTCCACCCACAATGAAGTAGAAATCGGTAAAAAAAAGAGAGGAGAAAAGGAAGGGGGATACGAGAGTACAAAGAAGGATTTTTTTCTCTGCAACTGGAGGAGGAATAGTGCTTGAGAAATTGGTATGTCTTACTTTATTCTGAGTATTTGAATAAGTATTGTAATCTTAAGTCATTTGTTTGTGATATACAGAGTAAAAGTTCGCATTAATGTTTGATTATACCAGAGAGGAATGTATGAGATTTATAGAGAGAAGAGTTTTCTCTATTTTTCTTTAGATATGATCATATGAAACTAAAACCAAGTTTTATCTGGTATTATTCCTTGATTCGGCCTATACAATGGTGATTTGTAATGATAACTGGGAAACCAAGATAGGTTTGATTATGCCTATAGTAAGTTATTTATAAGACCAGATTTGGTCTGTTTAATGGAAATGATTTTTTCTTATGTGAAACCCTATTCGGGTCTGTGTTTTGGAAAACCATTGTATATTATTAAAACGCAATGGATCTTTCTTTTATTTAGTCGTATGTTTGTAAGACCATATTCTCAGCCTGGTTGATTTTGTTCATTTCGAGCAAAATATATATATAATTTCCGACCTCTTTTGGGTCTATATGATAGTAGTTTATACTTCCATGTGAAAACCCCATTCGGGATTGTTCATAGATAAAATTGAGGTATGGTTTTTAACCTACTAAGAAACTACGTTTTTTATCCTTTTGATTATATGTGAAAGACCACATTGGTCTAGAAATTTTGTTTCCATTGTCCTGTGTTAAATACTAAATATTGGCCATATCCAGGCTTGTTTTCATAATGAGAAAAGATAATAGAAACCCAACCACACTTTGTTCTGATAATGGATGAGTTTTGTTAACTTTTACTCAACTCTATAAAAGTCAACAATGAGAGCATATAGTTCTCAAATAATGATAAGTATATCATAGTCTTTTGTTTACCATCGACCTCAAAACAGGTCTGTTATTAAAATGAATAAGAGTTCATTATTTAATCCACATAAAGGTTTGCAACCTGTAGAGACTAAATTATACGTAATACTTGACCTTCACAAGTCTGACTGTCATATGAGATTATTTTAGACTTTCGACATTATACAGACATGTCAATAGAATTGTTTGTGAATTTGCTTTTATAAGATCATCAACAGGTCTACAAGTGATATAAGTTTTGAGTTGATAGTTACATGATAACTCATAGATCTCTATTGTATATTAGAGTACATTCTTTTAGATCGAACAAATATTGATCTATATACTTATGTTTAGAGACAAGGGATGGATACTTGTTTGTCACAACCTTATATAGGCCGATTACCTGTAAATCTCTTTATTTATTAACAGTTGTATATATGTTTATATCGGATTTAGAGATATGCACAGAGACATTAGTATTAAACTAAAGATAGTTAATTCCTAATGGTCAATGTTTATCTCTTTTGCTTTTTTTCTTTATGGCCATTTTTAGCCTTTGTAAAGTCTTTATATACAGCACGTTTGTATCATGTAAACTATTCTATCCTAATCAAATACCATATTCTGTAACATGGTATCAGAGCCATAAGACAAAAATTTCTGAATTTTTTTTTCTGGCGCCTATCCGTACAATTCCGTATGCGCCATTCTAATCTCTGTCTCTCGCCTTAGTTGTGATTCCTCTACGATTCCATCTAGACGCTATTCGTCAAAACTTCTCTCTGCCCTAAATACCGTGGGTATTTTTTGTTTTGGGAGGGATCTTCTTTTCAGTCCATCTGGAAGCCATTCGCTTCAAATCCTCTGTCATGTATTGCTGAACGGTCACAATCACATTTTCCCTCGTCGCGTTTTCTCTGGAGGGAGCTGTGGCGTCAACGTTTGGAATCTCTATCATTCGACGGGTATTCTTTTTGCTCGTGTTTTTTCGGCAGCAATTTCTTCTTGTTTCCTATTTGCTTCTCTAGACGGCATTTCCTCTTGGCGCTGCGTTCAATCTCCGTTTGCAGCTGGTTGTGGAAGCATTTTTTTTGGGGCCGCATCTCTGTGTGATCGTCGTGTTTTTTGGCCATGACTCTGGGTGATTTAAAGCAGCATTGTGATCTTCTCTTTGGCTACAGATTCTGGTCTTAGTATTTGAACACTAATCTTCCTAAAGATGCTTAGAGCAGCATTCTTCCTGTGATCGCGTCTGCTAGCACTTATCCAAAAGTTCTGTGGTGATCAAGTCTTATCTGGTTGGTCATTTAGCAACCAGTTTTCGAATCACCTGCACATGGTACTTACCTCATCTCGGGATTTGTGCCGACCATGGCAGACCTCTGCAGATATTTTGTTCTTTTTATCTCAAAACCTGTGTTCGGGTTTGTGAGCCAGTTTTTTTGTCTCAACATTTATGTTGTCTGGTTTTTATCCATTCTTCAGTATCTCGTTTTTTGTGCCTCGAAATATATCAAGATGGCGTCTTCTGTCGCCCACATTGAGCAGGAGTCTAGGTCCTATGCCTTTATGGCCAAGAGACCTGCAGATCATGTAAAAACCTCTGCCTGGTACATTGACTCCAGAGCCTCTCATCATTTCACCCATCGGCGAGACTGGTTCACGGAGTACACACCATTCAAAAATTGTCATCTTTGGAGGTGGCGAAGAGTATTCTGTTGTCGAAAAAGGCACCATGCAGATACAGTCTGGTAGGAGAAATTTAATATTTCTCGATGTGTACTTCGTACCTGGCATGAAGCTCAATCTCCTCTCAGTCAGTCAGATCATGCGACTCTCATCTCATCTAGATGTTGTCTTCAGCCTGCACTCATGTAGAATAGTGGATCGAGAGACAAAAATCACCGTTGCTCAAGCCCTTAAGGATCATGGGCTACATCAACTCATGGATTCTGGTGATTCTCCAGAGAAAGCTATGGCAGCTCGGAGCACTTCAATAAACTCTGGCATCAGCGATATGGGCACCTCAACATGCACTATCTCTCTCAGTTAGCTCGGGAGAATATGGTTGGTGGTCTTCCAGAAATTCAGACTCTAATTCCTGGTATCTATGATGCATGTCAAGCTGGCAAACAGCATCGTACCCCATTTTCAAATGGTGATAAATGGAGAGTATCCAAGGTTTTGCAGTTGGTTCACGTTGATGTCTATGGACCAATGAACACTCCTTCAGTTACTGGATGCAGATATTTTTTGCTATTTGTTGATGATTTCAGCAGAAAGATGTGGGTGTACTTCCTGAAAAAGAAATCAAATGTACTTAGTACATTTCAGCAGTTCAAAGCCTTAGTGGAAAAAGAGTCAGGGTGTCCCATAGTCCCTCTTCGATCTGATAATGGAGGGGAATTTTGTTCTTCTTCCTTCATCAATTTCTGTGCAGCACATGGCATTAAGCGCCAGCTAACTACACCATACACACCTCAACAGAATGGTGTTGTTGAGCGTCAAAATCGCACTATTACAGAGATGGCACGTTCTATGTTGGAACATAGAAGTGTTCCTAAGAAGTTCTGGGCTGAAGCAGTCTACACTGTTGTCTATCTTTTGAACCGATCTCCCACCTATGTCGTTCGAAAGCTGACTCTTGAGGAAGCCTGGTCTAGCCGTAAGCCTCGTGTCAACCATCTGAAAAATTTTGGTTCCACTACTCATGTTTGGATCCGAGATGCCAAGCGCACTAAGCTGGACTCCAAAAGCCAGAAACTCATGTTCACTGGGTATAGTGAAAATCATAAGGCTTATAGATTGATTGATGTAGATACTAACCGTCTCATATTCAGCCATGATGTAGTTGTTGATGAGACTGCTGGGCCCTTTCTTCTATCTACTCCATCTATTCCTACTGAGGATCAGCCATTAAAGGATTCAGATGTAAGTGTTCGCATCCCTCTAGCCTCATTTGATGGGAGGTCTCCTGCAGTTTTGCCAGCATCTCAGCCTAGTGTTCCACCTCCCACCCCTTCTCAGGATATTCTGGATCCTCCTGATCTTGAGATGGATCCTCCTGCTCTTGTTCCAGCCCCTTCTTCAGATGGTGATACTAAAGTCCCTATTTCAGACGCTAGTTCATCTACCCTCCGGCCGAAATGGTGGGCCAAAACCATTGGTGACCTTCATGATAATGAACTCCTCGAAGGTAGAACTACTCGGAAGAAGAGCAAGCAGCACAACTCTGTTAATTTTGCTCTCATGGCCAATCTTCACAATATTTCAGAGCCTCAAACATATTATGAGGCTAAAGGTGTACCTGAATGGGAACAGGGTATGGATGCTAAGCACCAAAGTCTTCTAAAGAACAATACTTGGGTTCTGTCTGATCTTCCTCCTGGGAAGAAGCCCGTTGGATGCAAATGGGTATACAAAGTCAAGTACAAGGCTGATGGGACTCTTGATAAATATAAAGCTAGGTTGGTTGCCAAAGGTTACTCTCAAAAAGAAGGTGTCGACTATGAGGAGACTTTTGCTCCTACTGCAAAACTGAGCACCATTCGGCTTGTCCTTGCTAGGGCAGCCCAGTTTGGGTGGAAAGTCCATCAAATGGATGTCAAGAGCGCTTTCCTCAATGGAGAGTTGTAGGAAGAAGTGTATATGACACAACCTCCTGGCTTCAAGGTTGCTGGCAAAGAACATCAAGTGTGCAAACTGGTGAAAGCTCTGTATGGTCTAAAACAGGCTCCACGGGCATGGTATCTCAAAATTGATCAGTATCTTGTTGATCGTGGCTTTCAACGAAGTCCCTCTGATCCCAATCTGTATGTCAACCAGTATGCTGATGATAGACTCCTCATTGTTGTGTATGTTGATGATTTGATCATTACTGGCAGCTCCGAACAGTTGACTCACCAGATCAAATATGATCTCAGTCACACATTTGACATGACAGACTTGGGCCTCCTGCATTATTGCCTTGGTATTGAGGTGTGGCAGCAATCTGACATCATCTTTCTCTCTCAATCAAAATATGCTCGAAGTCTGTTGGACAAATTCAGGATGACAGAATGCAAACCTGCGTCTACACCAATGGAGAGAGGCCTGAAACTCTCTGCTAATTCATATTGTCCTGTAGAAAATGAGTCCGCATTTAGGCAATTAGTGGGCAGTCTCATCTATCTCACTGCCACTCCTCCTGATCTCAGTTTTGCAATCAGCTACATCTCTTGCTTCATGACAGCTCCTAAAACTGAACACTGGGTTGCAGCCAAGCGTGTGTTGCGATATGTGCATGGCACTTCCGACTTTGGCATTCTGTATGGTGGGAGTAAAAATCCTCAGCTGATCGGTTTTAAAAATTCCGATTTGGGCAGGTTTTGTTGATGACAGAAAGTCTACTTCTGGATATGTTTTCAGTTTGGGCACAGGTGCAGTCACTTGGACCAGCAAGAAGCAGCAGGCAGTAGCTCTCTCCTCCACAGAAGCTGAATATAGGGGAGCTGTTAAAGCAGCCTGTGAGGCAATTTGGCTTCGAAGGATGCTTTCCGACATGCACATGTTTCCAGCAGGACCTTCACCCCTGTATTGCGACGATCAAGGGGTGCTGAAACTTGCCAAAAATCCTATCTTTCATGAACAAACAAAACATGTTGACCTTCATTGTCACTTCATTCGCCAACTTGTTGAAGATGGATCTGTTGTGTTGCAGTATGTTCCTACATAGGACCAGACTGCCGATATTCTCACCAAATCTCTGACTCCGGATAAGTTTATTAAATTTAGGGGGCATCTTGGTGTTGTTGACCGATTGACCATTATGGGAGGGTATTAAACTAAAGATAGTTAATTCCTAATGGTCAATGTTTATCTCTTCTGCTTTTTTTCTTTATGGCTATTTTTAGCCTCTGTAAAGTCTTTATATACAGCACGTCTGTATCATGTAAAATATTCTATCCTAATCAAATACCATATTCTATAACAATTAGTTGTATATAGATTTAATCTTTCTTTCGGTACATTTTGATAATGAAAGGAAACTATGACTAAGTCTCATTCCCAAAGGTTTACAATTTCTTTTTAATGTCATTTTGTATCGGGTATTTAACCCAAGAACTCTTCAGAATGGATTAACATGAATCACGAAAAGATTTCTAGAACTAATAGAGAACAAGAGTTTACTTTATTCATTTGACACTATTATTCTATTCTATATTTTAGTTTTGTATATTTAGATTGTTGTAATATGTTGTCATTGATGTCAAAGGCATGAGGGTCGTTAAGTGATGTCATTGATGTCAAGGTAAAGAGTGGACCATTATAATAAGAGGTGCCCGTTATACATCCCCATTGGAGAGCAAAGCAAACAAGAGTATATCCGTTACATGTTACCATTAGAGAAATTGCATGTTTAAATTAAAGATTTAAACATTGGAGATATGAGTGTCTTGGGCCGACCATATGCCAAAGGACTATGATATTCAAATTTAATTATATTACCTCCAAGAGGCCAACCTCCTTTTGAGAAGAAGACAAGGATCATATAAACAATGATTTGATTTCATTCCTAAAACACCATGCTTTGATATACACATGCCGCGATCAGTTTTGTATGGTGCGAATACTTTGTGGATACCAGCAATTTTCAAGTGTTATATTTTGCAAAGAGGAACAGCAATCATTAGTATACATGATGTGATTTTATGAAGGCAGCAAGAAGACAAATTGTGCTAGCAAAGAAAGACAAATTTGTTTAAGGGAGAAGACAAAATCACTAGAGGACGATTTGGAGAAGAAGACAAAAGTGAATAGGACAAAGTCACTAAAAGACAAGAGGACAAGGCAGCGATTTATATTAAGGAGAGGTGCGATTTGTGCTAGAAGGCAAAGCATTCAAGGGCTGTGATTTCATGAAGGAGGGTGTTTAGTTTTGAAGGGACAGCAAAGTTACAAAAGGACATATCTATTCATCAAGGACACATCCATTGAAAAGTATAAGAGGGAGTTAAAAGATTCATTTGAAAACAAGCAATCAATGAATTATATCTGAGTATAAAGAAGAGGAAGAGCAGAAATATGAAGTGTGAATCTGATTTGTATTGAATATATTTGTGAGATAAAAGAACAAGGATAGTTGCTAGTGGAATGATTTGATAAAATTCAGATTTGAAGGAAGAGTAGTGTGTGAATCAGTTTGGAGCAGATTTAAGTGAAGAAGTAAATCATATCAGCCATTAAAGGATTAAAAGGTTGGAGCCTATCAAATAGAGGTTGGAGCCTCTTGCTGGGTTGGAGCTCAGTTTGTGTGGGGGTTGGAGTCTCCAATAGGTTGGTGCCTATAATTCTGTCAAGTGGAAATTGGTGTCCCCTGTGAGTTGGTGCTCACTATTTGTATGTGAAGTAGGTTGGAACCTACAAGAAAGAAGAAGATCAATAAGATATATATATAAGCAATATCTTGTCGTGGTTTTCTCCCGCAAGGGTTTCCACGTAAAATCGCGTGTTATCTCTTTGCTCTAAATTGCTAGATCTTACTTGAATGTTTTATTGCGATTGATTAAAGTAGAGAAAGAAAAGTTTTATTATATATCGATTTACACCCCCCCTCCCTCTCAGTATAACTAAGTGCTCATCATATATATATATACTAAGTCACAAGGTTCGAGTTTGAGTTCGAGTTCGGCAACTATAAAATTCGGATGAAGTTCGGCAAGGCGAAAAAAATTGGTCATTAAATTCGCCTATATAAATTTGATTTTTTTTTAAAATATAGTAGTTTAAAAACTAATATTATTATTTTTATTTACAAACTAATAAAAATATTATAAATATTAAATTAAATTTAAAATATTGTATACATATGTAGATATTTCATTTCATAATATAATATATATTATATTAATAAATAATATGTAATAGTAAATTATTAAATACTAAATAGTAATACAATAACAATAAAATTTTAATTAGCAATACATTAAAATTTATATTTAAAAAATAAAAACCTAAACTAAATGCGTTTATTTGATGAACCTTAATGAAGGTTTATACAATGTACATCAAACAAAATTTTGACACAATCCAAGTCAAAGATTAAAAAAATTAAAATTACGACACTAAATCTTATGCTAATCAGTGAAAATTCAGTGGGGTTTGAATTGAACAATAAGACACAAGTAAATGGAAAACATCGATCATATTGGAGACGGCGTGCAAACTCTGAAGAGGTCGCTGGCCGCTGCAGATGAAACCTCTGTTATTGTTGAGAGCCAAACGATTTGTCGCTGGCCGCCGCAGATGAAACCTATGTTGCTATTAAGAGCCAAAGGATTGCTTGAAATAAAATTGCCACTGAGAGCCATGAGAGCCACTGAGAAGAAATATGATCGCCGTCGCCGCTCAGAGACAAAACAACACGGGAAGGAAAGAGTGAAATGTTTATATTTTATAAAAAAACCTAAAATGTCGAATTTTATGCGAATTTCATAACCCGATTATAAGTTCGGCGAATTTCGAACACCAAGGCAGAAATTCGCCGAACCTTGTGACATAGTATATATATATATATATATATTTCTTGAAAGAGAATTATAATTATTTTAATCAGTCTCAAATATGCTCAAGACAAAGCAAAGTGGGAATATGGGATTTATCAAATATATTTACTCTCTTGATTGAAACTATGATCAGGTGTATTTAGCAGAGTGCTATATATATACATTCTTTTTGAACCATGATATCTCTGAACAAGTCTAAACATAATTACTTAAGGCAGATTTCTACATACCTGCATTAGAAGGGAAACATAGAAAAATTGAAAAGGGGGTCAACAGAGAAATATTAATTATGTGAACAATTGTTAGTTCTTACTTGAGCAGAACTAAAGATAACTTGATTAATTGTTGATAAAGATATAAACCTCTGATATATATACATATGAGGTAATTCCCTATATCTTTTATTAATAAAGACATGAGTTTAGAGATTTATGATAAGACAGTCAGATTGTCTAAATGTTGGGAATGCATAGTAATGCACAGCAATACCATTATTACTTAATTGTTTAGATAGTATTCTATCACTTACTTGACTAGGTGGGTTTGTAGTTGGAATAAACTCATAAATCAACTAGCCAAGCCTGTGATAGGAGGACTATTTACTTGATTCAGATATGCTTATGGTGGGAATATTATACTTTATGTATGCTTGTAAGTGAATTAAATGATTCCTGTTATCAAGTTTGAGATAGAGGTGTTTGAACATACGACACACATCTCCATTCTGGAATGTGTATTTGAATTTTTCAAAACTTTAACCAAAGTGATGCAAAATCACTGCTTGCATTGTCGGTTCACAGTGTTTACTTATTTGCATAACAATCAAATTGTGTCATACTTAGCTAGAGGGAATCTAGAGTCGTATGACAGATTGTTTGTAATTTAGATACAACACTAGTTCTCGGATGGCGTGATGTACTTGCAAATTTCCTTTATTTGCTACCCTCGTGAAGGGTAGGGTCACTTCCTATTGGAAGGTGTGCGGGTGACCGTTGGTTTGTGGTTGGAGGTAAAACACTCGAGTGATGCTCTCCCTCTTGCATTTGAAGAATGCCGAAGACTTGGTTACACTGAGATATTATTTGTATTCCACATGATATATGTATTATTTGAAAGTTGTAAATTTGTAATTAAGCATCAAGATGTGAATGCTACTTTGTAGTATGTTATGGATAATGGAATATTCTTTTATTGAATTATGAAATGAAATTATTCTTTATGAATCTTTCCGATGTATTTATGAGCTATTAATTATGCATTATTTAAAAAAAAATGTTGGTGTTTTTCTTGGAAAAGTTAGTTTGTTTTGAAGGAACGAACAAGCGTTCGTTACAATAATAATCAAAAAATGTGTTCTGATGTCTACCTTCCAAGAACTTGATGAGGTATCATAGGGCTAGCAAAAGGTAGAATTTGAAAGAGCACCATGGCAAGTATAATTAGGGAGCCGAAGTTATTCCCCAAACTTCTTCTATTTAGTGTTTAGCAGGGCAGATGTTGCACATGTCACATTGATGAGACACAGCCATTTGTTGCATTTTAATATATATAATCACATGTGTTAGTGGATTGTAGTTGAACTATCCTACAACAAGTTCTACTGATAATATAATAATATTACTAGAATCCACATGGGTTAGTGGATTGTGGCTGAACTATCCTACAACAACTTCTACTGAAAATATCTTACTACAATCTGCCATTCTTCTTGATTCAACAGAAAACACTAATGATGAACTCCATCCATTTTATGTCTAGTCAGCCTGATTAGTGCTAATGGGCTAGTACCCTTTTATTTAAAAAATCACTAGTCGATGATACCCTTCAAACTTCGAAGTCATTCAGATAATGACTGACGAGACAGTAACAAGTTTTGGGCAGAGATCAGCCTATACATGTTAGACATTGGCTTGCAAGATATTTTAGACATGCACAATATTAACATACCAATTTAAGGAACCATTCTGGTCATGCACATCAACTTTTTTCATTTGTTTAGTTTTCAAATACACACAGGAGGAGAGAAGTTTAGCTGAATAATAATCAATAAATGGGTTCTGTTGTCTGCCTCCCAAGGACTTGATAAGGTCTCATAGGGTTAGCATAGGGTAGAATTTGAGTGAGCACCATGCCAAGAATTGGGGAGGGGCAGTTATTCCCAAACTTCTTCTGTTTAGTGTTTAGCAGGGCAGATGTTGCAAAATGGCACATTGATGAGACATAGCCACATGGATTAGTGCATTTTAATAAAAATAATCACATGGGTTACTGGGTTGTCCACATGGATTAGTGCATTTTAATAAATATAATCATATGGGTTACTGGGCTGTAGTTGAACTATGCTACTACAAGTTCTACTGAAAATATCTTACTAAAATCCACCATTCATCCAACTGAAAAACTGATGATGAGCTCCATAATGTTCATCCCTCTTTCTATTTCACACTTAGTTGGCCCTTAATGGGCTTGTACCAACCTAATTATACCTATAAATAGATATAAGGTAGTCATAAGGCTCATTCAATGTGGAATTCTATCGTTTGGTTATTCTCCTTTGGAAGTTGCCCCCTCAAAGTGGCACTACTTTCAAATTGCAGCTATCAAATGTTTATGTTATTTGCCATATCTGCATCTTCGATCTGTTTTGTTCTGCTCTAACCATGTGCCTTTGGTACTTGAAAGGTAGTCTATCTATTTATTATGTGGATCTTGCATATTTTCCATATCCATATCTCCAATCAGAACAATCATTGCATCAGCAAAGAGGAAAGCTTCAAGAGCCTTCTGTCAAATAGTCATATAAAAATTTCACAGCAGGATTGAGGAATCTACAACTTTGGGAAAATGACCTAAAACTTTTGCACTGTAGTTTTTGCAGTTGGAACCCTAACTAGAAAAAGAAAAAATCTCAGATCTTGCCATCCAAGTAGACAAATCAAATGCCCTTTTTTCAATTTGAAGCAAATTTCCACATGTATTTGCCTACAAGTTTCTATATTCCAATTTGCATCAGGAAAGGAGATCAATTAAAGTATCTATAGAAGCCTTGAATCTACATGGCCTCAATAATCCGCCTGAAAACCTACCTTCCTATAGTGACAACACATACAAGCATCTGTCAAACAAGTTAACTAAGGTGCTAGTGATGGAGGAAACACAGAATTAGCCCCAACCAATATTATCAGATAACAAGGCATATGACCTCCAATCTACAGGTGCAGATGGAAAGGGTAGTTTAACCTAATACAAGAAATGATAGCAGCCAATTTTAATAACTCCTCCACTGCTAAAAGGTAGCAAGGAAGTTGTCAAATATATCCAGGACTAGTGCATTGGGCCCATGTACAGCGCTATAGTGCAACAGTAAAACATTCTTGCACTCATGATTGATAATTTGACACAGCATATAGCACAAAAGGCTTCATCCTATGGGTAATTAACCAACAGTGATAATGGGATCAGGCAAAATAGCAATATTTGCATCAAAAGCAACCCAAACCTGGGAGGAGGGCAAGGTTCCAAGTTGATCAACCATGGCAATGGAAATGAACTTCATGGCAGCTTTCGCTGGTCACGTTGTAGCTCTAGAAGGCCAATACCACAGTTTTGGCAACAAATCTATTTGAAAGGTAGTCTATCTATTTAGTGTTTAGCAGGGCAGATGTTGCAAAATGGCACATTGATGAGACATGGCCACATGGATTAGTGCATTTTAATAAATATAATCACATGGGTTAGCGGATGGTAGTTGAACTATGCTACAACAAGTTCTACTGAAAATATCTTACTGAAATCCTCCATTCTTCCAACTGAAAAACTGATGATGAGCTCCGTAATGTTCATCCCATTTTCTATTTTACGCTTAGTCGGCCCTTAATGGGCTTGTACCAACCTAAATGTATCTATAAATAGATATTAGGTAGTCATAAGGCTTATTATGGAATTATATTGTTTGGTTATTCTCCTTTGGAGGTGCCCCCCTCAAAGTGGCACTACTTCCAAATTGCAGCTATCAAATGTTTATGTTATTTGCAATATCTGCATCTTTGATCTGTTTTGTTCTGCTCTAACCATGTGCCTTTGGTACTTGAAAGGTAGTCTATCTATTTATTATGTGGATCTTGCATATTTTCTATATCCATATCTCCAATCGGAGCAATCATTGCACCAGCAAAGAGGTAAGCTTCAAGAGCCTTCTGTCAAATAGTCATGTTAAAATTTCACAGCAGGATTGAGGAATCTACAGCTGTGGGAAAATGACCTAAAACTTTTGCACTGTAGTTTTTGCAGTTGGAACGCTAACTAGAAAAAGAAAGGGAATCTCATATCTTGCCATCCAAGTAGACAAATTAAATGTCCTTTTTTCAATTTGAAGCAAATTTCCAGATGTATTTGCCTACAAATTTCTATATTCCAATTTGCAGCAGGAAAGGAGAACAATTCAAGTATTTATAGAAGCCTGGGCCTTGAATCTACATGGCCTCAGCAATCCACCTGAAAACCTGCCTTCCTATAATCACAACACATACAAGCATCTGTCAAGCAAGTTAACTAAGGTGCTAGTGATGGAGGAAACACAGAATTAGGCCCAACCAATAGTATCAGATAACAAGGCATACAGCCCCCAATCTACAAGCACAGATAGAAAGGGTAGTTTAACCTAATACAAGAAATGATAGCAGCCAATTTTAATAACTCCTCCACTGCTAAAAGGTAGCAAGGAAGTTGTCAAATATATCCAGGACTAGTGCATTGGGCCAATGTACAGCGCTATAGTGCAACAGTAAAACATTCTTGCACTCATGATTGATAATTTGACACAGCATATGGCACAAAAGGCTTCATCCTATGGGTAATTAACCAACAGTGATAATGGAATCAGGAAAAATGTCAAGATTGGCATCAGAATCAACCCAACCCTGGGAGGAGGGCAAGGTTTCAAGTTGATCAACCATGGCAATGTAAATGAACTTCATGGCAGATTTCACTTGGCATGTTGTAGCTCTAGGAGGCCAATATCACAGTCTTGGCAATAAATACATTTGAAAGGGCAATGTCATCCCTTAGCTGGAAAGAGTTTTGACATGTATGGAGAACCAGCATTCTCTATCAAGAGAATGTTGGCAACCTCTACTTTCCCAGGCACACTGCTCCCAAGATTGAACCTAGAAATTTTGATGGTTCTGATGTTGCATCATGGATCAGTTTATTGGAAAAATACTTCCTGCTCCAGGATATTGGTCCAGACCTCATGGCAGATAGTGCTTCATTTTACTTGGATCTTGAATTGTATTCACAGTTTCAATGAATCAGCAGCAAAAAGTTTAATGACCTATCCTCTCATAACGAAAACTTTTGGAGACGGGATTACTGTGGGAAGCTGGCCAAATTGCAACAAACAGGATCTGAAGCCAGGTATAATTCCCATCATGTGAAGTTGCCCGCATGAACCCTCAACTTCTCACAGTAGCAACAGCTTGAACTTTACAACAATGGGTTGCATGATAAAATCCAGTATATGATCGAAGGGTTCTTAAACCCACAAACTTCAATGAGCATATGAGGAGGACAACAGATTTGGAGAAGAGGAATACAATCAGTCATAGATCTCTGCATGCTTCATCATATGTATAGAAGGATAAAGTAATCAATAGCAGTATCAATCAACAGCAAATTATCTGCCTCACACCTCAACAACAACCAGAGAAGAGAGAGGATGGTTTGTGATATCTAATGTGACAATAAATATTCCAAGTGACAGAAATGTATTGAAAAGCGGCCAAGTCTTATGGAAAATGAAGTCCTTGGCGATTGGGATGAGGAAGTGAAGGAACCAGCCATTAGTATTGAGAATTCTGAGAAAGAGGTGATATCCACCATATCACTCCATGTGTTTTCATGATTTGGCACTCCTGGAGGAATAAATCAGTAAGTATCTTGGTAGATTTTGGTAGCATGCATAATTTTATCAACCAGAAATTAGATTGATGCTAAATCCTTTTGTGTATCTGGTTTCTGATTTTCAATTCATGATTTATCAATAGGAAGGTAATGGAAGGAGCCATAGCATCAAACTTGTAATGCAGGGATATAATATACACATGTTTATATATGTCATTTCTCTAGGAGGTAGAGATGTGGTTTTGGGTGTAAAATGGTTATAACAGCTGAGCATTGTTTCCATGGATTTACAGGACATTGCTGGGACTATGGCATCGTTCCTGCCAGCAAGAGTGCTTACTCCTCTCCTGCCTTCATGGTTAGAAAGAAAATACTTCTTCACAAATGTTCCCAGACTACAAAGAGTTAAACAAGGTCACACTCAAAGATAGGTTCCTGATGTTTTCCATTGATGAACTATTGGATGTGTTGTGTGGTCCAATTTTCTTCACCATATTGGATTATTAATTTATTGTTCAGAGACGGACCCATGTGAAAGAGGAGGATATGCATAAAACAGCATCAGTAACTCATTACAGCCACTAAAAATGCTTGGCAGTGGCATTTGACCTCATTAATGCTCCTTCTACCTTTAAAAGTCCCATGAACTCTGGTTTTAAACCTTTTAGGAAAATTGATTTGCTTTTCTTTGATGATATTCTCATTTACAAAAGCAACTAAGAATAACACATTAAGCATGTGGCAAACATTTTGTAAGACAATAAACTCTATGCCAAAATGTCCATTTGGCTTTTGGCTTGCATGAAGTATAATACAAGGGCCATGCAGTATCATAGGAAGGAGTCAAGGTAGCTCTGCAAAAACAGAAAAGCAATGATAGAAAGGCCTATGCTGAGGTACATCAAGGATTTGAGAATATTCTTGGGCTTATTATTGTCATTTTGTCTGAAACTACTCCCACATAGCAGCACCTTTGACAACCTTCATTTTGAACAGGGGAAATTGGCAACGCCAGCATTCTAGCAACTCAACAAGGCCATCAATTCCACTCTCTCGCCACCCAAACTAAAACATAAGTGAAGTGTGATGTTTCTGGGCGGGGCATTATAGTGGTTTTAATACAAGGGTTGTGGATTAGTATTTGAAAACATGCAATTAGAAGGGAAAAATATGCAAAGAGCAACTCATGAACAAGAGACGTTAGCCATAGTTCAATTTGTCAAACAATGGTATCGATATTTCATTAGTGAACATTTAAATGCAAAGACGAATCAGAAAGGTTGCAAATATTTGTTGCAGTGATAATACTCAATGGAATGACAAAAAAGGGGTAACTAAGATGTTGGAATATGATTTTGAAATCATCTAAAAGAAAGGCAAGCAAAGTATGGCAGCATATGCACTCTCTTGAAAAGAAAATGACAAGGTTTTTCCCTGTCCAATCTCTATACTCAGCTGGAGTGGGTGGAAGCAGCAAGATTGGAATGGCAACAAGATCCATCAACCCAAAGCTCATTCAGCAACTACAGCATGAGCCAAACTCTTCAAAGAAGTTTGCTTCAAGAGACAATTCATTTGCAGTACAAGAACAGGCCATAACTATGTCAAACTTCTCAATTAAGTCCTTGATTTTTTTCAGAAAAGCATTCTTCACCAATCAGAGAACATGGGAGATTCCTCAAAACTTACCATCAAACCAAATGGTTCTTTTTTGGGAAGGACTATGGGGGATGTCCAAGAACTGTTGTTGTATGCTTAATCTGTCTAATAAACGAGGTGAGACAATCAAATCTTCAAGTTTTTTACAGCCCTCTCCCATTTCTAAGCAAAATTGGGGAAAAGTACCAAAGGACTTCATCATTAAGCTGTCTAAATCAGAAAGAATGAATGCTACACTGGTGATAGTCAAATGATTGAACAATATTCTCATTTCTGCAGTTTGAATTGCACATTTTTGGCAAACAAGATGGCAGAAGCATTATAAAAATTTTGCAGAAATTGCATTTGGAAACAAAAAATCATTGAGAGATAGTGATCCTATCTTCACCAAGAATTTTTTGAATCGCATTTTTGCCATTTTGGGAACTCAATTGGCACACAGCCCCTCATATCATTCTCAATTAGATAGTCAAATATGAGTTGGAAGCAAATGTTTTGAAGAGTTCCTCTCATGTTTTTTTTTTTCCGCAAACAATCTCAACAGTATTTTTTGGGGAAGGACCAAAGGGGGGTGTTCAAGAACTGTTGATGCATGCTTAATTTGCCAAAGAAACAAGGGTGAGATAGTCAAATCTTCAAGCCTTTTTACATCAATTTCCCATTCCTAATCAATATTGAGAGGAAGTATCAATGACATCAAATCTTCAGATTGTTCACAGCAATTCCCATTCCTAATCAATGTTGGGAAGAAGTATCAATGGACTTCATCATTGAGCTACCTAAATCAGAAGGAATGAATGCTACACCGGTGGTAGTTAATTGGCTTACAAATATTATCATTTCTCAAATTAAATCAACCATTTTCAGCAAGCTGGGTGGCAAAAACATTTATGAAAAAATTGCAGAAATAGCATTTGAAAACCAAAAATCATCGAGTGATAGAGATCCTAATGTCACCAACAATTTTTGGAATGACATTTTCCGTTTTAGGCACTTAATTGCCACACAGCTCCTTGTACCACTCTTAAGTCTCATTTAGATGGTTAAAAAAGGTTGTAAGCAAATGTTTTGAAGATTAACTCTGGCGTTTTACTTTCAGCAAACACTTTCAATGGTTTAAAAGCTTCCTTTAGCAGAATGGTGGTTATACTACATTCCATACCTTCAATAAGATGGCTTCGTCTATATATGGAATTTGGATATGAGACTCTATATGGAATCTGAATATCTACACAGCTACACCATTTGTGATTTCATATCTGCAGATCAAGCCAAAGGTCTAGGCCATAGAGGAATACTTCCAGCACCAACAAAGCATCCAAGAGGAATACGGCTATGATCTAGAATGGGATGAAACAAGAAGTGGATCAGTATAGGAGTTAAATGGATTTTGAAGGAATCTGGGGTCTTTCTGAGGGTTCAGCTATACAAATAGTTCTCTCTCAAGCAACAGAAAGACAACAAGCTTGCACCTAAGTTCTATGGTCCTCATAAGGTGCTTCACAGTATTGGCTGTGCCACTTACAATCTGGAGCTGCAACCTTCTTTTAGAATTTCTCCAATGCCCTACGTATCTTTCCTTGATAAGGTCAATGGCAGAAAATTTCCAAAGCATGCAAAACATCAGAAGCTGAATTAGAAGGGAAAAATCATCCTTGTTAGTGTTACAACCCTAATCGTTCACTTTTCTTTGTATTTGGGTTGTGCAGCGGCCAACCCGAGGGATGCATAACATTTTAAGTAGTTGTCTAGTAGTTTCTAGATTTTATATTTTCTGTTTAGTCAGCCCAATCAGTGTTTATGGGGCTTTCCCAACCTAATTATGTTTAAAAATAGGAAGCAAGGTGGTCAAAAGGAATAAGGATTATCCCTTTTTGAATTCTATTGTTTGGTTATTCTCATTTGGAGGTTTCCCCTTCAAAATGGCATAGCTTTCATGATTCAGCTATTCAGTGTTTCTGCAACCTGTCTTCATCTACATCTTGGCTTCGTTTTATTTCAAATTATCTATAAGCATTTGTTGTGAAACTGCAGTTGCTATCTCTGTTAATTTTTTTGCAATATATAAAAATCATTTCACCATGCACACACAAAGCATGTAAGGACACCATTCTTGCTTTCGAGAGCTTGTAGAAAATGGAGAAGTTGAGTTCTAATATTGTGCAAATCAAGAGCAAATATCCAACATCCTAACAGAACCTCTTGAAACTGATAGATTCATCATGTTAGAAATAAGCTTGGTGTAGTCTATTATATGACCTTAAGGGAGCGTAATAACACAGAATCTTTCTCCCGGGTTGACTAACAACTCCTTGGACCTCAGAGATGGAAAGTGACTTCTTGAATCTAGGATATAAACACAGACCCCTTATACCAAGGAGGCCAAGGAAGACCATCAACTATGTGACATGACAATGACTGCTAGCATTAACTTGATGGGTGAAGAAATGACCTCACATTCATAAATGTTGACCTAACATTATTGCCTCTTGACAGACTCTTACAGCTCTATTTCCAACGGTACCCTACAGATATGAATATGAGGAGCATTTGCGTAATGATACATCATACAATCACATCTGTCTAAGCAAAGAAAATAAATTAAATCTACTTGCACAAGGATCATTCATAAAACAGACATATTAAAACTGGTAAATACACTTTTCATAGCTTTCTCAAATAAGACATCACAAATGGTAGATCCAGGATTCTGCATAGTCCTTGAGAATATAGATCCAAAAAAGATAAAGCGTGCAATCCTACTAAGAGTTTCATGCAATTCACAGTCAAGTGGCTGTGTTAAAAGACTTTGTTGAAGGTGAAAAAGCTACAAACAAGCAATCATGTTTCCCAAACTTTACGTGTTCTACTATACACCATGCAGAAAGGGCTAACATGTAAAATGAGAAAGAGAATATCCAGTAACCGTACGTGGAGAAGACTGTATCAATGTGAGAAGAAATGAGAACTGCATTATTTTCTGCATCTGTGGCATATTTTGGTGTGATTCTCATAACCACGTGCTTTAAATGACTATAGACCAATGTTCGCCCACCAAACAAGCCTCCCTTGAGATGGTTTACGCCAGGTTTTGAGTGAAAGTAATCCACCTCAACTTCAACGTCCCATTGAGCCATTGCTTCAATCCTTTGGGCTTCTGACAAAACATACTGCAATATGCAAATACAAAAAACAATAATTTCAGTACAGTGCAGCCATGTGGATTTTTAGTGAGCATCATAAATTGAAACATATTATTAACACAAAATTTGTCCTTGGACTCACATAGAAAAATCAAAAGCACATACCTCATCTGGACCCAACTTAGACTCTAAGAAAAATGTGAGATATATCGTAAAAATGACATGGCACAATGCCCCCATAAACTTCAAGTTTATTCATTAACTCTCCAGAACTTGTCAAAATGAAAATGAATTTGTTCAATTCTCAAATTAATAAAAATTGATTTGCTAAAAGAATTCAAAATCATAACTGATTGAGATACAATCCAATTGATACCAAGATTGTTTTCTATGCTGCAACAATTGAATAAGTTCAGTTCATTATCCATTTAGGAGGACGGTGAAACAATTTGAACTTCTATCACCTCATATCATAACGCAACTAAAAATTTGGAAATATTGCTTCATATAACCTTGGTTCTTAACGTTTGCATTTATACAATCAACAAGTTTGAGCAAATGCTCTACAGAAGAGTGAACTTGATTCTCCCCAACATATTTCTTTAGGTACCTGCTTTTTACTATGTGGCACACAAGATGTCCTCTGCAACTTTGAAATGGAACTCCCTTAGGAGTTCAAAAAACAATGATTCTGGCAATCAACAAGAGAAAGGTGGAGGTTATTAATTTCCCATCTCAGATACAATATCCCCTAAGCATCTATCCCCTCTGTCTTTGAATTAGTCTCAAGTTGGGAATAAAACTGTAAGCCCTGGTACTTGCCTTCAGCCTTATGATTTTCCACTGGTAACATGAAACTTTTCTTACATGAAAATGTTGTATTGACTCCAATCTGTTGTATTGATAGAGGATAGTTGTTGAATGTGAGTGAGTTTGTTGCAGATAGTTGAGAGTGAAGATGTCCTTAAAAAAGAGGACGAAGATAGTCTTGAAGAGGCCAGTCGAGCGGGTAGCTATGGTGCAGGACCAAAGAAAGAAAATCCAGTACCAAGAGGAGAAACTCTTTAAGCAGATGATGGACATCCATTCGAGATTGGATAGGTTGGAGGCTATGCAACATGGAGAAGTTGTAGCAGATGTGATCAAGAATGATAGAGGATGTCATATAGATGGCATGAAAGCAAGAAAGAACATGATTCTAGTTGAAACATGTCTTTCCAAAGGCATAGATGTGTTGATGGATGAGATTGTAGCAGAGAAGGGTGATGATGAAAACCCTGTTTCATCTAACATTTTTTGTTTGCAGATATGGAGGAAGGTAAAGACAAAGAAGTGGAAGTCCTTGTACCAGAGGATAATGAAGAAGAGAAAACTATGGTGGTGACTAAAGTTCAAAAAGTACGAATTGCAGATGATAAAAGTGTTGTTTTTGCAGAAGTTCCTGATTTAAGAGCTGAAATGGTGGTTAGTGAAGGCTTCGTATTAATCCGTGGAGTTGATATTAAGAAGATTGATGAGCTATCTAATTCGTGTGATTCTTCGCATGAAGATATTGTTGTAGCTAAGAAAGAAAAGGAAGAAAATAGTGAAGAAACAGAGATGAGAATTTCTGATGTTGATTTGTGCACAAGTGAAGTGGTGAGAAAAGAAGTTGAAGAGAAGGAAAATGGATTCTCTGACATCCATCATATGATCAAGAGTCATGATGCTGGAATTAGTCTTTCAGAGGATATGCAAGTGTTGATCAATGTGGAACCACGCAAACATGAGTATCTTGATGAGGTACCAGATGTGCAAAGTCAAGAAGGAGCAAAAGTTGCAGTGTTTGAAGTAGAAGTGTTTACAAAAGCAGATAATGAAGAGGAGCTAATTATGAATATTTCCGAAGATTTGTTTGCAAATGAAGAAAAAGATGAAGAACAAATTTGGTGGAAAGAAGTAGGATATATTCCAGCCAAGTGTTGGAAGAAGCAAAGGAGAAAAAAAAATTAAAATAGTTGATCCAATAATGGAGGTTGCTACAGAATGTGTGGTTTTATCATTGGCTGAAATTTGTGAACTATGCTCACAAACTTCTTACCCAGTGAGTCTGATGCAGGAGTATAGCTGGCCCGTGACTAATTTAAACCTGGGCATAAGTAGGAGCAAGTGGTGTGAAGTTATTGCTGGCAGTTATAGTGGGCAACACCCCTAAAATATCATCAACATAATAAAAATTAATTGATGGCGGCTAGTGGAGGATATTTTTGGCATGGAGTAGTGGCAACTTAGAATATTTATTGGCGGTGGTCAGATCCTAATTTAAGCGATGTTGGTTAAGGAAAAATGATGGTGATTCATTCTTTTGTCCATATATATGTGGTTGACTTGGTATATTGGAGGGTAGCAAGAAGAATTTGAAAAAAAGGTAGTTGAGTCCTAGAAGAATTAGGAGTGTCTTTCAGTGGTCATATGCCTGAAAAGGTTACCTTAAAAGTCTGAAGTTCCCAAAAGTATTTTGTTTTGAGTAGAAAGATGTAACAGTCTATGTGCTAGGCATACAAGTTCTCTGTTCCAGAACTGTTCTGAGTAGAAATTAAAAGATTTTGGTAGTATTTTTCTTTATGACTCTAAGCAGGAGTTTCATTCAGTCTTAGAGCTAAGTAATCTGTTGTTGATTGTGTGAGAGAGAAGTCATGAAAGCTATTGTATGAGGGCTGATGAACAATATAATTGTTAGCTAATATATAAACTTGTTGAGCTGGGCAAGCATTTTTCTGCCAAGATTATGTTGCAGGTCTGTAAGTGATAATAATTTGATTTAGAATCTTTGCAAGTGATGTTTTACCACTTCATCAGTTGGAATGTTTTCAAGCTGCTAAGTGTTGATAGTAGTTTAGTGACGAAATTGTGCTTGGGATCATGTTGTTGTTGAAAAATTATTAACCTATGTGTGTGAAGAGCTGCTTGGTTTGGTTGCCCTTTGATGGGTACCCGAGCCCTGACTGCATCATGAAGGAGATAAAAGAAAGTAATGAGTTTACCTACACAGTGAAACCAACGCGCAAGCACACAGTGAAACTGGTACATGAACCCTCCTGAAGACATTGTGGGAACACAGAACCAATAAGACCTTTAAAAGTCATCTCCTCTGATATGGTAATTTGTGATGCCCTCTATCTAAAACTTTTTTTTAATATAATTAAACCAGAATGATGCTAGGAAAGAAAGAACAACGTATCACATTAATATACTAACAAAGTAAACCTTAACAATAACATTGGAGCTGTATTTCATTGATAAAATCTGCTGGAACACATCAATAGAGTAATAATAATAAAGTATGTTAGAATACATCAATAGAACAATAATAATGTGGAACTAATTAGAACTCAAGCCCCTGGTGGAAGATCTTTCCCAAATCAGAACCGGTGCTGCTCCAGGTGCCCCACAAATCAGCATACCAATAGAAAAAAGAATGTTTTTGGTCCAATGCAATCCTTGGATGAGATGAGATTGCCCACAAGAAACCAGAAAGGCTCCGTCCTCTGATCTTTGGATCCAACGTTTTTCGTCCCTGAACCAAGAGATGTGTGCTCCCTCATGTAGCCACCCTCTCTAGATCTGGAAAATGTGAAATGAGCATAGAATGATCCTCTCAAGGTTGTGTAGTCTCTGTTTATTCATTGACATGTTCCCAACCCTAGGTGCCTAGCCTAAGTGTCAAATAATAAAGATTATTTTGATATGGGACTAATATCACTTAATAATCAAGTACCACATAACATGGCGCTAGTGTAATAACATTAAATTGCCCAAATAGCTAATAAACCTTGACCTCTCATCAGTAAATCAATCATACTTGAGAACCACTAGCCAAAAAAACCTGAGATAGAGCATTGTGAATAGTTGACTCACTCCCAGATCCTATGACAGGCTGCATGATGTGATTCTGTCCCCATAGCCCTCCAAAAACTCCTAAGAAATAAGAACAAGTTTTCCCAAGGCACTTATAACAAACATGTGCACTTAAAAATCTCCAAGGGTTTGAGCAATGTCAACAGTAAAAAATCATCTTAGGGTAAATTCCATGAGGAGTCTAATGGTGAGGGTCTTGCCTCCAACCAAACTCCTTAAATTTAGGAAATGCCCCTAAAATATAGGAAATGGTCCAAACCCAATACAAATGTCCGGAACAAATTAAGGAAACGAATCCTCACCAATATAGACTTCTCTAGCAATCACCCCTTGACCACCAAGAAGTATCCAAATGAGCTTGTGTGTCCCACTCAGTGTAAATAACCAAAAAAAACATATTGACTCAGTGAAAAGAAAACATTACATAATTGAAGTAGAAGATGACAAACATTTCCTTTTAACTTACTCACCATGTAATTGCATCAGCTAGATAATTTGTAGTCATAACCTAGAGCACAAAATCTTAAATCTTCAAAGCACTCATACAAATAATCTTAAAAACAAGTACACAAATTTTGATCGGTCCCATTTTGGCCTGAAGGACATTAATGGTAATCTCATCTCTTACATTCCATCCGATACTAACCGAGAAAAAAAAAAGACCTATCAGGCAGATCTGATTCTTGAACTTAAAAAAACCAATACCAACCTTCACAGCACGATCTAGAGCCTCGGAACCAACAGGATGAGGACCAAATCTTGTCAATGCTTTTACATGCTCAATAGCTCTCAACTCTGAGAATCCCCTCTTACCAGCCTGAACTGCAGTGAGAGGCAGAGGCAGCCTCTCAAATTGAAAGTGATAGACAAGCCAAGATGAGTTGATGATTACAAAGAGCAATGCTACCCAATTTAGAGCTGCCTTCTTTGGACCTCTCTCCAGACCTCTTGGAATTGAAGTGGGATTTGTCTTCAATGTTAAATCATTACTGCTACTGATAGTAGCCTCTTTTGAATCCTGGCTGCTACTAGTAGCAGGCTCTGTTTCAAGTCTTTCTCTTGGCCTTCTTCTCTGCATGGTATCTCCAAATATATCCTAAGCTGAAGACAAGTATACCAATAAGTAAACTATTTGCCAGAAATATGCAGTTTTATGACCAACAAAATCTGCAGACATGCAAACACGTTTAGTGCGTATCGTCTGCATGATTCAAAAAATCGTTTCTTAATACTCAAAAGTTTTGACTTTGAAAATTCCAATTTCTAGTGGTCAATTTTTTAGCAGCAATGGATTACACACAGTCTCATTCAAATTACACACAAAAAAAGCGAAACAAAACATACCCCGTCTTGAAAATTCAAATTTCTGTCAAGTGGGTAGTGATTTTTTAAGCGCCTATAATCCTCATACGCAATCTTCAATTAAACTACATACAGAAAAAGCGAAAAAATACACACCTGTTATAGAACTGCAGCATTCAGGATCATGAAAGGTTTTACTCAATCAGTCGCCTTTTTTGGGTTGCTGATGCAAGCATCTAAGTGAGTAAAAGAAAGGGCAGATTTTATCTACTATCCTAGAAAAACTTGTGAAGCCTGTGCAGCGAGCAACAGGATTTGAGACAGAGAAAGAGCTTTTCAGATGAAAAAAAATTCCTCGTTATAGGTCACAAAAGTCAATTACTATTTAATAGTTCAACCTTAGTTCAGCCGATAAGCCTAAATTTGATGGGCGTATAGTCGTATTTAGATTTTTGCTCTAAAACATAATTAAAATTTTGGAAAGACTATTAATATGAAAGGAAAATTTTGTAGAATAGTTAAAAATTATATAGAAGTATAGTTAAATATACCTATTTTTTAAAATAAGATATGTCTTAACATTTGAAAGGTAATTTTGAATAAATAATTATTAAAAAAATTGTTTTGACACCCAAAATTAAATTTAGGCATTATTTAGTTATTAGTACTTCTAATAGGAAAATTTTTAACTTAGTCATTAACTCTTTTTTTAATAGAGATCATCTACAAGTTTATTATTAGCTTTTTTTTTTAACTTTTATAATGAATAATATCTAACTAGTTATTGTGAAGAATAATATTTAATTAGTTATTATTAGTATTTCTTTATTGATTAAAAAAATAATACTAAAATATTTGTTTTAAATGAAAAATAATTAAAATATCATTTATTTCAAAAATTATTAGATCTAAAAGTTGAGTTTTTTTATTGTAATTTATGCTTAAAACAAGAAAATATTAATAATAATGTAGCTTATAGAAAAATATTAATAATGAAGACTATTTTTAAAAGGAGTATGTTCTTGATAATTCACCTATTTCTAGTGGTTTAGTTCTTGTCCCTTAGTACTTTGTATTTTATCTCTCTAGATATGTTGGATAAAGCTTGGTGTGACTTTTTCCACCATCTCTCTTTTTCTTATGTGTAATTTTGGTCTTTTTACATTTTTTTATTTATTTTGCCTCTGAGGTTTGGTTTGGTTGGTGTGTTTATTCGCCTGCCCTCCCAAGTACGAACCTTATTCAAAGTGTCGAGCGAGATTGGGGGCCTCCTAGCTTGGAATGGGGGTTATAGGGGCTCACCTTGTTGATCATCATGTTCACGTGGAATGTTGATACAAGTCATTGGGTTGTCGATTCCCCCAGTTATTTAAAAAATTATGAATAAGTGTTTATATCATTTATAAAAATGAAACAATATTACACATATTCGCATAAAAAAAGTGAGTGGAAAAAGTCACACCTTGAAGTCCAAACATGGACAAAGCCCAGAAGTAGAAAAAAAAACAAGAGGATGCTACATGGCAAGAGCTATATCAGTAGGTGGAGGAAAAGGGTCTCAGTCATTCGGTTTGCCCCATACATCAGTGGGGTCCAAGGTGTCCATAGGAGGCTCCCAACCATCATTACCATCATTAACATCTTTGTTTTTTTAATCATCCTCGAGTGGATTGTCACAAACAGAAGATATAGAAAGAGCCAACCAAGAGAACTCGCTAGAGTCAAGCCAACCTGCAGACCCACGACCAAAGGTGTGGGGAGAGAGTGGTGGTGAGAAGGTTAAGGCCACCCCTATTGAGCATGGACTATTTGTCTAGAAGGTTGAGAGGCCTGGGAATGAGCATCTTGATCTCTACAAGAAGATTGATTGTGTCCCCTATGACGCCCACAAGGTGAAGACTGACCTCTACAAGAAGTTGGAGTCAAGGGGACACTAGCAACAATGTAAGAGCCATTGCCCCAATGGTCCAAAAGCACATATATATGTGCAACCTCAAGTGCGTAACAATATTGGAACAAATCATGGATTTAGAATAAAGCAAAAAATTGGAATCAACTATATTTCCTGAAAATAAAACAGAATTTTTTCCTTTCATGTCCTGAAAAGAATTTCCACCCTAAAAGAATGTAGATTTGAGTAAATCTGGAAGAGATTCTAGGCCAATCCCTTAATAACATCATATGCTAGGAAAAAGGTTTAAGTTAAAAAGGCTCTAATAAATCATGAATGCAAGTCCAGGTTGCTTGAGCCCTAGGACAGAACTGGTAGAGATATTTAAACATTTCCTAATTGCCACAAAAAGGACATTTAGGGTCCTTAATTCTAATATGGGTTAACCTAGAACCAACAAGAAGACCTTGGAAAAGAATACGCCAAGCAAAGTGAGCAAGCTTCGTCTCAAGAAAGGCTGACCAAATAATGTGAAATATGTGTTGCCAAACTACCAAAGGGGACTGAAGTAACCATCTTTGGTTCAAAGTAGGAACCATAGGCAAATAAGGTGATAGCCACAAATAACCTTACAAAGTTTGTAGCTACAAAATGGTGTGTCTAGATACCATTTCTAATCTTTCCATCATGGTTTAAAACAACAAACCCCAATTTTATGAATAATATCTGGTGGCACGACATCAATAATCACCTAGAAAGTTTCACGATCCTAGTTAGACAAATGAAATTTATCTTTGGCTTCAAGCTAAGATAAAAAAAAAAAGTTATTGGTTGTTCTAGAAAACAAATTTGGAAGGGTCTTAATTCCTTTCTTAAAAAACCTCATAGCATGGACCCAAGGGGTCCTAGCTAAAGGGCAGTCTTGACAAGTAATGACTGGAGACCACCAAATGGATTATTGGTTTATAGAAAGACCATTGAGAAATCCAATGCCATTCCAAAGAAGCCAAGGCTTCATGGCTTCCCAAGCTTTCCAAATACTTTTAATAATAAAAGTCCCTTGGATTTGAACGGGGTATTTCATAATGAGAAGGGTATGAAGACCAATCCCCTTCCAAGCTTGTTTCCCAAGAGAGACACCTATGGAAATGCAATGATGCAAAAGAATTTTCCAAGCCTCGTTACCTTCAAGGGCTCAAATGGTCCATTTAGCACAAAGAGCCATACCTTGGTGCTAAATTGAAAGTAGACCCAACCCTACAAAATCATGTGGGATGCAACAATATTCCCAGGAAACTCTATAAAATCCTCTATGATTCTTAGAAGAGACCCAAAGAAAGTCCTTGAGAAGCTTTTCAAGTTTATGATAGGAGACATTAGAAGGGGCCCGACAAGAGGAATAACCAACATGAGTGGTTGCTAGAATTTTAGAGCAAATCTAAAATTGCCCTTCAAAAGACAAAGGCTTAGTGATCTGGTAAGCCGGTTTCTTTTCAATTCTGGAAATAACCACCTACCAAAGTGTAAATAGAGAATCTTGAAAAGCAAAAGGAATGCCCAAAAATTGAAAGATTTCCATGTGTTCAATCTACTTCCACCCAAAAGAATCAAGCCAAGGAGACTTAGGAAGAATGGATTATCAATAGCATTGAGTTTTTTGCCATTGGATGCTTGAGGCCGAAGCTTTATAAAAAATGTCAAAACAAAAAAAGAACTTCCTTAATATTGTTCTCCTCTTCCAAGAGAGTGAGGAAGGAATCATCGGCAAAATGCCCATTCACCAACTGAGCAATGGTATTGGAAAGAGAAATGCCTTTGACAAGATGCCAGGAAATAGAACGAGCTAAAAGATAAACAGAGCCTTTAACAACAAGAACATAAAGAGCAGAAGCAAACAAATAACCTTGATAGTGATACAAGTTGAGGCATATGAAAAAAGTATAAGCACAAATTGAACAAAGTGAGGACCGAAATGCTTAAAGCATAACAATGACGAAGGGCCATTATATACGATCATAGGCTTTAGTAAAATCAATTTTGATATAAACTACTTGCTACTAATAACAACGAGCCCATTCCATACCTTCCTAAACAACAATAATATTATCCAGAATAAATGTAGATTTGATACAACTAGTTTTCCCAAGTCGAATGATTTATGGAAGAAGATGTCTCAAATTCAAAGCAAGAGCCTTGCTGATGATCTTGTATGAGACATCAAGCAAAGTGATTGGCTTCTAATTGCAAATATCATCAGGATCAACAGACTTAGGTATGAACTTGATGTTTCCTTTGTTAATATTTTTTCCTAAAGAATTAGAATGAAAAGTTTAAAGATAAACCTTATGAATATCTTCTCCCACTAATTCCCAGAGTGCCTTGTAAAATTCACAAGGAAATCCATCACATCCTAGAGCTTTATCATTGGCCATGGTGAACATAGCTTCACAAAGGTTAGCAATGGAGAGCAATTGATCACAAAAAACATGCTAGGTTGAAGAAAGTTGACAAGGGACAACCTTGAGGCACTCTTGCAAAGCGTGTTCATGTTCAGAAGAATTCTCATGAGCTTTGAAAACTTACTCATAGTGGTGAACAAAAGCTTGGAGGATATCTAGGAGATCCTTAAGCAACTAGTGACCATCATAAATTTATTTGATGGCTTGGGGAGTATGATGAGCATGAAGAGCTTGAAATAATTTTTTGGAAGCTCGGACCCTAATTTTAAGCTAGTAGAATTGAGCCTTGATCTAAGCACATCTAGTTGTATGACTATCAACAATTTGGTTTTCGTGGCGAAGCTCATCCACCCACAACTGAAGAGCAAGAGAAAAAGGGTTGGCTTTGAGCACAGCGGTGGCTTAGTGGAGCTTCGGGGCGGTGGCCTCATAGGAGTGGTGGCAAAAACAAGCTAGCTAGCAGCCATAGATGTGAAGGAAACAAGAGTTGCATTTGTTGGCATTATTCCACCATTCAATCTAGCCTATTTATTGAGTGGGCCTCGGTTCAAGATTCCACAAATGTAAAATATGAGCCAATGTGGGTTGATGATTCAGCAAAGAAGTATTGAGGAAAAATTATGTCTTGCTAATCTTGGGATGAGCAATTTGCCATTAATACAAACTCAGATAGATGAATGATTAGATAAAAGAACATCTAACAAAGACACCACCAAAAGAGAAAAATAGTTAGCAAAAGAAAAAAAATGACTAGGTAGAGATCGTAGCATGTAATCAAGTTATTTGTAAACTCTATTAGAATTGAACTTGAAATTGCTCCATGTAAATTGGTGGGATTATAAAAGCCTAATTTATTACACATGTAATTCCAGGCCTCCCTTTCACTAACTAACTAGCACATGGGAAGTGAATTATCTTTATCATAAGCCATCCCAACCATATTAAAATCACCACACAAAACTCAAGTGGCAGCAAGCATTGAATCAATGATCCAATGCCACGAGGAATATCTTTCAACAACATCATTGGAAGCATAAACATTAATAATACCAAAAGAATGAGTACCAACATTGAAGAGGATCCATAAAACCTGATTAGTGGAGTCATATCCATGATCAACAATATGTGAATGCCACCTAGGAGAGAGAAAGGTGACAACTCCTCGATGACCCCTATCGTGATTGCTATACTAAAAAGAATTGGCTAACCAAGTAATACAGCAAGCAACAAAAAGAAGAAAACTAGTTATCTTAACTTCTTATAGACAAATAATAGCTAAATTTGTAAATCGCATATGAGTATCTCTTACAATATACTTCCTAGGGAGGTTAGTGTTTATGTGTGTTTTTGCACACAACAACTTAGATAAAATACTAAGTATCTTATATCTCCTGAAAGGAATTAAAGAATGGAAAATGGCTACCCCAAGGCCTATATAGCTAGGTCTTGGCCTTCACAAGATAACTCGGTTGTATGATGTCTTTTGTTCTTCCAATCAAGGGGCCTACATGAATTTAGACAAACTTCTAGACACAAGGTTAAATTACACATAAACCAATCAATTTTCAAATTTAGAAATGCATTAGCAAACTAATATAAACATATATTGCTCTAAAATGTATCATTCAACTCATTACCAGCAATATACTAGCTTGCATTCATAAAATATCAACTCTATAACACCACCATGCAAGTTTGAAAACACTATTCTAACTCTACACTAACCAAATTTAATAAAAAAATGCAAAAGCAAGGCAAGATAGAGAAAAGATACTAAGAAACTAACTAAATCTTAAACTCATTCAATCATTTCAGCCTCAACAATGGATAGATAAGTTTGCAAACACATTTAACCATCCTTGATTTGATCATGAAAACCCAACAATCAAGTTTCAAGGAGGTGCAATCTTCCATGGTGAAATTAGGTGTTCAGGTTAACCACACAAGGTAATTTACAATCAGCAAATTACTAGTGTTATGAACACTTTGCAAACTCATCAAATATCCATGTATCTTCAGCTAAAAATGAAAGAAATACCCAACTCGGTGTTTAGAAACAATGAAACAAACTTTGTAAGATGACAAGTTCAATGAATCTCTACAATTTCTATTCACAATCTTGATTAGAAACCATGAAGTAAACTTGTATTAAACTCAAAAGATTGATAAACATCAACAATTTCTAAACTTGGTGTGGAGAAAACCATGAAAATATCATGGAAAATTAGAAAATATTGTATTTGCTCTCAAATCCCAATATTTCAATTGCTTTTCAATGAGTTTCAATGAGTTTTTTCTAAAACACCAACAAGAACCAATTGTTCTTCACCAATTCTAACTTCTCTTTACAAATTCTCACCTCTTACAATGAGTCTCAATTGTATACATCTTCAAATCAGCTTTACCATACTAAGCTTTTTTACCCTAAAACCCAATGGCTATGATCAATTTGATCCAATGGCTCACATTTGATGCTCCAACACAAAAGTCAATTTTGGTGGTAAGGAATATTCCACTTCATCCCATGTGGCTTCATCAACAAGCTTCCCTTAGTATCAAAAAGTAATTTCTTAATTTACTTTTTATTACTAAGTTTTCCAAATATGACAAAAAGTAACTTTTGGAAGCCCAAAAAAATTAAATAATTGATACTACATCTCGAACAAGTTGTAGTATGACAAATCTTCATAACAAAGGCATAGGCAACTGTAGAAAGTTATTTTATTCATCATAAGTGTCTGTAGTTGTCTATTTTCCATGTGTAAACATGAATATGCAGTTGTAGGTGACTGATTTTGTCATAAAAATGCATTTCCAGCCCTCTATTTTTCATTGTTTCCTTCATTTTCAACCACAAATCTTTAACTCAGATCTGGAACAGAAAGCTATGCACTTGTGGAAGGTTGCATCAGTCATGAATAGGGCTGCAAATTAGGTACAAGGAGGCACAATCCATCTTCCAATAGTTGCATGACATTGTTCCCTTCATTTTTCACCATTTTGGGCTCCAAGTGTGCATGTACAACAGTGCTCAGGTCTGATTTTTGTGTTGCAACAGCTCCTAGGGTTTGTATTCATCATCCTCGACATCATATTAGCTTCATTTTGTAGGTACAATAGTGATATGGGCATGAAAATCACATTTGTCCATGGCTGGGACAACAAGGTGTCTCTAGGTTTTCATCTCTCCATGATGGCTCCAACTGATCCTTCATTTTTCAACCTCTTAAACCTGTAACCAACAAAGACAAGCATCAATTTCATAAAAAATAAATCATTTTAAGTCAATACATATCAAATCATATCCATTTTCATCATGGACAAGTCATGTGCAAGTTGACAAATAATGATTAAAACTTGTTAGCTTTTTTAAAAAAAATGGTAAACCTGTTATGAAAAATAAAACAGTCTGTTGCGGCATCCATAACTTTTATTTTACGATCTAAGTTTTTCTAAGATTTTTAGGGAAGCTATGGAATTTATCTTGTTATATTCTTGCAAGAAATTAGCCATACCCAGATTGTAGGTCCATATATATGATCTAATTATTGATTGTCTATCTCTGTTGGTATTTAATTGGGATTATATTATCATTAAATTTGTGGTTTCCCCTTGATTCCTTTGGTTTCTTGATGCATCCTCTTGATCTTTCCATCTTCTCTACCTGTTCAAGCCTTCCATCAATTTAAAAATGTCATTTGAGTCCATTATAGAGGCCAAAACAAAATCATAAATTCAACTTCTTTATGGTTGTCCTAGGGTTTTTGGGTTGTCAAAATTCAGTTTTAGGACTGTTTTTTTATGATTTTAGGTGAAACAATGATTGGATTTTGCATTTAGGATACTTATAAAATATTCTCCTTCAAATCGTTAGCCAATTATAAGGTTTTTCTCAAGGTTTTGTGGCTTTTATGACCATGTATACACTATTGTTTGACTATGACAATAGTAGGCAATTTTGGAACATTGTATGAATTGTCCACTTTTCACCCTTGCATGGATTGTTGTCTTCACTTCCAACTAATGCTTTCAATTTATTAGTATGTCATGACCTTCATCAAGCCCTTTGTCTTATAAGAAATCTAAAACTAATGATAATGACATTATAAGATCTAAGCATATCACATGAATGCATTCATACATTTAGTCATCTTGACACCTCCTAAGGCTCTAAAAACATGAAGGATTATACTCTTAACTTTATATATGAAGATGAAGCAATAAATAAACTTTAATGGATCATAAAAATCAACCCATCCTCTAAAACAATAAATGTCCTTCCTTTTCAAGAGTCCACAAGGCCTCAAAATGCAATCAATCAAACATGATGGACTTGTCAATATGACTATGAACATGATAAAATGAGACAAGGCCATTCACCACAACTCCATGCGAACTAAAAACCAAATGAAATAATGAAGCATATACTTGATCAAGTCTCATCAAACCCAAAACATGTCAAAACCAACCCAATCAAAGCATATCAAAACTCATAAAAGTAGATAGATCATCAAAGTGCACCTAAAATTACGTGAGACAACTAAGACCCAAGAAATCGTCAAAATAATGCAATAGATCATGAACTTGTACAATCAGACCAAGCTACTCAACCACGACTTAAAGCACTCATAACAAGCTGAAACACCCAAAAGAGGCTGAGAAACTCATCAAAAGACTCAAGCAAAATAGGGGGTCCCCATTTTACTCATGTAAAAAGTGGGGCATGTGTGCAAGGCACAACAATTAGTAAGACCTTAAACATTCTAGGAGAGGAAATTCATTGGTGAAAATCAAGAGGCATATCATCACTATCCAACTCCACAAGAGCGGAATAGTAATTCTACAAAAAATCATTCAAAAAAAATTGCCCAATTGAATTTTGGAAACACTAACCCTTCTTTTATGTGAAGCAATTTCCCCTTCTTCCAAATGTCTAGGTGAACTGTGAGACCTTCACGGACCCACTAGCAAAGAAGGAGGATGAGCAGCTACCTCTAGCTGTGAAGACAAAATAGACATTAGTTGAAGCGTTTTGGAATATTTAGACTAACTAGATGACTTTCCTATGAGAGGATCCACCTCTTTCCCCTTATCCTAAGGGTTTGAAGGGGCACCATGCGATGACTTTTCTACTTGGTTGCCATTATTAGTTGAGGGATTAATTTGAACTCCACCATTGCTAGAGTTACGATTAGTTTTATGGTTTCCTACTCTAGTCCACCTTTCATTATTTTTAGAAGGGGGAGCTTTAGAGGGCCAAGGGAAAGGATTATTATGAGGAGAAGTCAAGGGATAATGCTTGATCTTGTGGTTAGAGGATTGACACCTGAAAAATAAGTGTTCAACAAATTGAGATAGAGGACATGTTGGGTATGATGCATTTGACCAATTTGATTGTCTACAGTGTCTTTCAAATCCTTAGAGAGGTCAATCTCAACATAGACATGCTTTTGGGGGTGAGCTGAGAAAAATCTATCAAGCCCAACACAAACAACTTTTCCAAGCAAGCCAACAGTTGTGGTTAGAAAATTCCAATGTGGCAAGGGTAACCTAGGAAACTCAACCCAGATCAGAACATGAAGGGCTTTTTTATCAGAGACTACAAAGTCTTGAGTCCAAGGTTGAAAAACCAAAAGGGACACACAAACAAACTAAGGGCCATGATTGAGAATGGCCTCTGCATGACTAACTTCTACAAAATAGAAAAGAACGTAACCTTTAGTAAGGTTTTGAATAACATCTAGCTGGACCCCATGTAGGACCCAAGCCTTATTGACCCATTCTCTAAGCATGCTTTCAGGGGAAACCCTCCCAACAATATAGCCTATCAAAACAAAATGTTCAAACTATTTGCATGCACTACCAAACTCTAGGATGGACAAAACCACATTTGGAGTGGAATCAAAATGCATACCTCATGAAACACCTTGGGAACAAATTTCTAAGGTTGCTTGTTCAAAGGAGCCATTTCTAGAAGCCATCAAACCTTCAACACTAGTAGACACTGCTAAGTTGAGATAGTTTGAGGCCATAAAATTCTAGCTAAACAAGCCTGTAATAAAATGTGGTACACTAAAGATCTTGCATCGATAGCATAGTATGACATCAGAGGGACAACACATAAGGAGACACCAAAACCTTAGAAAAGCTCAAAACCTCTCTTCTTTAGTCAACATCAGGAATTTGAAAACATCTTGCAATTTTTTATAATACAATACAAAAATAATAAGTGTCTCAAATATTTATTATCAATATAAAAATCACACACACACACACACACACACACACACATATACCTGCATATATGTTTCTATGTATTTGTATGTTTGCTTATGTTTTTTTGCAAATTCAACCTTTTATATATTTTTTTGTTTCGTTTGTTTTTTTATTTCCCTGTTCATTTTACCTTGATGCTTCTTTCATCCTTGCATTTTTATTAGATTTATTATTTTGATTCATATAGTTTTATCTCATTTTTTCTTTTAATATGTTTCTTTGTTCTTTCACTTATATTTTTATTATTTTGTGTTTTTTGTGTATGGGTGAATATGTGCCTGTGTGTTTATAGGTTTGAGTAGGAGTATGCATTTATTATATTTTTTCTCCCTGTAGTCTATTGGTTCCCATGCCACTCCCTCCTTTTATTAGCTTTCTTAGTCTGTAAATTACCTATTCTATTCCTCTTCTCTTGCTCTTTCTATTGATGATGGATCAAGGAGTGTGATCTGAACGTTGAGGAAAAAACTTGCACACAATTAAATCCTGAAACATTTAACTACAATTATTATATTATTACTATTATCTCTTATTTATTATGATTGACAAATGCCTAAAACATTTATTATTAGCTCATTTTTAAAAAATTTATATAAAAAAAAATTTCAAAGAAGAGATTTTTTAATATATAATATATATAGTAGTTAAAAAGAGCATAGATAATCAATACATTCAAAGCTCAAAGTCTATTGTAGCAATTAAATGGGTGTTGAGAATAGCAAGGGACCAAAAACTTCTTCAAGACGATCAAGGAACGTAGAGCGGAGAAGCTCCAGAGTAATAGTTTCAAATTTGTGAATAGTAGCTCCAAAATAATAGAGAACTAATTCCAATCCATAGTCAAAATGCCAAAGGGAGAGAACAATGAGAGCTAAAGAAACTTTATGCCAAAAGAGAACATTACACATTAGGAAAATGTCAATCTACCACATTCTAGAATTCAAATTCATTGTTGCATTAGCCTCAAACTTATAATAGTCAATTTTGATAGCATTTAAAATAAGCATTAAGTCTTAAAAAATCTTAGCAATTCTCATCCCATTTGTTTAGCAATAAATAGGCCCAAATATAGCACTTTAGCCTCAACGTAGTTGTTTGTTGAGAGGCCCGGACTAACAACAAACTTCACATAGATTTTTGCCATTGTCGAATAGGACACCATTACCTCCAATAGAACTTGGGTTCCCTCTAGTGGCCCCATCAAAGAAAGGGGAGAAACCAACTGAGAACAAAAAAGCAAGGTTAGATTTGAAAACTTTCTTAACATGAACTTTAGAAGCAACCTCATTGAAATAATCCTAAAATTTACACCCTGATATAATATTAATCTTTTCATAAGTCAATAATGAATGATAAGTGTGTAAGCATATGTAATCATACAAGCATTAAATATAGCAATCATAAGTAGAAGAGTATATCATGAGAAGCATGGCAATAGATTAGATCATTGCCCCCAATATGGGAAAAATAATGATGATGCAACCCTCAATGGCAATAAACACATGTGAAAGTACAAGAAAAAAGGCCCAATGTGGCATCCATGAGTATGAGCACACATAAGGTAGGATCAATAGACTAAGTAGGATCAAGATAATGGTGATGCAATCCTCAATAGCCAAAAACACATGTGAAAATACAACATGAGGCCTAATGTGGCATCCATGAGCATGAGTAGACATTGGATAATATTGGATTGGATTAGATTGGCATGAAACCAAGATAAGGGTGCATGGTCCCAACAATATCGAGTGGCAATTCAAGCATGCAAACCTTGAGTCATCATACAAAAGAAATATATAAGCACAATAGAATAGGGACCTATTTGTCACTATCTAGATATGTCAAATCATTCTTCTTAACCATTCATATGTAGTAAATAATTATATCACACCATTTACCATGTATATTCTTACAAAAAAGTCTATAAGATTGAGTGAATCCCTCATAAGCCAGATCATTCTTCCTAACTATTTGAGAGACTAATGTGAGGTAAATAGTGTAATCGACTAATCAATTATCCATGTATGTAGTTATCCAAATAAATTGGAAGGATAGGATGAGGCCCCCATAAGCCCCACCATTTCTTCTAGTTGTCTATACAACTAGCCATATAGAAATAATGATAGTTATAATTAAGTTGCACACACATATTAAGTTTGACTAAGAGCAAGTACATTCCTATTTACTCATAATAATCATCATCATGCACGTAAAGTTTAATGCATAAATATAATATGGGTTTTAGGTTTGATATATGGGATTATGCTAGTTTAGACTAAAAGAGTACCAGTTTTTAGTATTTACATTTTAAATCACACTTACATAATAATATACACATAACAATAACCTTGACCCTCAATAAGCCCATCATAAAATAGCAATAAATTTTTTCTTGCCTTAAGTCATCTATCAACAACACATAATGACACAGAATCTTGGCATGATTGACAAACCTCAAGCAATAGTCTATCACTTCAGTAATTTACAACTTTCCAAACCTTGAAAAGTGTCGCATGGTTCCTTTATAAAAACATCAAGTTATACCTAAACCTCTTTTAAGTTTCATAACATACTACTTAAGGGAAATTGGAAACCACATCTTTATTCACTTATATTAAACAAGAGAATTCACCCTAGCATAATCTTAATATAATTTTACCCTTTAAGACTTGGTCTTATCCTTATACGTTCTACAAATACACCATATTAACACAAGGAAAACAACCAAATTTGACTTTAAGTTATTGTCCTCATTAAATCTAGGGTTATAAGTGATACCACAATTAGCCACGTATACAACAAAGGTTTATTCTAACTATCTTGAGTACTAGACTCAAATGAATGGAAGGAATGAATCAGAAGGATAGACAATACTTATGGAGTTCTCAAAACCTATCAAGAAGTCATCTAACAATAGTCTACTTCACAACAATATTTGAGATATGAGCTTAACCTCATTTCAAAGGTGAGTCTTCAATGATAACACTTGAAACCATTAGGGTTTAAATCAATTTATACGAAAGAAAATCATAGTCAACACAATAGTGAACAAAATAAATATTGAGAACATTATTATGTAACAAATCAATTTATACGAAAGAAAATCATAGTCAACACAATAGTGAACAAAATAAATATTGAGAACATTATTATGTAACAACACTATGACAAACCCATCCCAGCATATACCTAAGTGGTGTTTTCATAGTGGTCAAAAGAGTTTATCCTAAATATAGTGTTATGACCAAACCAAAGATCGAGAGAATTTGTAGAAACTATAAGTTTATATACAAGCACAAATATCAAATGTTGCCATAGTAAAACAAGATCTTAAATTCATAAAATAAAGGTCACATACCCACATGATAACTAAGCCTCTATGTAGAATGCACAAAGAGAACCCTTGATGGTTGTAACAAGCATTCACAAGCACCTAAAACAAAGCACACTATGCTAGAACATTTGAAGATTATAAAACAAAAGTAAAACCATGTCTCTATCACCTCAAGTCATTATAAAACCAAAACCCAACTAACACTTTACTATAGTCTCCATCAAAGAACCCTAACTTCCAACTCCCCATAGTATTGGCTTTGCAAGCTCAAGCCTTCAATGAAACTGAGTGAAACTCCCTCCATGGTAGATGGGTTACTAGAAAACCTTCACCCTCAACGATAAAACCTCACAAAATGCCCAAAATTTAGGGCTTCCAAAGAAATATCCAACCATCCCTTTGAATGTCCTCAAAGTTTTATGGAAATGTCATTCACTAATTAAATGCCAGCGTAGTGCTACAAAGAGATATTCTTGTAGTGGTTTTCCCACCAAAACTTAAAAATAAAATAATTTCAATCACATATTATGCATGATGCCATGAGTAGCACCACGATATTTCTAATATTTAAAAGTTTTAATAATGTTTCTTACCATAAACAGTAATTTAAGTCATCAAAATTAATTTATACCATACAAACATAATCAATTTAGGGACAAGTTGATAGAAATACTAGGGTTCATTGCCATAATAAAACTAGGTTAGGATTGATGTTTCCTCAAGATTCCCAAGGTGAATTTAAGAAATCCAATCATAAGATAATATGGGAGATAAATCAACACTTACATACACAACATAACTGAACTAGGTATTAACAAGTAAATCAAACTAAATATGACAACTAGGTTGTAAGGAGACTTAAAACAATGGTGAGGTATTGTTATCAGAAAATGTGAACAATAACATAAACAACTAATCATCCAATAACTCAATGGAAATTGATGTAAATATAAGTAAACAAATATTATACCTTCGAAGACCGTTTTACCTCTATGCTTCCATTGTTCGTCTATCTTCTCTTGATCTTGATTGTAATGGAGCTCTCAGAAGTGTGCACTTCCTTGCTGTTGAAGATGACAAGAGTAGAACGACTATGGGTGGATTATGCAATGGAGATCACACTACAATGTAATACTAATGGAGATGGATTGATGGAGACATGATAAAATGATGGATTGTGATAATGAGGTTGTGTAAATGCAAATGGATGATAACTTTGCCAAAAGGCACACTGGTATGATTCTTGCAGAGTAAGATTACGAATGCTTAGATGGATGGAAAATGGGTGTGAGAACCTTGTTTATATAGGCTGGGGGAAGACCAAATCCAAGTTTCAATAGATCCATGACTGGAGGAATTACCTGTGAGGTGTACGATTGAGGAAGCTTGAGGGAATGTGCACGAATCGGAAGAGGACAAGTGTCCAAGCTTTCTTCATGAGTTATGGGAGTTAACAGAAAAGATTGAGGAGTTAACTGAGATGATTGATCAGTTAACTGGGTTGATTGGGGAGTCAACATAATAGATTGGCCAGTGAACTCAATTGACTAATTAGTTAACAGATTTGATTGATGAGTTAACTAATTTGACTAGAGGAGAAATAAGACATGTGGGTGAGGGAATATTAGCTAATTAAATATTAAAATATTTAATTACATGTGCAACATGGTGAAGTGGAAAGGTGATGTGGAAGAATGAGGTGGATTTATGAAATTAGGACTTTGGAATAGAGCAATTTAGGATTAATTAAATAATGTAAGATTATTTAATTATGTGAGACTATAGAAGAATTAGTGGAATTTAATTAAATAAATTGATTTTTATTTAATTATGGGAGGAAGTGAATCATTTAAATAAGTTAGGATATTTATTTAATTGATAAAAGAAGTAGGAATTAAAATAAATGATAAATATTTATTTAATTCACCTTACCATTTTTAGGTATATACATTTTGTCCCTCTTTGATGCAATGTGTTTTATCACGTTGTTTCAAAGAATAAAAATTTTGTGCAATTTGATACATGCCCCAGTTTGCCCTTGGTACAGGTTTATGACGATAGGATGCCCCCTCGGGAGATTGGACGAGAAGAATGTGCCGACAGGATGACGGACGTTCTCACGATGAGACAAGCTGAAAAATGGGTTGACTAGATAGACGGGCAGAGAAAATGGAGGACCTAGAAGAAAGATTATGTGAAAAGCATGCCCCAACATGGACAAGGTGAAGCACCTCCACTTAGGGTTTAATGCGCTATAAATAGGAGTGTGGGGTCACATTCCTAGTCATTTGCACACTTGTCTTTGTTGGAGAGCTTATAGGAGATCAGAGCCATTTGAGCACAAAGCAATCAGCGAAGATGCAATAGTTTCCTCTTGAGCTTCATCAATTTGAGCAGATTTGACGGTTCAACTGTCCAGCAGACTACGGGCTGCCAGTAAGTACTACTTTGTTTCGAACCTAGGGTCATTAATGATGATACATGATACCGTGCATATGACGCGATGCTGCGCATATGACACCAGAATTGGTGCATATGCGATATTTTCACAAATGACATACATTGTTGTGCAAATAAAATCTCATTGCGCAAACAATTAGGGATGCTGCACTTCTGATCTATCTCTACGCATTTGAAGTGCAGTCTTACACATGTGAAGTAAAGCTGCGCATATGATTTGAAACTATGCATTTGAGTTAAACCTGTGCATGCAAGGTAAAGCTGTACATATAACTGATAGAACTGCGCATCTGGTTTTGCTAATCAAAACACTTAGAAATTTGATAAAGTTGACTGTGCGATTGATGCTGGTCAACTGATAGGTCATCTCTGAGATTGATTGAATCTCTGGAGAGATGATAGGAAAGTGTTCCTGTTAGAATTGCTAAGTTTTTGATGTTGGACAGATAGATTTGTAGTGTAGTTGATTTGATGGACTAATGCACGCTTGCTTGATTGCAAGAGGAGCTAGACAATGTTCTCATGTCGAGAGAGCGTTTTCTAGTTACACATTTGTTAAGGCCGAGCTTACAGAGACTGATCTTCTTATTCTTGGATCGGCGGGATTGTCTTTTGTTTGCTTCATGCCCGAGATTCGTGCGAATCTCAATATGTTGCCTACCCTATCGAAGCTTTTTCATAGTAAGGACGGGACCTTTCATCTCCCCACTAGGGAGATTATAGTGACTCTGGAGGATGTTCACAAGATCCTTTGCATACCCATCGATGGAGAGCTCATGGAGTATGAGTCGCAGACTAGTGCATGTTTGGATGAGTGCAGACAAGTTTTTGACGACGATAGCATCGAGGGTACCGAGATCAACTGGGCTGACATGCTGGTGTATTATGAGCCACTTCCTTCAATTGTGGTAGGGTTGATTGGATGTATTGTGTGTCCTGACCGACGTTCTCGTGGATTTGTAGTTGGATGGGGTTGAGTGTTAGAGCGGATTGTGCATGAGGGTACCAGATATGCTTAGGGAGTGTGCATCCTTGCACATTTGTATCATGATTTACACCAGTTCGTATATGATGGTTCCTCTAGCCTGGATTGCGGAGTTTCACTACTACAGATATGGGCATGGACCCACATAGCGATTACTCATCCTATTGGCATTGGTATTTGGGGTAGGGATCAACCCTACTCCTATATGTTTTAGGAGAGTCTTTCCCAACCCAAGCTGGGAAAGCTAGAGTACTGGAGACATGCTTTTGATAATGTTGACTCAGTTTTTTGGCGACCATACTTGGATTGTGAGGTATGGGATGAGGATGCACATAAGCTACCTTTCTTCTTTCAGACAAGATGGATTATAGGGAGGATGCCCTATATTTTAGACACATTGTTTCACGTGTGTATAGGTAGTTTGGCAGAATCCAGGGGATGCCCATGGGTAATGCCATATTTGCCCGTATGCACAAGGAACGGGGACGATGGGGACCTAGCCCATCCTATGAGGTAGCTCGTGATGAGTTTCTACATATTCCATATTAGCCTTGGCTAATGTACAGGGCAATGGCAGATTTAGGTACTACACAGGACTACTTTGACTGGTTTGCAGCACATCCCTCTCATTGCTACTTTGGTCTAGGAGAGCGAGCCCTGAGATTAGATGATCAGGAGGAGGAGGACGAGGGGCCGCGGAGGCGATGCAGGAGACAAGGAGGGCGGGGAGGTGGCAGAGGAGGAGGAGGAGGGCATGATGGTGGTGGTGGAGGAGGAGGAGGAGGTGATGGTGGATGTGGAGGAGGAGGACATGGGGGATGTGGAGGTGGTGGTGGTCACGATGGAGGTGGACACGATGGGGATGATGGAAGAGATGGAGATGGGAGGAGTGTTTCAGTTAGCCGTACCGGGACAGGTTCAACCTTCAATACCACCACAGGGACAGGGGCCAGAGGATGGATAGATGGCAAGATTACAAGCCCAGATGGCTCAGATGCAATCTATGTTGGGACAGCAACAGGAACAGATAGGGCAAATGCAGGCCCAGATTATACAGCTATAGAGTGACCTATAGATTGCTTGGTTAGAGAGAGATACAACCATTCCGAGATATGGGAGGGCAGAGGCACTCTTAGAGTAGGTGCAGCAGACTGCGAGACAAGGTCCCACTAGCTAGACTGTTATAGAGATAGTTAGGGCAGGCCAGGAGATCTTATACTGGCGGTCCCTTTATGAGCATGTTGTACCACCAGAGTGTAGAGCAGGTAGCTACCAACCCAGTTACCAAAGTAGGTCACAGAGGGTGCCCGCAGAGAGTGGAGAGGTAATGGGACCTATGGGGCCACCACGCGGACCATCAGGAGGAGGTGCCCTAGGGACAGGGATAGTAGGTGGGGGAGGAGGTGGAGGTATCCCACCGCCACAGCCAACACCATCAGGGGGGAGCCATTCCTAGCTATTTCGAGACATGTATCAGTTGTAGTACCCTTAGTTGGACATATATACACCATTTCAATTTGAACACTTTGAGATGTATTGTTATTTTGACATCATTGTATACTTGGACACTTTTATTCTTTTTGATGATGATTATATGATATCATGATTCGACTGACTATGATTATGAGCTACTGCGATGGACATGACTTACATTGTGATGTTATGATATGCTATGCTTATAGATGACCTATATGGTTTATGACTCTGATGCATATGTTTACATTTATGCAATGGACATGATGATCTATATGATGGATTTACATGAGTATGGTTGTATGTGATGCGGCTAACATGTTTATTATATTTTATGATGTACTTTATGTTTATGCGACATGATGTTTATATGAGCTATATGATGGATATGATGACCTATATGCATGTTTAGGATCCTATATGTTCACATTCTATGATGATCTAATGCAGACATTCTGATAACTTAGATGTTTACTTATGTCATTTGCCATTTGTTTTATTTATAGATGATGATCTAATATGCAAATGCGATGATAGATATGTTTTTGTGAGATTTTTGGTTAATGCAATGTTATGGACTCATGCATCTAAATGACAACATTATATGCAAAACATGATCTAATTTTTTTAAACCAATAATGCATTTGTATGTGATGATAATATATGATGACACACCTATTCATGACATGCAAATGAATTGTTTTTGTTGTTCTAAGTATACTCAATCTTAATAATAATACACCTAAGAAGAATGGCCTTTAATAACTGGGATAATTGCATAACTTAGAAGAAATGACCTAGATAACAAGATAAATAGATCTTTCGACACTTGGAATTAGGTCTAGGATGCAATGCTTATAATGGAATGATATGCAACTTGATATGTATGGATGTGTAGATTGTCATCTTCTTGTGCAAGTTTTTGAAGTACTTTGTTTCATCATTGAGATTTTAAAATGTTGTAAGAAAATACAAGCATCTAGGTATTAATTAAACCATGATGACCTAAGTATCTCTTACATGGATTTTGATATAGCAATTTAATACAAGCATCTAGTCAAAATTGAATCTAGATGACCTGAGTATGCCTTGCATGTGTCAACATACAAGGATTGCCCTGTTTCATGTTTAGACTTAGAACATCCTCAATGATCTTTTCCTGATCATGTCTTTAGACCAAAGTCATCACATTACTAAAGATTGATCCACAAACAACAAACAAATAAAACAATTATGCCCCCATCATAGCTCCTCTAGTTTTTGACATCCTTGAGCAGAATAAAAAGACATAATAACAAAAATCAAGACTTTGTAACTTAATCCTTTTTAATAAGCACAAATTTTCTTGCCATAGTTATGTTTCCTTGCAAGGAAAACAGATATAATCATCATGGTGGTTGAGGTCCACTGTGTCTTGTTTATAGGTCTAGTTCTTGCGTCAAGTGTTTTGTTGAAAAAGTGTTTTTGTAATGTTGGCTGCTATCTAGTGATGGTATCGTGATCCTTATTGTTATCCTCTGAGGGGCGTGACAGTCAAGAATCCATTTTTCCAACTAGGTTGAGGATTTTGCCCCTAGTCAATGAAAGGATTGACTTATTATGGATGAACTGACAATAGACATGAAGAAACGGGCCCTAAGGGACTGACCTAGTGCTTCAGGGGCTCATTGATAAATGGCCTTGCCTGCGTGACGACTCATAGGCAACATAGTTCGGGGTGTGGACTTTGTGGACCTAGGACCTAAGCGATGGGAAAATGGTGCGGAACTAGATGGACAAAAGGATGGGTGATAAGGGATGAAATGGATGGAAGCCTCGGGGGTGCATCAATGATGGCCTTGCCTACATGATAGCTTAGAGGCGACATAGTTTGACAACGGTTCAATGGATTAGCTCAAGACAGATGACAAGATGGACGTAAGTTTGGATTGACAGCCTGATGGGAGAAGGTGATAAGGATGAGCGAGCAACAAGCCATGGTAGGTATCCCGATGTGTTGGGATGCTTGTGGTAAGAAGATATGGATGAGAAACAGGGTCTCGATAGATGGAGGAAGTGGTTTATCGCAGATAGCGCCTGTTTCCAGGTTTTCACCACTTGCTTTTATTTGCACAATAGTATAAAATACACATGATGCCTGTTTGCCAAGTTTTCATCATGGTATCTATCCAAGGCGCCTGTTTTCCAGATTTTCACCAGAGGATGATTTTTGTGGTCTTTTTCCATTTTTTTGGTTCTTTTTCTATCTTTTTTGATTTTTTTGTTCTTTTTCTATCATTTTTAATTTTTTTTTTTGCTATTTTAACTCCCTTGCATTGGGGTTTAGATGTAGAACTTATGAAGATGCATGTTGTTGATGGGATCATCAAATAGTTCACCTTCTGATGTAGCCAATTGATAAGCACTTGATCCATAGGCAGCAATGATGACATAAGGACCCAGCCAGTTTGATTCGAACTTACCTTTCTTCTCCTTGTCCTGCTAATTTCTTGGATTCTCTCTAAGGACTACGTCACCAACCTGAAATACTCAGGGTTTGACTCTGTGGTTGTAACTTCTGGACATCCTTTGTTGATAAACTTTGAGATGGTTAAAGGCATGCTATCTTCTTTCTTCTAGTAGCTCTAACTCTTGAAGTCTGGAAACTCTCTACTCTTCATCAGATATGAGGCCTTTTAACGATACTCTCAATGATGGGATCTCAAATTCAATGGGCAAGATGGCTTCAGAGCCATAGACAAGGGAGTATGGCATTGCACCTATGGGTGTGCAGATACTTGTATAGTAGGTCCATAGTGCGGGATTCAATTAGATGTGCCAATCGTGGTCGGCATCATTGACAGTCTTTTTTAGGATTTTTAAGATAGTTTTATTTGATGCCTTTGCCTGGCCGTTTCCTTGGGGGTAATATGGGGTGGAAAAGCGGTGTTGAATGTGGAATTTGTCACATAGCTCTTTGACATCTTGGTTTTTAAATGGTCTTCCATTATCAGTGATAATGGATATAGGAATGCCATAGCGGCAAATGATGTAATTCAAGATGAAAAGGTGATTTGTTTGCCTGTGACATTGGCGAGGGGTACGGCTTCAATCCACTTTGTAAAGTACTTAGTGGCGGTGATTATGAATTTATGGCCGCTAGATGATGGAGGGTGGATCTTGCCCACTAAGTCAAGTCCCCGTTGACAGAAAGGCCAAGGAGTCGTTAAAGGCTGCATCTCCTGTGTTGTTGCATGTATTAGGTTCCCATGGATTTGGCATTTCTTGCACCTCTTTACAAAATGATAGGAGTCTTTTTCCATATTTGGCCAGTAGTATCCCATGCGTATGAGTTTCTTAGCTAGGGTAGGACCACTAAAGTGGGTCCCACATATACCATCGTGAACTTCGCTTAGGGCCATTTGATATTCCTCATTATCGAGATACCTTAGGAGAGTACCATCGACTCCTTGTCGATATAGGGTGTTAACGATTATGGTAAAACGAGAGGCTTGACGTATGAAGGTTCTCTTTTGGTTATTTGATATATCAGGAGGTAGGGTATTGTCTTTAAGATAGGCAAATACTTTTCCGTATAGGGTAGAATCAAATCCTACGACATGGAAAATGATGTGGGATTCGGGGTTGTCGTATGCAAGATGGGAGACTGGCTCTACGAAGAACTCATAACGTGATTGGTTTTCATGAATATCGAGGAGAGATGCAATCATTGCCATGGTGTATGTTGCTTTCTTCTCTATCCTTGGTATCTGCTCAAAAGAGATCTCAACAAAGTATTCTTTGAAGTCGTCTACCATATGTTTGTATGGTATTAACTTCTCATCCTTTGTTTGATAGTCGTCGTTCACTTGGTTGATGACAAGTTGTGAGTCGCCATACACATGAAGTTCTGTGATTTTCCATTCTACTACCAACTTGATACCAATGAATAGGGCTTCGTACTTCGCCACATTGTTAGTGCATGGAAAGAGTAGTGTGTATGACTTTGGAATGATGTCTCCATTGGGTGTGATCAACAAGATACCTACCCCGGACCCATGCTGAGTATATGAGTCGTCGAAGTAGAATTTCCAAGTTGTTGTTGTTGTTATGTGAAAGATAGACTCATCTAGAAATTCAAAGCTCAATGGGTTGTCGTATGTTAAAGGTGCATCTGCCAGTTGATCTGCAATCACTTGCCCCTTTATTGCTCATCTGTCTACATACTCGATGTCAAATTCACTGAGTATCATGACCCATTTTGATATTCTACCTATAAGGGTAGCTTTATTGAGCAAGTACTTTAATGGATCGATCTTTGTTACTAGCTTGATGGAATGTGATAGCATGTAATGTCTCCATTTTTGTGAAGCAAAGACCACAGCGAGGCATGCTCTTTCAATTGGTGTATACTGTAGCTCGTAGCAGACCAGTGTTTTGCTGATGTAGTAGATCGCTTGTTCTTTTCCTTCATGATTTTGTTGTGCAAGCAGAGCTCCCAGAGTTGTTGGTGTAGTGGAGATGTAAAGTAGCAATGACTTGCCCTGGATCGGTGGCATCAATATAGGTGGTTTCATTAGATACTCCTTTAAATGAACTGAAACGCTTGTTCACATGAATCATCCCACTTGAAAGGAATGTTCTTATGGAGGAGGTGCATGAATAGATGACACTTATCTTCCAGTTGAGAGATGAATCTTCTGATAGACTATAGTTTTCCCTGTAGAGACCGCAGCTAACTGAATTTTTGGGAGGCAGCATTTTCATGATGGCTTTTACCTTAGCTGGGTCTACTTCGATTCATTTGGAGGACACTATGTATTCGAGAAGCTTGCTAGATGTGACTCTGAATACACACTTCTTCGAGTTGAGACGTACATTAAACTACTCCAATGTTGTGAAGATCTTGTCTAATATTGCCAGGTGTCCTTCTCTTGTGAGTAATTTCGTTAAGATATCATCTACGTAATCTTCCATGATTGTGTGCATCATGTCATGAAAGATTGTAGTCATTGTCCGCTGATATGTTGCCCCCACATTCTTTAGTCTGAATGGCATGACGCACCAACAGTAGGTACCCCATGGGCATGTGAATGTTGTTTTGTGCTGATCCTCTAGTGTAATTATGATTTGGTTATATCCAGAGAAACCATCCATTAAGGACAACATAGTGTGCCCTGCCGTCAGATCTACAATAATGTCAATGTTGGGCAAAGGGAAATCATCTTTTGGACAAGCTTTATTCATGTCTCTGAGGTCATTACATAGGCGAATCCTTCCATCTGGTTTGGAGACAGGCACAATGTTTGAAATCCATTCTGGGTAATCTATGGGACGGATAAACCCTACATCCAATAGCTTCTTTAGTTCTTTTACCATGAGGGTGATATGCGGATGCATTTTTTGTAGTTTTTGCTTTAAACTGGCTTAGCTCCTAGAGATAATGACAAGTGATGCATTATGAGGTTTGGATCTAGCCCTGGCATATCCACATATGACCAAGCAAAGTTGATTTGTGTCCTTTTGAAGAATTTAGTGAACTTTGGCTTCTCTTGTGCTGATAATATTTTTTCCATGTGGATTATCCTTGGATTTTCCTCTATGCCGATGTTGACCAGTTATGTTGGTTCGATCAAGATTGTAGATCTCTCTGATGTGTTAGATTGGGAAGAGTGTCAAGCCTCTCATCCTTCGGCACCTCAGAGAGGTTTTTATTATTGGATACATCTTTCATCTTTTTAATATTTTCATGATCTAACACTATCACAGAGCGGTTTTCACCATTAGATCTATCTTTCATTTTTACATTTTTGAGACTGAAAGGCTTGGCACTCTCACCAAAATAAGCCTTGTCATTGAGTTCTATGGCATAGCTAGCTTTGTGGTCCCCTGTGGGTATATATTCTCTAAGTTCTAGATAGTCAATGATGGATTCATCATTCTGAAAGGTATCTAGCTCAGGGGTGGAATCTTGTAAATCCCAATCTATGAGTTCAGGATGTAACAATGGTAACAGGTCATCGGTTTGGTTTGGTTTGTAGCTAGTGATGGTCAAGATGGAGGAATTGGTATGGTTATTGTAAGCATTGACAATGTCTGCAATGGTACTCTCCACTGGTTGATTTGTCAAGGGGTACATCATTTGTTCCTCGTGAAACTCACTATCGTTATTATGCAGCTCAAACTCTAGAGGTCTAGATGGTGAGCTTTGTCCCTCATAAGTTGTTTGGGTTGATGTATACTGTTGGACTACATCAATGTCTTTTTCATCACAAGATAGTTCAGAGAGACTATCCCACTCATATTCATTGGAGTTTATCTCACTCCATGTTTGTAGCCTATGGATTTATTCTACTAGGTTAGTAGAAGCTATTTCTTTTTGTTTTCCTTTATTCTTCTCCTTTCCTGTGGTCTTTGCTTTGCCTGTGTAGCCTAGCCCTGTAGTGTCTCAGGCTGTTAATGTAGGAGGTTGGATAGGTTCAATGATACCTTTGTTCCTCAATCCTATGGGCCCATGACCTTCATATCCCATTCTCTATAGTATTGAGAATCCTTGATCATATTGTTCAGTTTGCAATGTGGATTTATGGTCTTGTGGCTTGGATATGTTGTCTTCATCCTTATATAACCATTATAGGATGTCTTTCTCATCGCTCTCATCTTGAGGCTTCCCTATTTTATAAACGAACCTTTAGGAGTTTCTAATGCCTTGGGTTTGCTCATGGATGGCTTTCCATAGGATCTGGGGGATATAGGCAGTTGTGCCAAGCAAAAGGATTGCACGATTGTATATTCACCGACACCCTTATCTTTGAGCTTGAGGTTGATTTCAGGTGCCTTGGATGTGGAAGGGAGTGAAGTTGGGTCAACACAGGATGAGGATGAAGCAGAGGCACAGTTATTGGGAATTACAACATCAGGTTTAGATTGTATGGAGTTGCAATATTGAAATGGATTGGGATCGCCTTGGATGGTGATCTCTTGGCCTTCATGGGGGAATTTGATACATTGGTGATAGGTTGATGGCACTGCCTTCGTAGCATGTATCCAAGGTCTTCCAAGGAGAATATTATATGCAAGCTCCATGTCAAGCACTTGACACACTACATCCTTTACTACATGTCCCACTCTGATAGGCAAAACAATAGTTCCCTTTGAAGATCTTTCCTCTTCATCGTAAGGTTTGATGGTGATTTTCTTTTTGGGATCGATAGCATTCTCCGAAAACCCCAATGCCAGGATTAGCTTTAAGGTGCAAATATTTAAACCCGCTCCTCCATCGATTAGAACCCTTTTTCTTTTATGTTTGTGGATGAAGGCTTCAATGTGGAGAGATGGATTATGTGGTTGGGTGATTGACATGTCATCCTTTTTAGTGAATGATAGGAAATGAGGTGTGGTAAGATGACCTACCATGGTCTGAAACTTCTCTTCGGTGAGGTTTGTTGGGACAGTGGTTTCCGAAAGAGCTTGGTCGAGTATGGCTCTATGGGACGGGGACAGGCGTAAAAGTTCCAAAATGGAAATGTGTGTGGATGTCTTGTGAAGTTGGTCCAAGACATTGTACTAGTCGGATGTAGAGGATGGTTTGGATGGAGCTCCCTTAAGAGTAACCTTTCCACCGCGAGTGGTCATATTACAATCAGGTGTTTTATTTATAGTGATTACATTGATATGTGAATCACTTTCTAAAATGTGGTTAACAACATAGTCATATGACACGTTTGTATAATTGGCGTTGTTAGCCCCACTTTTGTTTTGTTTTGAAGAACCTCCCTTCTCATAGTTGGGGAGTGGATTCTTGAATGCTATATGATCACCATTAGAGGCATGACCATCAAGCGATATCCATTTTTGGTCCAACAAGTCTTGAATGGTGTGCTTGAGTGTTTGACAGTCGTTAGTTTTGTGTTCCTTGTTTCGATGATATTCACAGAAATCAGTGTCTTTCCACCAAGGAGGTTTAACTTTTGGTTCATAATCCCACGCCATTGGAAGCATTATGAGATTATTTGATATTAGCTTCCGTAGGACGGATTCTAATGTTTCCCCTGGAGGTGTGAACTTTCTTCGAGGAGGAAAGTTTGTAGACCTTGATTCGGTGTTTTGGAGTTTGTTTTGTGGGGGGTTGTTTTGTGGGTTTGATAAGTTGAAAATTGGTTACTTTGGCATCACATTTTTGGCATCAACCACCCTATCATTCATGATGTTCTTATTTTTGGTCTAAAATCACGGCTTATCTGTTTTAACATTTGCACTAGGGGTGTCCTTATAAAGTTTTATTTGCCCCTTTGCTATCAAAGTTTTTTCAATGAGTAAACCCATTTTAATGACCTTAGTAAAAGAAGTAGGTCATTGGATTTGTATTTGATATCTTAGATTAGTGTGTAAGTTGTGGATAAACATTTCAAGCATTTATTTTTCTGGTATATGAGATGGACACTTGGTGGATAATTATCTCCATCTTTGTAAGAAAGAGGCAAAGGATTCTCCACCTTTTTGTTTTGTGTTACAAAGATCTAACATTGAGATTTCATGCTCAATATTGGAGGAGAAGTGAGTGACAAACTTATCTAGTAACTCACTGAAAGTTCAGATGTTGGGAGGTAGGCGAGAGAACCATTCCATAGCTTGTCCTCCCAAGCTCCTTGGGAATAGTCGCATGAGATAGGTTTCATTGTGGGCGACTTCGAGACATGCTGCACTAAATTCTCTGATGTGGTCTCTTGGATCACCCTTTCCTCGATATTTGTCAAATTTTGGCACCTCAAATTTTGAGGGGGGAGGTATTATGATCAAGCCTTTGTCAAAAGGATATGGTAAAATATCCTCTAGAGAGTAGTGTTTTGTTGACGCTCTGGTTTGAATATCTGTGAGCTGTTGTTGTAAGGTTTGGATTTGTGTTGTCAATATTTCCAAGGGATTGATTGTGTCCTTAACCTTCTTCACATTGGAAGCATTTTTATCAATTTTGGGAGTATCTTTATCTCGTTTGGAGCCATCTTTCGATGACTCAGCTTTATTAGATGCATTGTTCTCTCTTAGATCAGAGAGATCGATGTCAGAGGGAAATTTAGCTCCTTGTTGAGCTAGCATGAGGAAATACTTTTGAGGGTTCATGTTTAGGACCTTGTCCATCATCTTTTAAAATTTTGAGTCTTGTGAAGCACCAATTACTCCCTCATACGAGATTTCTTCCTCTCCCTCACTGTGAGATGGAGATGGTGTGTCTTTGTTCAAAGGATCCATATCTTGTTTTTCTTTGGATTTTGATCTATGGCAACTATAAAAATTGTTTGATGGGGGTGAATGTTGAAAGAAAATGCTCGTGAATGGATGCTTTTGGTGTGGTTGAGATGACAAGATTTTTCCTAAGGTTTGAGTTTTGATCTACTATTTGCTCAAACGAATGTGCTCTTGAGTTAAAAGATAGTCAAAGTAGGGAGAGTTGATCACCACTATTGATATAGACTACTTTTAGCAAGATTACACTAGTGTAGTTCCGAGATGAGGATGATATATCTTGTTTGTGAAACCAACTAGATTTTTGTTTTGAGTTTTTGGGAGATTTTAATGATACCTTAGTAAGAAACTTGGTTTGCTTTGTTTAATGTTTTTACTATGGATGATATGGCAAATGGAATGGTTTGGAAAAAGGATGTGAAACTGATTTGTATGGTTTTCCTGAGATCATAAACAAGGTATATGCAATAATGGGTATCTAGAACTGGTTCAAAATTTTCTCAGAAGTGTATGGAATAGCTCTCTGTTTTGCATGCACAACTTTAGATGCACAGGAAAAATGGTCAAATGCGCAGCTATGTAGGTCAAATGCACAGGTCTGGTCATAATGCACTAATTTTTGAATGCCCAACACTGTGGTTTGTATGCGCCACTCTGTGCGTCAAATGTGCAGAAGTATTGTATGCGCAACAAAGTGTCTTAAATGTGCAACATAATATATCAGTTGCATAATAGGATTAAATGTGCGGCATAACTTGTCATATGCGCAATAAGATGGTTTGAATGCGCAAAACTACAGATAGTGTTGTTTTTTTTTTGCTGCAATTTTTCTTGATCTTGGCTTGTTTTCACAATGTTTCTAGAAGCAAGTCTGGTAGTTTTGTTGATGATTTGTATCAATTAGTTGCAAGAAAACACGTCAAACAAGAAGATTCCATGTTGTTTTTACAAATTTTTGACCAACAAAGCAAGCACAATCCTAAGGTTGGCAAGGATAGTATTTGATGAGTTCCAACTTAGTTTTTACACTAGCCACTTGCATAAAGGTGTGACAAATAGTAACTTGGTAGCACTTGCTCCCCTCCATGGCACTCACTTCTCACGGATACCAAGTTATAGTTCCTCCAAAGAGTTGAACTTTTCTGTCTCCACACTAAATGAGTGTATGACGTTGGACGACTCTAGAGGATTATCCTCCTGTGTCACCAAATAGGGTTTTTTAGCTTACTAGAACAAAAGGATTTTAGTCAAGGCATCCGTTCGGGTGGTTACATGTGTAGCCATTCGCTCTAATAAGGAGGCTTCCTAGCCTGCAGAGGTTACGCTCCACAAGGTTTTGGGGGAAACATTGGTCGGTGTAACACAACAACATCTGTTGCTTGCAACTTTTGTCACAAACACAATTTATTTATAGTGACTTGGAGGTGGCTTGGCTTTAACCCATTATCACTTAAGGTCGTCCCTCTTGGAAGGAAGGAATTCCAAGGGCAGGCCTCTCTAAAGGTTAAACATGCAAAATGATAAGTTTGGTATTTTGGTCACCCAGAAAAGGGGAGAGCATAGTCCTATTATCATTATGAAAACACGGAGAACACTGGTTCTTTAACCCCCTAGTTTAAAAAAAAATAAACTAAATGTGTTAATTCTACCAAGCACAAAAATTTGTAACAAGATAGCAATAACTTGGAAAAGATTGTTTATTTTAACCTTCTAACAAATCTAGGTGTAGATTGTTGCTTGAAGAAATAAACAAGTGTTACTTTCCCCTACTAAGCTATGTGATGGATTGTAGTGCAAGATAGTAAAAACATAAAGAAATTGTTCAGTTTTTACCCCTAGGTTGGGACTAGATGCAAGTTGTGATGCAACAACATGATTTACTTTGCCCCTAGTTATGTCTATGTGATGATTTGCATGAACATATTAAGTTACTCTCTTCTAATTAGTTCTAGGTGGCTTAATAATGTAGCTAAAATGACTAATTCCAGCTCCTAACACCTGCAAATGAGAGTTAGTATGGAAGATTTGATAAAGACATTAGAACTTTCTCTGACAAATTACGTGCGCAGATCTATATGTCATATGCGCAATATTGTGATTCATATGCACAGCTTAACAAAAGTACAACAATAATGGTTAAATGCCCAGGACTGTGCTTTGGATGCGTAGAAAGATCAGAAGCGCAACGGAATGCGTCAGATGCACAGCAGGACATGTCAGATGCGCAGAAAGATTAAATGCAGTGCAGAAAGTGTTGAATGCGCAAAATTGGAAGTTGTATGCGCAGGAATGACTTGTTGTGATAGAACCTTCACCAAAAACTCAAATCGAAGTTAAAAATTGGGCAAGGCCCCACAGTGGGTGCCATAAATGTTATTAGAAAATATGAACAATAGCATAAACAACTAATCATCCAATAACTCAATGGAAATTGATGTAAATACAAGTAAACAAAGATTATACCTTCAAAGACCGTTTTACCTCTATGCTTTTATTGTTTGCTTATCTTCTTTTGATCTTGATTGTAATGGAGCTCTCAGAAGTGTGCACTTCCTTGTTGTTGAAGATGACAAGAGTAGAATGGCTATGGGTGGATTATGCAATGGAGATCACACTACAATGCAATACTAATGGAGATGGATTGATGGAGACATGATTGAATGATGGATTGTGATAATGAGGTTGTGTAAATGCAAATGGATGATAACTTTGCCAAAGGCACGCTGGTATGATTCCTACAGAGTAAGATTACGAATGCTTAGATGGATGGAAAATGTGTGTGAGAACCTTGTTTATATAGATTGGGGGAAGACTAAATCCAAGTGTCAATAGATCCATGACTGGAGGAATTACCTGTGAGGTGTACGATTGAGGAAGCTTGAGGGAATGTGCGCGAATCGGAAGAGGACAAGTGTCCAAGCCTTCTTCATGAGTTATGGGAGTTAATAGAATAAATTGAGGAGTTAACTAAGATGATTGATCAATTAACTGGGTTGATTGGGGAGTCAACAGAATAGATTGGCCAGTGAACTCAATTGACTAATTAGTTAATAGATTTGATTGATGAGTTAACTAATTTGACTGGAGGATAAATAAGACATGTGGGTGAGGGAATATTAGCTAATTAAATATTAAAATATTTAATTACATGTGCAACATGGTGAGGTGGAAAGGTGATGTGGAAGAATGAGGTGGACTTGTAAAATTGGGACTTTGGAATAGAGGAATTTAGGATTAATTAAATAATGTAAGATTATTTAATTATGTGAGACTATAGAAGAATTAGTGGAATTTAATTAAATAAATTAATTTTTATTTAATTATGCGAGGGAAGTGAATCATTTAAATAAATTAGGATATTTATTTAATTGATATAAGAAGTAGGAATTAAAAATAATAATAAATATTTATTTAATTCACTTTGCCATTTTTAGGTGTATACAGGTATAAAGAATGGAAGATAACTTGTAATTTCTAAAATGGAATCTGAAACCCAAAAAACCATGCAAGACAATAACATAAAGATAACAATACAAATATACCATTCAAACCTTGTACAAAATCAGATTTGTGATAGGACAAAATGGAGTGCACCCAAGCTCCATTGATTTGTCCTCTTGGATGAATTTGTGGGCTGCTCACACAAACAACATAACTCTTATGAAAATAATGGAAAATATGATATGAACATGCGTATGAAAATGTGTGAGGATTTGAAATGGAAAAGAGAGTTTGATTTATAGATAGAGAGGGAATAAAATGGATAGCCAAGTTTATAAGGGTGAGGGATGAGGTGGATGGATAGGATTGAAAGTCAATCTTAGTGCTTATGACACACCATAAATGAGGATGATAGGTGACTAAAATAAGGAGGGGAGTGGGAGTAAGTGGGATTTTTAATTGATTTTGGGGAGGAAATGCTTCTGATACACATTTAAGGAGGTTAAAAATAGGGATGTGAGTGAAGATAAATAATTTAAATAATAGAATTATTTAAATTATGAGAGACATGTTGAATTTAAATAAATATTTAATTTATTTAAATTGGATGATGGAGGAAAATAAGATTAAATAAATAAGATTTATTTAATTTGGTGCAAATGGAGGACAAATGAAATTAAATAAATAAGATTTATTTAATTTAATGTAAGAAGAGGATAAATGGATAAGAGGGATTAGTTAAATAAGTGTAATTTATTTAACTAATGGGAATGATGGAAGGGGTCATGAAAGGGACCTAGAAGAAAATATGTCACAAGGTGACGCAAAGTGTCGCCAGAGGATGTTGAAAGACAATGCTATAAGACATGGCTAGTTTTAAGTGTATACAGAATCAATGTACAAACATTGACTTTACCATGGTTCAACTATACAAACAGACCTATACTACACTTATCCATGCCTTTATTCCATGTCACTACACAACAGTGACATAACCCTTTATCACAATACTCTCCCTCCATTAGAGACATGACCATACAAAAAGGGGGGAGTTAAAAGCATGTTAGTCCAAAGCAAATATAATATTCAATAATCAAAAACCATTTTTTATTAGCAGTAATATAAATGTACATGCAAGATAGAAAATAACTTATGGAAATTAATAATAACCAATCAAAAATTAGTTGAGGTAATAATATATCAATAACTTGTACTGGCGTCCCATAATAAGTGATGATAATAACATTAGGGGTTTTATCCAAGCCCCAATTTGAACCAAGCTCATTGGTACAGAGTCCCAATATTTTGCATTAGTCAAAGTGGGCCACATGGAACACTCTTTCTACCAAGTTAGCTTTCACAAATAGGGATTACATGTTGTTATCAATATGCTTTAATCTCCTTGTCTCTACTTTCCTACTCTTGTTTTGAATACTCATGTTTGTGTCCCAATCCCACTTTATTTCTCTAGGTGATTTTGATGAAATGGATCTCCCTAATCATGACAAGTTAACTAAAAGAGAGTTCTGACTCTAATCAATATTATAACAAGACTTCAGAATCTGAGCTTACTCTTTTAAGGTTTTTCTAGACCAAGATTTACAAAGAATAGCAAGTGCTGAAGTGAAAATGAGTTGTCCAAATAGGACCAACCACCAACTTTTGAATTCCCATAATATTTATTCTTTTGCCTTCTTCAAATGCACTACTCTATATATTTTTGAAGGTTTGAGTCCTCACCAAGTGTTTGATTATCTGCCCATTCTACCAAATTATGCCATAGCTTAGTTAAAAGCTAGAATTTCCAATAATTTGAATATAGCATGGAAATGGTTTGATTAAGCATTTTTCTTAATGCTCTACTTTGTTCTCACATCTCAAGCAAGATTTATTTCAAAGATATCATTCTCTTCTATTATTTTTTGTGCACTTGGAGAATCTAATGTGTAAGACTAGGTAGAGGTTGTGCACTTGAAGGCAAAAGTTGATTAGATCAAGAATTTTATGCTAGTTATCTAGTGCCACCACTAGCTAACTGGTAAACTTTGATTTGATTCACTAGTCTTCATTGATAACATTAGGGGTTTGGTCCAAGTCCCTTTGATCTAGGGTTCGATCCAAGCCCCTTAGACCTAAGCCAGAAGGTGGAAATTCAAGGTTGAGAAAAATATGTTTCTTTTCATGGATATCCCAAAGGACCTATTGTGTTCTCATATTCTAATAAGAATTTTAATAAATAAGCCATTCACTTTTTTATGGTTTGTCAAAAATGGTGTAAAGCCTGGATGCATTTGTGCCATCTCAAATTTTCCTACAAGTTTTTTAGTCTATTTGTACTCAAGAATTGACTCGTCTTTATATGACTATAGATATAATTAACAAGATTATTATCATGCAATCTATTACCATGGAAGTGTTTGAGAATTACAACTATCACCAGTGTAAACATGTCATCCATGACTAGAATCTATGCATTTCTTCTAAAGGTGTGAAGTGTATACATTTTGAAAGTAATGATAATTATTCTTGAATGGAGGTTGGAGTGCATCTCTCTTTTCTTATGAGACATTTATGTCTCTGTCTCTAAAGAAATTTAAGATGACAAAGGTGTCTGCTCTGTTTGATTGTTTCTCTACTAGTCATCCATTTAAGGGAATAATTATTGGTTTTGTGTCAACTTCTCAAACTGTAATTGAAGAAGTGATAAATAACATTCTTCTCATGCATCATGTGTCTACAATTTTATGAGATTTATCAATGCAATTGGTTTATACTCAAGGTTCACAAGTGGATTCTTTGTGTTTCATTTAAAGGTGTTAAACAAATCAAGCTTGCATATTGTAAGTATGTTATAACATCTCTCTGTCATGTGACATACTTGTACATGTTTGTGTAATTGAACAATGATGAGAAATATTAGAGGTAATTGTGAGGCAAGGGCTTATTTAAGAACCCACCATTACATAATAATCTACCTTACTTTGTCTAATGGTGGGATTATGACTTATTACCCATTTCATATCTTACACAACTTAACTTTGATTTATAAAGATACACATGAAGACCAAGGAAAAACTACAAATGATGCAGAAATGATGCAGGGGCATCCCTGGTTCAAAAGTAATCTTGCATCAACCAAGACAAAGATACAAACAGTTTCGGCACCATTTCCTTTCGGAATTAGCTGGATGAAAAGTTAGAAGTATAGGTTTTACACCATATTCATATCAATAATCTGTCCGCCGTGCAGAAAGCAATCTAAGCAAGTCAGCACAACTCCACTCATTCCGCTATGGTAACCGCAAACAAAACTTGCAAGAACCGTGCCTTGTACGGAATTTTGAAAATGTATTACTTGATTCTCCCCAATATAAATACCTGTATACAAATCTCCCAAAACAATTAAAAGTCCCCATTTCAAGCTCACTCTGGGTTGCCGCTTTGTTGGCTAAGATGACAGGGTTTTATAATGAAAGAGATGTTAATAATGTTTGCTTAGTCGTTAAGCTCAGAAACTGTGTATAATTCTGTAGAGATGTTAATAATGTTTGCTTAGTTGTTAACCTAGATACTACAAAGAGCGCTTCAATTTTTTAGATAAACATTAAAAAAATATCTCTGAAATAGGCCAGGAGATTAGTAAGGTGGAGTGGTTGTTTGTTGCTTCCATGATGGAATCTAGCCTCAACCATTATGTTTGACACTTTAAAGGAGAAGTAGTGAGGTTGGCGATGTATTCAAGAGAACTTAACAAGCAAGAAAAATTTACTTAGGCTCCGAATACTGACCCACTCAAGAGACTCTAGCAATGTGGGCAATGCCCCAAATCATGATAAGCTTCAAGTGTTTGATGACCCACAGGGATTAATTGAGCAATTGATTGTCAAAAGAGTGGGGATACCCTAGAACCAAAGGCAACCTCCCTAGTGGTACATACTACACAATTTAGTGAGCCACCATAAAAAATATACAAAATGATTATGATAAATTATTATAGGATGTTATTAAATTGAATAAATAACTTGGAGAAGAAAGGACCAAGTTTGAGGGCTACTTAGCCTAGATTCACTTATTAAAATGAAGATCTATTATGCGTCCTCCCAGCACATCTCAAGGTGGTGATATGTCTTGGGGGAAAGTGAATAAGACAAGGGATCAACTAAGGGCATTGTAGGAAGAGAAAAGGGCATGGAATACCAAGGCAAGGCAATAAATTGAAGAGTTAATAAGAGGTGTCCTTAAAGTCAAGGTGTTAAACCTCTCTAGGATGGTAGATGACATATGGGAATGGCATATTAATCTACAAAAAGTCATAGGCCAAGTCTAGTATTTAAGCCCACAACCAATAGAGATCAATATGAAATGGCTCCCTAGGGTGGTCATAATAATGACTATTGACAAAATGCCAAATATGCACCTGGGAGCTCGAATAAAATTACATAGAGACACATTAGGTGTCAAAATTACTTTATAATGCCTCTACATTTGTAAATAAGATAAAGACTATATTGAAGGATAAGATAGGCAAGCTTTGGTCTTTGGTTGACTTTGGCATCCCTACCATGACAAATCCCAATGGAGATAAGAAGGTATTGTGAAATTGGAAGAGTGATTATGAAGGTATGGTGCCTTTTTTGTTAACCCTCTATTGCAAGAAGAAAAAGTGAATCCCATTTTGCTTAGTTATTAGATTGACAAAGCCTTAGCCCTTAAAACAAAAATGGAAACTTTCATCAGGGAGGTTAGTGTGGTTTTAAACACTAGGTATACCACTAAAATGAATAAATTAAATATGATACTGAAAGTAGATTGGCCTAGAGATGAAGAATTTGATGAATGGGCAGAGAAAAAAGCCAAGGGAATTGATTATTCTTTCTATTCTCTAACTTTTGTTGATATCTTGATTATACTATTATCAAAAGACTGAAATTGGATGCTACTTATAATAATTGAGACAATTGAGTAGGCAATCAAATGCTATAGTAAAATCTAAAATAAAGTATAGTATCGATATACGTTTATGGACATCAAATCTCTATCAACGTTGAAAGGGAAAATATTGTAGAGGTGATATGACTCTACATTTCCAGTGATTTACCTCCAACCACAGACAGTCGGTCTCTTGCACTCCTTCCTAACTGGAAGTGGCCCTTCCCTTCACGAGAAGTATAGACCAAGGTGACCAGTGGTAATTTGCCTTTCCGAGTACATAGTGTTGTATCTTATACAACTCTATTTATCATACAACCCTAGATACCCTCTAGCTAAGTATGATTCCCGATAGGATGTGCTATCCAAATACAGTGAACCGACAATGCATGTAGAGACATATGCATTACTATGGCCATAGTTTCAATATAAATTGACGTTCCCAATGAACGTTGTCATAATGTTCACCCACTCCAACTCGACTTGGATACTATCATATTCCTACAGTTTGACTTGGTCAACCTACATTCAACTTATGAAGTCATGGCATTTTCATTAATTTAGTCTTCCCGACTCATACATGATTTCTTTCATTGTCTATAATCCAGACTTTTTCTTTTGTCTTTCTTCCAAGGACTCTCATTGCATCATTGCAATCCTGAGGTCCATGACTTATTGTCTCATAATAAATAAAGATAGATTAATTACGACTAAGATGATAACCTTAACCAGGTTAAGCATTATAGTCTAGGAATCTAAATCACTTCTTGCAAGTAAGAATAATTACGCATAGTCAGGGCACTTGACCCTTCAATCACGATCTAAATAATGATCTCAATGTCTTAATATAATAATTACCATATCTAGGTTAAGTCACGGTTTAACTAAAGAGTTTTGACTAAATCCAACCTAGTCTTTAGGACTTAGGTAAATTCACAAGACACTGTCGTTGCTCTATAAACTTTATGGAAAGACTATCCATTCTTAGGTATCTCCGTTTGCATCTATGCATAAGAGATTTACCCCCTTGTCGACAAGTAATAGCTTAAGAGAAGTTGTGTCCAATAAGATGTAATATCCTTTATGGTTAACTAACCATTATTAGTACTTCTTGCAAATTTGCAAAATCTGAGGCTTACGACTTGTATTTTAAGTCGACTTGTAGCCCAACACATGGTTTTTCCCCTTCCTAGGGTTAAACATTGTTGATTAGAAACTAATCTTTTATCAATAAGATAGACATGAGCATTACTGGATTAGGGTTCTCGACCTTCTTTGTCGACCCATACATAATCCACTAAACAGGTTGTAACCTCAAAAGGTATAATTATAACCTTACCCTACTGGGTCACTCTAGGGTTTTGTATTTCCTTTCCCATGATAATGGAATGTCAAGAATAGAGTTTAAGTTTACAACTTTCCTTTAGTCTTCTATTTTTAACTCAAAATCCAAGTTCATTAGTATGATACTCTATTGGAAAATAGTAATTATATGCTCCAAGGGTAAGAATATATGTATGGATTTATCTTGAATATTCACTTTGGAGTTAATCATTCCTTAGGAAGTTGAGTCTGTAAAATCATTATCGACCTTCTTGATCTTCTCAACTCAATAGACCTTCGCTAAAGAAGAAAAAGGAGTAATAGTTAATATCCTAAAGTTAACATGATAAGACTTATCATTGTTGTTGAATACACATGTGATTCTATATCACTATTCTATTGTGTTCTTATTGATAACAATATGATTATAACATATATGCCTATATCAATACCCAAATCCTTGAACTCAAGGTATCAAACTTTTACCTTTAACTCACTCTACGTATCTACAATACGAGGTTTTATCCTCTAAATAAAATTATGATAAGGCTACCTTAAGTATAGATATTCTTGATCAAATTCACTCTTTCAAATTTGAATGTGTTTGAGTCAAGAATAGTAACTACAATGTTTCACATTTGATAATATTTCATAGAGTGCTTCATCCAATGCAAAGAATGAGTCTCCAACCCATTTCATTCACTTTTGCTAGCAGGCTCCCAGTTCTTGCCAATATGGGAGTTTAGGGAAAAGTATAAATCCTATATAAAAACATAAAGGATAGGAGGAATTTAACAAATAATACTATTTGACTGGCCTAGAATACAAGTAAGCAAAAAGTACAAGCATACACGAAGCACGTGAACTGTTTCGACAATTTCCTTGAAGAAATGTGTCATCGTGGAAAGCATTGATTGCAAGATACACACAAGATGGACAAGTTGAAAAGATTTTAAAGACTCTCAAGCATATGTAGTTGGCAGGTCAAGCTAAAGATGAAATCCCATTTAAGTCCTCTGTGAAAGCACTCAAGCGAGACAAAGGTATGGACATCCTTAATCAAGAGGGTTTAATCCAACCATCCATGGATACATCTGAGTACAAAACTACATACCATTCCCATTTGGACATACCCAAAAAAAGAGAAAACTAACTTGACATAGACTATAAGGGCATATTTCATATCAAATTAACCCCACAGGTAGATCTGCTCACACAACCATGGTATTTAATGTTTCATTTATGAGTCTTACCTTTACTACAGGTCAATCGAGCACAAAATATGTCAATGAAGAAAATAAATACCTTTGGTAAGTATGAAGCTTTAGATATATGTTTCTTGGTCAGTTGCTTTCGCCGCGTTGCAGCTTCCCAAGCCGGTTCACTCGAATCAACCCAATAGCATTGTATTCTTCTCCTAGGGAAATACTGGATGATCAGGAAACATCTCAACTTTTCTTCATTTTGCCCTCATTGGTCTTGGTGCACCAGCAATCATGAATGCATTCACAGTAACCATTGTAACTACGTTTGCAGCCTCTCGCTCATTCTGTAGTGTTTTCTCCTCTTCCTACCATGCACAGCGAAGCAAAAATAATGCTCAAACTCCCGGTGACTCTCTACAGTTTTTTTGTTTCAATACCACGACAACCTACTCATTCACTCCCCTTTTCTGGCCGCGTACAACCAAGTCACTAGAAAATAACACTCAAGTCTCCAGAAAATAACACTCAAGTCTCCACAAGCATACCAAGTTTTCCATGCAGGAGAGGCTATCCCCAGCCACATGCAGCTTGCTCCCATTTAACTCACCATTTTAACTTCTAGATTATCGCCCCTCTACTAACGGTTGCACTTAACTTTCAACTCCACGACCTCCAGTTTTCCTCTCTGCCAAAAAGATAACCGGCATTATCTACGTTTTTAGTTTCTTATTTCTAACAACTCCCCAACTACCTATCATCCCCACCACGACGATGGGGTGTCTTCACACTCAGCATTTTCAAGCACCTCTGCCACGATAGCCACAGCATGACCCCAAAGGCTCCTCGGCAGCCCTCTCACACCTACACTCCCCCATGGCGAAGGAGGACAACCACCTTTTTCCTCTGTCGTGCATGCCTAAACACAAGGAATTCATTTTCTGCATGCAACTCGCTCTAAAACCTTCCCACGGTGAAGCTCTATCATGGCCCCACAACTGTCGACCATGCCTCATAAGATGGCCCATCTTATGGCATGTAAGGTTGGCTTTTAACCATCCGCCTACTCTCTTCATAATGGAGCTTTATAAGGCGATACGGCAATTGGAAAAAGTAACAACCCTTCCACTACACATAAGATAAGGGCTTCAATACCACGTTCTTCGCAAATGGAGTTCAACTCTTGCAGGGTGGCAATTATAAAAGAATAAAGTGTCTCTAAAGTCGATCAAGAGAATAAACGAAGGCCAACTTACCAAAAATAAAGATTAGATCAATAATAACTTAAAGTCTTAATCTAGAAGGAAGAAGACGCATTCGCAATGGAAGACGTCCCAACTGACAGAGTTTGGGCGAAAACCACTTGACTCGATGAGAAGCCGACATCAAGCAAACTAGCGAAAAACTACATCTCGTAACTGAATTACGACTAAACGATTTTGGAATATCCTTCCAAATGACGACCAAAATAGTTATAGCATAAATCGACTTCACATTTGATTTCCGTCGATTTACAAAAGGGAAACAAATTCACAACACATGATTAACGCGTTTTGACGGCAATCACGATGGATTGGGTGTAACGCAACACAAGTTTTCTAAATCATTTGACGCACAAAATGACTTCTCGCATCTTTCGACTGCGAGTCATGATCCACAAATCTGCCACAAAATAGGTTCATCTGTTGATGTTAAACGTCGACAATATTAGCATCATCTAACTTGATGGGAACGTCTTGACATTTAAGAGGTGACAATAAAACCTCAAGTGACTCAAGAAGAATAACGCAATTATTTAACGGCTATGACGTTGTTTACTTTGCAAATGACTATATCAACTCATCATCGACTTAACTAGATGGTAAACAAGGTATCGACTACCCGTCGAATTAGATTCACAAGTATCTGGCAAGACAAGACATACCTCATACGACTCCTTGGTTCACATTATCGTTTAACACTAGACTCGTTTGGCAAATTAACCACTCGTAATCCAAAGTCTATCTCTCTCTTCTCAAAAGATACTCTCTCTCTCTTCTCTAAGAGTCGATAACCTATAATCCTGTTTTCACTTGTCATCAAACAATAAGAGATCAGTGCATCATTATTCAATAAATTCAACTAGTAAATCAAATCTCATAATACAATTATTAGATCGACCATAACATAATCATTTCCATGATTTCATAATTGATATTCAATATAATTCCATGTCATTTCCTGTCATAAGTCTATAACATCTCAACAAATTTACTTATGCCCAAGTAAAAAGTAAAAGTATAGCAAGTCTGAAAATAGGGATGTAACAAAATGGTGAGGAAGTAGGAGACCACTTCAACATTCACCTCCCTCATGTTGATAGAGGCCCTTCCCAACTCGAAGAGGAACTCCAAGTCTACTATGATGGTGAGGTATTAAATAAATGTCTTCCCAACACTTTTCTTCCTTCATCCATGCATACTGACTAATTAAAGGAGTTGATGGAGTGTTGGTGGAGTTTTTTATCCTCAACACATCAAGTATATCTTCCACAACATATCTACATCCTTCACCTGACTCCTAGCCTCTGAAGAATTTGGACCTAGGTGGCACTTTTAAAAGTGCTAACCACTTTTTGTAACATAATGTAAATCTAAATGACAAAATTTAATCATCCAAGTGAGATGAGCCTTGTCATGTTATAAACAAAAGTTATTGGAATTATATTAGGCATTAGAAAATTTGATGTAGTTTCTTGGTGCCACAAATATAAGAAAAAATTATTAGAGAAAGAGTTATGAAAAAATATTATTTTCTTGAGTTCATCTTTGTAATAGATATGTTTATATTTTTTAGAAAATCAATATAAAACGATTTCTCTTCTATTGAATGCAATATTGTCTACATTGCTTGATCAATTATTTCAAGAAAGGTACACATTTGTTATGCTTGTGCTATAATTTGATTCATCTACAATCAAGTATTATTGTAAATCTTTTCAAATACAATATATGAGATAATTGCTTGGATTTTGGATAATTAAGTATGAGTTGCATTTAGGGGATGGGAATGCATTTGAGAGTGTAAGCTTTGCAAAATAAAACCTGGTAAATCCTACTTTTTCGTAACTTGGGTAGGCACATGAAATTGTCAAGATGAATTCATTTAGGACCATGTTTGCATATAGATTGACACTGATTTACTGATTTCTAATCACTCCTTTACAAGTAAAGTAATAAATCCTTGGTAACCATAATTTATCCTGTTTTTTCATTCACAATTCTCATATGTTGTAGAGGAAAACTTTTATCTAGTCCCAACCTTTTCCCTCTATGCTTATACACCTATGAATGCATCCTTCTACATATTTCAAGACCCCTCTTGTCCATGCTAAACTATTACATTGTGAGTTAGTGACAAAAAAATGGACTTATCTTTGTGTCCTCAAAAGGCTTAGTTTAGTAGTAGATGCTTTTAGAAGAATTGATTAGTCTTTTAAATAGATGAATTATCAAGTGGTAAATAAGCATGTGTTTCCATATGGTCTTGTAGGAAAATCCTCTTAAGTCTTGTAGAACTCAAAGTGTAGGAGAGATCCAACCTTCTCTCATTGTTGAGTCTTCCCACTTGATAATTCTAATGATAATCTCATTATGCCTATGAAATCTAACAAATCCCCATAGATGAATGACATTAAAGTCTTTAATGAGTTTCTTAGGATTTATTAAGAATACTCGATAGCAAAAATCCCCAACAAACCCAACTACCATGATAGTCGTGGTTAATATGATCTAAAATTAAATGTGACATTACATGATAGATGGGTATTTGAGATTTTCAAAGTGATAGCACCATTTGTATCACTTTGGTCCGTACCTTCCATTTTTATGAAGTGACATGTTATAACATTCCTCCACCTCTTCCCCAGGCTACCTATACTTTTATGTATTGACCACTAACTTGTTAAAGTCAGTGATTCAAAAAGTAGACATTGTTATATTAACCTAAATCATTGATGTGCCCACTTCTTGAATCATTGACCTTAACAAGTTGTGATAAAACATGGGGTTAGCCAATTGTTTTGGCAATTATGGCTATTCTCAATGTTTGGATCTTATAATAGTGGGAAAATTTGTTGGGAAATATCCAACTTGATCATAAGAAAATGCCTAAGTGCGTTGTGTAACGTAACAAGACCCTTAATTACCCTAGATTTATTGACATTGCATAACATACTAAGGCAACTTTCCACCAAATTGATAAGTTCAACGAGACAAGAAGTGGGCACTGATGTATTAACCTACAACAATGTCCACTTCTTGAAACATTGACATTGTCAAGTTAGCGCTTTATAAGCAAAAGCGGCAAAATAGTTGGCCCCACCTTTTATAGAAATAGTATGGGGCTTCAATTGAATTAGGTTCATTCAAACTCGCTTTGATTAAACCTACTTATCTAGCACCCCCATGGTAGTCTTATCTTTTCCTATCCACATGTTACAATTTTATTTGTCAAAATAAATTTCACATTATGCATGCTAAGTTCAAATATAATCACTTGGAGACAAGATTTCACATGCACGTAGCCCTCAAAATTAGTTTTTTTAAAAAATATAATATATATAATATGTTTTTAATATTATATTTTTATTTATTTATATGCAAGATAGGTCCATTAAAAAAATACCTCTATATCAAACCAAGAAATGGACTACAAGTGAAAAATTCACCTTGAGAGATTCAACAACCAGATCAGTTGTAGGAGCCTGGCATTGCTGTTTAAAAAACCTCATTTTAATGACCTACTACTGATTGTACTAACTATTATGGTAGTAATAGAAAGGATTTTGTGGCATATAGGGAAAAAGATCCAATAAGTGAGATAGTTCCAATGGCTGAGATAGTATTTGTGCATTTAAAGCCCAATATTTTTAAAAGTTTAGTACTAGTAGTTGTGACTTTAAGGTTGTTAGTGTTACTATAAGTACTAATAATTGAATGAAATGTGCCCTTTAGATTTTAAAAGCAACCAATCATGTGATGCCACATCAGCCCACCAACAAAACATGACTTAATGCACACCTATTGGTTCACCCTTTTTTGGGGGGAACTATTTGACACCTCAACAAAAAGCATGCTAATGTGGCATCATATTTGATGATATGGCCCTGAAACCTTAGTTATAAACAGGGGCCTTCCCAAATAAGCTACTGTAAAATTTTTGGAGTGATTCAAAATTGCCATGTGTGATTTTGAGAGGTATAAAGTTAGGGTGCCCAACCACTGGGTCCTCTCCCCTATGGGGCTTTATTAACCTTCCCATCTTCAAACATGAGGTGAATGCTTCTTTATAGATTGCACTATAGAGAGAACATAGGTGGGCCCCTTGTTTAGAGAAGCCTGATGGTGTATTCTGTGACTGTGGCAGTGAGGTTTTCTCTATGTTTTTCACCTAGCGTCGCCATGCTTGGCTTCAAAAGAATGCCTTTGAACATTACTTTATTTTGGCCAAGTAGAATGCCTTTTCCAACACTTGTTGGGCTACTTCAAAGCTCCTCTCAATGTTGTGCTCTTCATTCAACATAATTTCTAACTCCATAATGCAAACCGCAACATTCTCGAGAATAGATCTCAGACGTAAGACATTCCCACGGTCAAATTGGCCTTTTCACCACAGTCAATAAAGTGGCTAGTATACATATATTTGGAATCATTACTGTAGAAGAATTTTCAACATAAAAAGAACACCAACACACAATACGCGTAGGCAGAGAGATTTGAACTGTTGTCCTCCCACTTCATGCTGGCCAGGATCGATGAGTTGCTCTCTTGCCACATGTCAGTCCATTTGGGTGCCATCCTTTAGGACTGTAGAGGAGCTTGCACTGTTGTTTAAAGCAGCAGCTGGTTTTTGTGTTGGGAGCTGATTGTTTATGATAGTTGTTAACATTATTTATGTTGCTATCTGTATGAGTACATTTTTTATTTCTTATCTATAAAAAATTTTCTTCAATAAAAAAGTTTTCTCTCTACAAAAGAAGCTCTATTTTGAATGGTGGATAATTTTACACCTCATTCACAATAAAAACTCGTAAATATTTGTCCTATTTTTATTCATCAAAATCGATCATTGAATGTTGAAGTGGAAGATATTTAAGGGTAGTTGGAAACACTCCACTTAAATATCATCCATTTCAATGGTTAAATAGTCAATAGTAATTTTACACCTCATTCACAACAAAAAGTGGTAAATATTTGTCCTATTTTTATTCACCAAAATTGACCATTAACTGTTGAAGTGGATGATATTTAAGAGTAGCCAACTAGAAATACTACTTCCATACTCCCACCATGATCTATTTATGGAGAAAATTGCCAATTGGTGTTGCAGGGCTTGAACCCTAGCCATTCACCGCTCTAAACATGTAGTTGATACTTGCTTTATTAAACACTACGATTGCCAAAAAGACTGGTAGTAGGGAAAACATTTTTTATGATACTATATTCTTGTATTTACGTGGAGTCTGAAGGCCCTGATGACTTGTTGTTTAGCACCACAAGGTCTCAAACACTTCAGTAAGCACTCCACATCCATCTTCTCACACAGGTCTTTAAACTCTAAGCATGGCTCTCATGCGTTCACCTTTCCTCTTCTTAACAACTCACGGCTTGGCTCTCTAAGTTTAATTTGAGAAGCAACACAAAAAGTAAAAACATATTATTTGTACCCATTTACAAAAATATGAATAATTGTTATGTAGAAAAAAAAGGGAAGATGGGATTGATGGATAGTTTAACTAGATCCTCCTTTCACTACACACATTCGAGGACAGTTAACTGAGTTGAATCACAACTTCTACAAGAGGATTCACCTATAGGTTGGTTGTCACTTGTAATGAGAGGGAAATTTAGAAATTGATGATTAATGTGTTAATTTAATCTCAATTATGCTCAAAACCCTGATTATGCAAAATCTTAAACAAACAAACAAATTCCAACAAATGCTCGCACACAAAGATACTAAATGAAGATCAGATGCATACCAGATTTTGAAGTTCAGAATCCTAAACAGTTGGGAGCAAAGAGACTCACGCCCAAGCCCAAGGTGGTATTTTTATCAAGGGTTTCCAGACCTTTTCTGCTACTGATTATCCCTATTCTAGAGATTCCAGGCTCTATAAACTCGGAGGGCAAAGGGACTAGCGCCCAAGCCCTGATAGTGCTCTTTCTACTCTTTTCCATCAAATCTGGGATCCTTATGCTCTGCAACACTCCTCTACAACTCCACTCTTCACGATCCAACACCTGTCACCTACAATCACAAGAAGAGGGGTTGGGGGTTGTGGTGTTTAGGAGCTTGCCTCGGTTAAGCCCTAGAATGACATTCAAGCCTTCCAACACCGTTGTTAGATAGAGAGTGCATATCCTTGCAGGACAGAGGCAAAAACAAATTGATAAATGATTGATTCAAACACAAATAGATATCACCTCGGAGGTGTAACTCGCATGTAGATGAAGATCTTTCACAACATGAGAAGATAAATCCAAATCTGCAATAACAAACACAACAACAACACAAGTCTGTTCTACAACACAATGAATGCCTTGAATGCTCTAAAATCATAAGTTCACCAAAATATCATAATCATCTTCTAGTTTACAAATGAAGTCCTAAACATGCTTATATATGCATTCCCGCTACAAATTTCGTAATTCAAACTTAAGATGTCGGCAATGGACACCTTTTAACAGTCTCCAATCGACATTCAAATTTGGGACCCCACCAAAATAGGACAGGGCTAGGGCGCGAGTGCCCAAGCCCTGAGACCTATTTTAGGTCAGGATCTAAGCTCTACAATGCTCCTTAAGTCCATTTTGACATGGGTTTCATGGCATTATGTCTCGGGATTCAATTCTAACATGCATGATGAAAAACAAGGAACCTAGGAGCTAAACTTAGGAGGTAGAAGTCCTAGGGGACATTTTACGACTTAACATTTAGCCCACACTTTAATGTATGTATGATCTTACGACCCATACATGTATTAAAGTACGGTCAAAACACAACAAACACACCAGACACTTGAAGCTAATGCATGCACAAAGATTGAGAACTATTTTTAGCCCCCAGTCTCAAGTAGATATTAGAGAAAACACATCATAGACACGCCAAACACAATGAAGATAGTAACAGGCACACAACACACGGAGAAGATAGTAACAGGGATGCAAGACACAAAGAAGACAGTATTGAAGACACGCTGCAAAACATGATGAATATAGTGATATTTCTTTTCATTTTCATATATATAAATGCAGATACATGGAAAGTAAAAATGCAGCACACAACCCAAAATGTAGGAGGGGCATTTCACCACACGCTTGAGACTACATATGGGGGAGAAGACACACCAAACAAATCCCAAAGTGTAGGAGGGGCATTTTGCCACACCCTTGAAACTACACTTGAGAGAAAGCACACCATACAAAACCCAAAGCATAGGAGGGGCATTTTGCCACACCCTTGAGACTATGCTTGGGAGAAAACACACCATACAAAGCTTGAGTGTAGGAGGGGCATTGCGCCACACCCTTAAAATTACACATGGGGGAAAACACACAAAAGACACAGAAAACATGAGCATCGTATAGTATGCCAAAGACATACTATACATCTTAAACATGACAAACAAGGTGATGGAAGGAGCTTATTGCTAAGTTCCCACCATCTCAAACATGCTACAAGCACACCTGACGGTTGGGCTTATGCCACAACAATCACCAAAGACACACTTAAGGGAGGATAGTCTCAGATCCAACCCTACCTATTCGAAGGACTTTTGAAATAAAAAAGATGTGCACTAGCTCAAGAGATACATCGTCCTCACCTCCGCAGAGGGATTTTTGATTGCAATATAGAATAAAGATTGCACTCACATCGGAGATACAACATCCTGCCTCTGCAGAGGGCTTACAAACATGCTTCGTTAGTACCAAAATCATCAGACAACTTACCTTATATGCCCCACCTTAAGGTGGTTGATGTCACGTACCAATATCAAGCATGTTAAGGTAAATAGAAAACACACAAGGGAACAAGAGCTTTCACAAAGCCCATGCCCCCAAAGGTGACATGTGCATATGATCGCTGAATGTTCCCAGAAACACATCTTAATCTAAGCAAGACATGAAATCTATGCATGAAAACAAAGAAGCCAAGGCTACACATATGAGTTCGAGTCCAAGTATAGCCATTGGGCTTATACTACAGGCATCTCATAACCGAGTGTAATAGCAAGGCGAGACACCAAAACAATCAAAGTGCACGGAGCAGATGTATTGTTATGATTTGTTAGGAAAGATAAGACAACATCAAAATATCACACGGAGTGATTCTACTAGCCAAGCATCGGATATATAAATCAACCCCATCTTCATATATGGAATAGGTCCATTTTTGCTTTTCTTGCTGAAGGGGCACACAATCTGTATCAGTATACATGTTTGTTTTCATCATCCGCTGACTAGATAGAATCACTAGAAGAAGGTAAATAATAAAATGAGAGAGGAGAACAAGTGTCTTAGGAACAATCACGTAGGAGGATGCCCCCAAGTCATCAACCACAACGCTATGCGCCTAAGAAACAACACACAACAATAAAATAGAGGAGAGGCAAGATAGAAGAATGATGGAACAAATAGAAGAATGGTCACAACAGAGGCAGTCTCCTGGTATCCTTGACCTTACAGGAGTATCAAGGGTCATCCAAGGAGACCTAAACAACACATAACACATCACGGGGGAACACAACACAAGAGGGGAGGTAACATAAACAACCAAATAATGCTACAATATAGTGACCACCAAGGTTAGAAATACTTGCTTGTTGCACAACTGAACTAGCGGTTGTCGACAAGCAAATCATCATCTTCCCAATCTCAAATGTTAGAGGAAAGAGGTACATAAGGTACAATAGCCCAATGTTTGTCATTATCCTTAATCTCTTTTTCTTTAAGCTTTTCTTTGCTTTGTTCAATGTTAGGTGGAATGTTTTCTTGTTGAGGTGCATTTCGTTGGGCAAAAGCTTGTCTTCTCTTCCTCCTTTCTCTTGCTTTTCTTTTCCTTTTTGTTTTATTTCTTATATCTCCAAAAGGAGTCTCATGTTTTTCCATAGGTTTTCATATCTCAGAGGAAGAAGCTTGTTCAAATCTAATTTGCTTTGATGAAGTGTTTTATATTCCACGAGTACCTCCCAATCCTTGTAAAGATGACAGAGGAGGAACCTCAACATGGAGTCCCTTAACTTTTGATCTAGGAAGTTCTTCTAATGCGGGTTGTTCTTCTCTTGTTTGAATAGGAGGCCCAACCACTCTAGATAGTATTTTTGCTTTGTATCGTCTGTATGCTAAGAAAAGTTGATCTCGTCATGGCTCGGGTTCTCTATCAGGTCATGGCCAAAAGTAATCAAGAGTAAAGTCCTTTTGAGTAACTAAGGGCTGCCATGTGTTACGATGAGTAGTGTGTACTTGTCCATGTAAAGTAAATTTTATGCATTTGTGAATTGTTGAGGGGATAACCTTCATAGCCTTGAGCCATGGATGTCCTAATTTTATGCAGAAGAGGTCAGAGGAAGGGATGACATCAAATAATTGTTCCACGACTTTATCATATATCGTAACCAATAAGGATATCTTCGCAAAAGTAGGCATAAAGGCTCCAGTATGTGTCTTAATCATTATATCCGTAGGTTTATAAGATTCTTGTATCAACTCGTGTGAGAAAAGGAACTCTTCTGTTGCTACATTTGTCGTGCAACTAGGATCTACAAGTGTTCCATGCACAAGAACCTCCATTACATTCACTGTAATATAGAGAGGTCCTTCAATATATCCCATTGTCTTATCATGAGGTGTGAATGTTATTTTAGGTTCAGGAGTCTTTCTTTTCAAATAAGACCTAGGAGGAACCCTAGCATTATTGTTGCGATGAGAAGCCATGTAATGTAAAGTATGCAAGTTTTCAAGAAAAAGTGCAAAATAATGTGAAAATTTTAAATGAGAAATGTATGTATGTTTTCAAATGAATGCAAGATCAGATTTTAAAAGATTTTCAACACATATGCAAGGAAATAGATGCAAAACTATGCTTGTTTATGATCTAAAATGCTTAATTTTTTTGATTTTTTTCAAAATAAATGTTCTGATATGTAAATGTAAAATACAAATACATACAATGCAGCAACACTACAATCCAAAATTAGATTTGAAAGAGTGTTTAAAAGAGTAGTAAAATATGAAACAAAATTTTAACCACAAACCCTAGCTATTGCAAAGACTAGGTTATATAAAAAATGCATAATTTCAAGCAAATTCTAATAAATGAAGTATGAAAATGCAATGCAAATAATTATAGAATGATGTAATGTTGTAATTTATACCAGATCTGATGCAAATATCAGAGAATTAAATGATTTAGATGAAATGCAATGAAAATAATACAAAATATGTCAAAATGCAAGCCTAAAATACTTTATTTTTTCAAAATTTTTGATTTTTTTTGTAGATTTTCAAATGCAATATGATGACAATGAAATGTATGAATGCAAATGTAAATTACAAAATTTAGCAAGGTGCAAAATGTAATAAAACACGGGTTCACCAAAATGTTATTTAGAAAAAAAGGGGGAAGATGGGATTGATGGATAATTTAACTACATCTTCCTTTCACTACACACATTCAAGGACAGTTAACCGAGTTGAATCACAACTTTTGCAAGAGGATTCATCTATAGGTTGGTTGTCACTTGTAATGATAGGAAAATTTGGAAATTGATGATTAATGTGTTAATTTAAGCCCAATTATGCTCAAAACACTAATTATGCAAAATAGTAAACAAACAGATGAATTCTGACAAATGCTCACACATAGAGATACCAAATGGAGATCAAATACATACTAGATTTCAAAGTTTAGAATCCTGAATAGTCAAGGGCAACAGGACTCGCGCCCAAGCCCAAGGTGGTATTTTTGTCAGGTGTTTCCAGACCTTTTCTGCTACTGATTATCCCTGTTTTGGAGATTTCATGCTCTGCAAACCCGGAGGGCAAAGGGACTAGCGCCCAAGCTCTAATAGTGCTCTTTTTTGCTCTTTTTCATCAAATCTAAGATCCTTATGATCTCCAACACTCCTCTGCAACTCCACTCTTCGCGATCCGACACCTGTCACCTGCAATCACAAGAAGAGGGGTTGGGGGTTCTGGTGTTTAGGAGCTTGCCTTGGTCAAGCCCTAGAATGGCATTCAAGCCTTCCAACACCATTGTTAGATAGAGAGTGTGTATCCTTGCAGGATAGAGGCAAAAACAAATTGATAAATTATTGATTCAAACATAAATAGATATCACCTCGAAGGTGTAGCTCACATGTAGATGAAGATCTTTCACAACATGAGAAGATGAAGCCAAATCTGCAATAACAAACACAACAACACAAGTCTACTCTGTAACACAATGAATGCCTTAAATGCTGTAAAATCATAAGTTTGCCAAAATATCATAATCATCTTCTAGTTTACAAATGAAGTCCTAAACATGCTTATATATGCATTCCCACTACAAAATTTGTAATTTAAACTTAAGATGTCGGCAACGGACACCTTTTTACGGTCTCCAATCGACATTCAAATTTGGGACCCCACCAAAATAGGGAGGAGAAAGGGCGTGAGTGCCCAAGCCTTGGGACCTATTTTGGGTCAGGAACTAAGCTCTACAATGCTCCTTAGGTCCATTTTGACATGGGTTTCAGGGCATTGTGTCTCAGGATTCAATTCTAACATGCATGATGAAAGATAAGGGACCTGGGAGCTAAACTTAGGAGGTAAAAGTCCTAGGGGGACATTTTATGACATAACAATAATTATGGGAATTTTATATATAAAAATATAATTTATAATTATATTTATTATTATATACTATATTTGATATAATTTAAATTATTAAATATATTTTAAAAATAATATTATATTATAAAATTGTATATTTATATTTGGTATAATATAAATATAATAAAATATAAAATTAATTTATATAATATATTTTTCAATATAACACTATTTAAATTAATCTATAAGAAATCTAAGAGCTTAACTAACCTTTCATGGGGAGGGAGAGGGAGGTAGGAAGGGGGAGAGAGAGAGAGATGAAGTGACACACACACAGGGGAGTCACTTTTATTTATCATTATGATCTCTGATATTTAGTGTCTAAAGATATCCAAATCATTTGTTGTTTGCATTTCTTCCCTCTACTCAAATGCACTTCATGCAACTCAAAAAAGGATTTGTACATCTAATAATGCATCCACATTCCCTGTGAAAGCAAATATGCTACCAATTTTTCTTCAATAAATTTACACTTGTAAATGGTTGTTTTTCCTCTACATTAGAAGATTTTGAGTTTCTTTTATGACATTCTATATTTAATATTTCAAACAACATGTGATATTTGTGTGAAAATTACTAAGTAAATTTTTTAAGAGAAAATTTTAAGGGGAAAACAAAAAAATCATTGCTTAATACAAAAATATCCTCCTACATAGCCTTATATGTAACTATCTCAGCTCTACAACCACAATACTTACCTTCATATTTTATATAAGGTTTTATCTGGATTTGGGGTGTAATGAGCATTCCAAGCTGGAGGTTCCTAGTTCAAATTCCCAAAATATCAATAATTTAGTACACCATTCATGTGACATTTTTTTTTTGTAAAAAAAATAACATTCAAAGTTGCCACCTGTCTATGGAAACATAAGTTGTGCACAAAATGTCACTTTCTTAATGACCTCATAATTGACCCCACACATTGCCCATCATATGCTAAAAAATTGTTAACTCAACAAATACAATCATCGTCAACGTACCCATTGCACACCAAAGTGTGATGCAGGGGCATCACTCTCCATCCAAAATTTTGGTTTGAATTTTGTTTCAGTGTGGATCGGTTTTGGGATTTATGTGTTGATTGTTGGCTGTAGTTCCTATCATTGTAGTGACAGTAGGTTAATGATATGTTATAGTTACTCTCATACATGAAGTAAGATGTATGGATAATGATCAGGTGGCTGAGGAAAGATAGTAGGTGAATAGTCAGGCATAAGGTGGAGTCGAGCCATTGAAAGAAGACAAGGAAAGAAGCCGCTGTGTGATGATAACTTGAAGTCCAAATGTCAGGGAGCAGTTACAAGAATTAGATACAAAGGAGGAAGGCAGTTAGTAATGGTTACAGAATGTATTCGATTGCAAGCAGCTTGTGGAGAGGAGTAGGAAGAAAACAAGATGCCCAGCAGCAGTTACAAAGTAGAAGGAAGACAAAGCGACAGTGGCAGAACCGTTTTGGAAGAACGAAGAATTGCCATCACTTTTGGAGGGGTCACGACCAGAAAAGATAGGAGGAAGGCCGATAGTTTAGTAGGCCGAAATAGGAAAGAGAGACAGTCATAAGATTCTTCTCTGCGAAGGGAAGGAGCGAGCAGGCAAGAACAGGTCAAATTGTTGGCAGAAGAAGAATCGATAATATATATTCTATAGGAGGTCGCATAAAAGGGAGAGAGGAGGCCGGTGCAGAAGCAAGGTCGAGGCCAAAAAGGATAGAGGCTGATTTGGAAGTTGCAGAGAGGCTGATAAAAATGCAGGTCGTCGATTGAGAGGCTAACCTGGTGAAGGCCGTATAGAAGAAAGTCAATTTAAACAAGCCGAATCATTGCAAATAAAAAGACCAAGCATAGTAAAGAAGGAAGGACCATCGTCAAAAAGGATCAAGGGGCGGATTGAAGGCTGAAGGCCAAGAATCAAAGGCTGAATGTAGATTGAAGGCCAATAAAAGAAAGATGACTGAACTATAGGAGGTCGATGATTGCAGAAGGAAAACAAGAGGTCGATACGAAGAGTGATAGGAGAAGGGTAGAATAGGGAAGTAGATAATAGGCAATGTATGAATGCAAGTTTTGATGTAATCAGTTCTTCATAATACTGAACGTGTTTTGTTGTTGATCTATGATATACAAATATTGTCAACTATTGCCTTTGTTATTACAGTCTCTATAATGAGTACAACATTTTAGTTCCCGTCGCCTGATAGACAAGTTGCATGTGTTAATTAGCAAGTTTTTGTAGCATAACTGAGTTGGAGAATGAACTGTTTTAATGACTGTGTGTGTAAACCTTATTGTCCCTACCTGGTTCTTGTTGCCTTTAAGACAGAAGGCTGTAAAAGTTGATTAATGTAGGAGAGACCAGGTATCCAGATAATAGAGTGTGTAGGGGAGTAGAGCATGTTAAGTAACTGTGCTATCAAAGTGCAATTGCTAGTTTTAGTTGGATTGAACTAGCTCCTCTAATTCTATGAAAATGGGATAAAATGAAATGAGAATTGAAATGAGAGTTTCAAATTTAAGGATTAAATTTTTTGGTAAATATATATATTTTAATTTATTTGCTTGATAATGTAAATTAGTCATACTTATGAAAGGAGGACTTAAAATATGAAGCAAATAAATTTTATTATGAATTTATTTGCTTTGAATGGAAATTTGCCCTAGTGCTTTGATACCAATATCAAGCCAAGAATTGGACTACGAATGAATTTAGAAATGGAAAAGTGAAACCTAGTTCTCATTCAATAAAAAATGGGATACAAAGTACATATTTATCAACAATAAAATGAATGTTTAGTTCATCTTCAAGATGACCATTCAACTTCTAATGCATCTAGCTAATATAAAATATAAAAATACTATTATTGTTTACACCTATTATTAATGTAATATACAATAGTGATATACTCTATTCAAGACACTAGGAAAAATAGCAAACCAAGTCAAAGCAATTTAAAAATTGCACTACACTCTGCATCGATGTCCTTGTTTCTAAAAAATTGATTAATAAGTAAAGAGAAATGTGTTATGGTAAAATGGAGATCTAAATTTATTATCAGTACCAATTAAAAATTAATAATAAATAACATATTCAATAAAATTACCAGAAAATACCCATGCCCTAGATATTGGAGTTAATTATCTAATTCCAAGAAATTTTGGAAAGATCTTATTTGAAGTAAAAGTTGTGTATTACAGTAAAATGTCACTCACTATCAAATTAGAGAAAAATATTAATTTTTTATGAAAGCTAACAAAAAATGATAGAAAAAATTGGTCTTCAGGTATGTAAGTCCCTTGGCATTAAGAAGTTGAATATAGAAGGAGATTCACTCCTAGTCATTAATGCAGTAAGGAAAAATAATATTCAAAAGTGGAAGTTTAAGGCTATACTAGATCAAATAATAGATATTTTACCTTACTTTGAAGACAATACTCTAAACCATAAATTTAGAGAAGCTAATGGAGAGGTAGATAATTTGGCGAACACAACAGTAAATATAAAGGAGGATTTGATGGTGGTTTTAGCCGAAGATGATCATATTATATAATCATTTCGCGTGAGGCAAGCTTACGGTTGCCACCCAAGATGGTAGGGTTGGAAGTAGATACAATGATGGAGCATTCATTACTTGCGATGGTAGAAGGTAGAGTTAAGCAAGTGAAGGATAGAGAATTGGAGTATTCATTTCATTGATATTTGCAGAGAGTCTATTTACAGAAAGGAAAGCCATAGCCATGGATACGCCTATCCATCTTACCAGTTCTCATAAACAAATGGCGTTCCTAGGGCTTGTGTCAGAGAAAATATTGCAGTTCATTTTAAAACAAAAAATGGGATTTTGTTAGCCTTCCAGTGCGTTTTGGGAGATGAATTTCTTTGGGAAGATCACCGTTATAGGGTTAACACAGATGTTGCCTCGATGTTCGTTGCAGCTTTGTTGGATGCTGACGAATTGAAGGAGGATATTGCATTGCTGGTGAGAGCTTTCATAAAGCTGAATCTCCTTGGTGGTCTGGATGAAATAATTGATATTGCCAGGTATGGCAATGGCATCCCGAGGCCGGAAGACTTTGCAAAGGTGAAACAGGATGGAGGAATTGCTAAATGGTGGTTGTTTGTTATCTTGGAGAGAAAGGGAGGAGAAATGAGTAGGAAGAAAAAGGTGGAAAAAGCTGTCAGTTTCCTAAAGCAAGTTGTGGAATTGCAGGAGGCGAAAGCAAGTGATTGGTTCGAAGATGTACAGGCAGAAGATAAAGCGGATGGTGGAGAATGGAGAATAAAGTAAGATATGATAGTTAGGATGTTAATTTTTTTGTTTTGGGTAGTATATGAATGTATATATGTTAAAAGACATAAAGCATATAGTATGTTTAATACTGGTTAATAGGCAGGGGATGGGTTTATGGGGAGAATTTCTGTAGGAAGTCCTATTTTGGATGTTTTTTGAAAAATACAATTGATATGTAAGGATGGATGTAATACTGTTGATATTTTGGTTATAATATAATGGGAGCATCCCCCAAGGATGCATAAACTTAGCAAAAACAAAAAACAAAAAATGATAGAAAATATTTTTAGAAATTCAAAAAATTATAGATTGAATATACAAAGAAAATGACACAAATCATTAGTTTACATCATCTTTAAATTCTTGACAATTTGTTCAATATAATTGATAGAATGTGCGTAATGCTAAAAAATGATTTTTGTGGCCCAATAAAGCTAAAAAGTGGGTCACACTATTATGATTTCACCCATAAACAACTATTCTACCATCTAGTGACAACTATCTAAATTAGTAAATTTATTACAGAGCATAAAATAGTAAATATTAGTTTATCTTTTAGGGGTGTACTACAGAAAAGTATAAGCAAGAAGTAAACTTTAAGTATATGATAATCCAAGAATACAAGAGTTATATTCTAAATAATTAAATCTTAAGTCACATAAATGACAAAGAAGGAGAGGAGAAGTGTCCCTCATTTGAAGTTTGAGGCACATGAAGATTGGTGATGATGCATAGACTGGTTTTGGATAAGAGGTCATACATTTGTGGTGCCAACCTTACTAGAGTGGTAGTGTCCTTGTACCAAGAAAGTGAAGCATGTAGAATCAAAACAAATGCACACTAGACTAGGAAGTTGAGTTTCATGGTGGCATCCTCTATTGCGATGTAGATTGTGTGATCGTGATTGAGACCTATGCTCAGAATGGCTGAATTTCTAGAGGACATGAATGTGGTCTATCAATTCCCACTGTGCTTGCAAATTATTGATATGGTGTTTCTATAGAAATATTGGGCCTAAACTTGTATATCTAGGATAAGGAAACTTTTTGGGATTACTTGGGAATATGCCTCAATCAAATCCTTATTTGGTGTATTTCAACCTTACATGCAATCTATAAAGATTGTGTGTGTGATCTCTAAGCGTGGGTGTTTGTGGTGTGTGTAAGGTGTTGCATCTACCAATAAAACCCTATGGGATGTCTAATAGTTTTGTGGTGTGTGTTATGTGAATGGAGGAGATAAGGGTTATGGAACTTAACAAGGATGTCAAAGGTGTTTGAGGATTGGTATGAATGTAAGGCTAAAAATTCAAATATAAGTAATCATGGTGGCAGAAAGAAGCAACAAACGCTACGAAAGAGGTTTTATGAAAATTTTTGAATAATGGAAGAAGAAGCTTCAAGAATTTGTTCATGGGAGGAGAATAACTTAAAATCTATAAAAATCAAATAGAAGAAGTCTTGAATGTTTTAAATACTAAAGATTTAGAAGTATCGAAATGGAAAAAGGATTCAAAATGGCTTATTTAAAAAGTTGTTACAAATGATAGCCATTCTAAAAATTAAAAAACTCTAGAAAGGTTGACTTTTGGTCATTTAAAAATGTTTCATTGTATGCAGAAGTTACAACAATTGTTGTGGTGGACATATCACTAATGTGGTTGTGTTAGCATGTAGGATGGCATAGGCTTTCAAGAAGTCTATGAGATGATTATAAATAAAAATTGGACAAGTTGGGTTTACTTGGCATCCTAAGACTGGTTTAAAAGGCCAAGGAATTGGCTTAAATGAGTCCTAAAACATGCTAAGGGTATGGACACTAAAAGGAGTGCATTACATAGAGTAGACAATCTCTCTCTCTCTCTCTCTCTCTCTCTCTCTATATATATATATATATATATATATATATATATATATATATATATATATATATATATATATATATAGATATATATATATATAGAGAGAGAGAGAGAGAGAGAGAGAGAGAGAGAGAGAGAGAGAGAGTCTACTCTATGTAATGCACTCCTTTTAGTGTCCATACCCTTAGCATGTTTTAGGACTCATTTAATCCAATTCCTTGGCCTTTTAAACCAGTCTTAGGATGCCAAGTAAACCCAACTTGTCCAATTTTTATTTATAATCATCTCATAGACTTCTTGAAAGCCTATGCCATCGTACATGCTAACACAACCACATTAGTGATATGTCCACCACAACAATTGTTAGAACCCCATGCATAGGGTTGTCAAGGAGTTGTAACCAAATTGTCCCCCCTCAAATGGTATGAATTCATTACAATGAATATAATTTGAGGAGAGGATAGTGTAAGATTGGTAACATATAGAGAATGTGTTGGACCTAATCATAGTGAGATATATCATCACGAAGTACATAAAATGAGAAACAAATGCTAGTGCTCCCAAATGTTGCCCACAACTACGAGGACAAAAGCTCGTATGAACAATAAGACACGCAAACATAGGTGAGTAGAAACACATGTATCTAAAATATATCATCATGGAAAAATCATACAAGTAGAGGTCACAAAGACTAGAGCATCATATATAAGTGTAAATGGTAACATGTATAAAAAAATACAAGCATGAAAGAGTAAGCTATGCCACTAATATGCTCCCCTCAAGATGGTTGACCAAAAAAGAGTAGAACCAATAAATTCTCAACGTGGGGAACCCAACCATGCTAAAGTAGAAGAACATAAGCAATATATAGTCTTTAACTTTAATGTGTTAGAGTGCCACATAGAGTATAATCATTACAAAGCAATGGAAAGATCTAGGAATAAATGGTATCAAATGTCTTAATGAATGTGATATCCCTAACAAGTTCTAAAGTACAATTGTTGAACATCATAAAATAAGTAAGATCATGCATAATAGTGTTTCAGGTTCATAATGTTCATAGGATCTACAAGAACTCTGTCTTCCATGTTAGGTAATCCATACACATTGGATCCATAGTTTTTAATAACAACACATGGCCTCAACCAATTAGGGCAGAACTTGTTTTGAGCCTTATCTTTTGCAAAAAAAAAATATTTGAGTCCACCAAATCTCCAGTTTTAAATTCATGAAGCATTATAAACTTATTATATGCTCGTTCCAATTGCCTTTGGTAGAATTTAAGATTTTCCAATGCATTCATGTGTCTTTCATCAAGTAATTCCAATTCTTGTAATCTTTTTTTTTGGTATGTGTTATCATAGATAATATTGTGTTGAAAATTTTGTATATAAGGAATTTCTAACTCTAGTGGCATGATAGTCTTTCCACTATAAAGCAATGATTTAAATGAGTGTGGTATGTGGGCATATAAATTCGTGTACATGGTAGGCCCGTAAGGCAAGTGTTTGTTCTATGTTCCAATTTATGTGATGTTTTTCTATAAATTTTCTTAATATTTGATTGAGTGTTTTATTTGTATCCTTAGCATGTACATTGCACTGTAGGCAATAAAGAGAAGAAAAATATTGTTGAGTATAGAATTTGTCAAGGGATTCTTTTGCTCTCAAATTTTAAAAGATGTTTCATTGTCGACAATAATGGAAACAAGAAGTTTGAATTAGAAAATAATGTTCCCCACCAAATTAAATCCACAAATTAAGAATGTTCATGGTGAGATGTAAGGTTGAAACTCTTTCATAGGTGGGTGATCCCACAATACTGAGTCCCAAATTTGGGACATCTTATTTTTGGACCTGAAATCACATATTTTTTAGAGAAATTAATGGTTTAAGCCTTGAGGGCTTCCATCTAAAGGGGTTTAATTAAACGGGGTTAAATAAAACCCCTTAGATCAAACGCCCTTAGAAATGACCCCTCTAGTCTTAAATCAAAACCTCGATGGAGTCTCCTCTGCACCTATCAAAATGTTAACAAAAAACCAATTTTGCTTCACCTTTTGGGGGATCAAATGAAGTCAAAAATTCTATTTTGTAAGCATGTAGCCCTTAGTCTAACATTTCCAAAAAGTATGATTTTGAATATATTTATTTGATTATTATATTTATTTTCTATTTTCTAGTGAACATAGGTTTTTCACCAAGCATCAAGTTCTCTATTCCACACACGGAAAAATAAAAAATAGAGAAAAAAATTCTAAAAACATGTACACACTAAGTATTGATGTCCTTCTTTCAACAAAAAAAACAATTTAATTTGGATACATACAGAAAAAGTTATGTTGTATGATATAAACCTGTGTCTAAATTATAATTAATCTCACTTCAAAAATTAATAAAAATATATATGCAACAAAAAATTATGAAAAAATATCTGCACACTAGATATTGGTGTTAAAAATCTATGTTTAAAATTTTATAATTTTGATCTTTTCTATAAAAAAAGGTTATGATGTATGGTATAAACGTTACTTTAAAAAAATACTCTTAACTATAAAAAATAAGTTATTAAAAGTTACATAAAAAAATTCACAAATTATTTCTTAAAATTTTAAAAAATATATATTTAGAATCTACACACAAAATCTCAAAAATCACTAGTTCATATTGTCTCCAAATTCTTAATGGTTTAGTTGCTATAGGTGTCAAAAGTGAAAATTTGGTTAAGAATGTTGGTTTTGATGTCCTACTAAATGACCAAAAAGTGGGACACGATATGTGGGATCACCCAAATGAATGTTTCAAGTTACTGTGTTTTTGGCAAGAAAGACATTTATGTACCTAATCACATAATTCTTTCTATAGAGTGTTCCAGTAATAACCCATATGAATTAACTTTTGAATCAAAATGTTGCTATTGATATGACCTCCACATATGCCCCCATGAGTCTCTTAGAGTGTGAAGGGTTTTTTGTCATTATTCAAGCATAAAAGTAACAAATCATTATATGTGTCAATACAATACACAAACAATGAGCAAATATTCATCTTTTTTGTGAATGTATATATGAATATTTTTGAAGTATTTAAGAGGGCAAGCCCTCATATCAAAAAATTTGTTAACATCCAAAAAATAATTCTTTACTAGTAGTAGTGGAACATACACGGGAATCCTTTTCTTGTATAACTAAGCTTTTCAATTTATGAATAAGGTAAGTTGTCTCCCATGATCAACGATATTCATTAGTGATGCAATATTGGTCATAGCATTACCATGTTTATTATTTTTGCTGAAAGGAAGCAAGGTATGCGGAAATGCTCCCTACACCAATCTAATGAGGAGAGTATTGTGCAAATTTTTAATCCTTACAGTAGCAAAGAAGAAGATACACAACATAAAACATAAAATCAGAAATAAAAAATAATACCACAACACTAGATATACGTGGGAAAAACCCTTTCGAGAGAAAAACCCCACACTCCAAAAGTCTGTTCAATGTATTACAAATCCAAAATAAGATTACATACACATGTAGAGCAAGTTTCTTACAGGAGTACAACAACACTTTATTCTTGGAGCAATTTTGGCAGCATAACGGTACTTGCAAACTCAACCATACAAACTTCTCCTCAAGCCTCCAATTTATAGACTTCTGCCAAATAGGAAACCATTTGTGGTTTATCAAAACCATGTGCCAAACCTCCCATGAGGTGTAGTGCCCAACATAGGCAAGATTCTAGTCCAAAATTAGGCTCTCACGTCCAAAGTAAATTCCCCTATTTTTGACCCTTACAGATGTCATAAAATCCGTCATAACATGCTTAAAAATAGCCTTTCCTTAATATACCACTAAGTGGGCATCCTTTGACAGCTAATATACCAATTTTCAAGGCAGCGACATGTGGCAAGAGTGCCAACTAAAAAACAAACACCCATTTTGATGGAGCACAAATATTAAATGTTGCAGGAAAATATTAAATGACAAATAAATAATAGCAGGAAAATTTGCAAGGTTGAGACACCTAATTTCCCAACATTCTCCCACTTATCGAATACCTTGCAAAAGCTAGGGAATCCATACCATCGTGAACTCAACTACAAGGGGCTGAGAGGCCCATAGACTCCGAACACCATCTAAACTTATTAGTGCACACAGGCTTTGTTAGTGAATCTGTAACATTCATCAAAGTGTCAACTTTCTCCAATTTCACCTTCCCATCATCTACCATGTCACAAATAAAATGGTACTAGACATCAATGTGCTTTGTCCTTGCGTGGAAAGTAGGATTTTTCGCTAAACATATAGCACTTTGACTATCACAACAAATAATAATCATCCATGCATCAAGCCCAACATATGAACACAACCTCTTAAACCAAATGACTTCCTTACAAGCATGAGTTGCTGCCATGTACTCTACTTCTGTAGTGGACAAAGTGACGACAGGTTGCTGCTTACTCATCCAGCTAATAGCACTACCAAACATAGTGAAAACATAACCACTGGTGGATCTTTTGTTGTCAATATCACCAGCCCAATCAGAATCCACATATTCATGGATACAAACTGAATGCTAAGGTCCTATAGGATAACCATGATAACATAGGGAATAATCAAAAGTACCTCACAAATATCTGAACATTCTCTTAACTGGATCCCAATGTACCCGTCCAAGATTAGCCATAAAGCAACTAAGGACTCCTACTGATTGGGAAATATATGGTCGTGTGTAGACCATAACATGCATCAAACTACCAAGAACACTAGCATAAGAAACTCTAGTCATGTCCTCCATCTCAGTAGGATACTTTGGACAATCCTCAATAGATAACTTTACCCCTTGCATAATAGGAACACAAAAAGGTCTACAAGCTGCCATGTCGAATCTCTCCAACACAGTATTCACATACTTACTCTGGTTCACCCAAAGTTTTATGTTTGCCTTGTCTCTTCTGATTTCCATTCCCAAAATATACTTAGTTGTCCCTAAATCTTTCATCTCAAACTCTGCTGACAACTAAGAATTCAAATCAGAAATCAAACTTTTAACATTCCCAAAGAACAACATATCATCAACATACAATGCAATAATGAGAATGTGATCATTATCCATCTTGTAATAAACACAATGATATGATTTCGATCTCAGAAATCCCAAACTCAACACAAAGGTGTCAAACTTTTGGCACCACATCCTAGGATATTATTTCAAACTATACAAAGACTTTTTCAACTTGCAAACCAAATTTTCTTTACCTCTTTCAATGTAGTGCTTAGGCTGTGACATATATCTCCTCCTCCAAGTCACCGTGAAGGAAAGTTGTCTTCATGCCCACCTTCTCAACTTCAAGATCATACGTTGCAACAAGTGATAATAAGAATCTAATGGATGTCAACTTTGCAACAGAAGAGAAAATCTGCCCACAATTTATCCCCTCAACCTAGGAATACCCCTTCACGATAAACCTTGCCTTATAATTTTCAACACTACCATCTGAACCAAATTTCTTTTTGAACACCCATTTACATCCAATGGATTTTTGTCCATTAGAAAAAGATACCAAATCCCAAGTATTATTTTTCTTCAATGCAACCTTTTCTTCCTCCATGGAATCCTTCCAAGAATTTGCATCTTTCATACCCATAGCCTCTTTCATAATTCTAGGCTCATCAGTGTTAGTAATCAAAGCAAAAATGCAATTCCAATCATCAGGTGAATACCCATACCTTTTAGGTTACTGCCTTGTTCATGTGGACCTCCTTGGTAGCTAAGGCTAAGGTTCTTCTTCTTCTTTTTAACTCTCTGAATTGCTAGAGATCTCCTCATCAGGTCCAACAGGTGTTTTCGGTTCAACTTTCTTAGGGGTAGAAGGAAGTTGAACCATATCCTCTTTCTTCTCTTCTTTTTCAAGTTGTAGAACAATAGAAGAAAGTTTTATCTCTCTGAAAATAACACTTCTGTTGTACAAAACTCTTTTGACCATAGGATCCCAAAGCTCGTACGCTTTCACACGGACACCATAACTGATGAAGATACACTTAACTGCCTTGTTCTCCAACTTTAACCTCTTCTCCCTAGGCACATGTGCATATGCCTAGCAACCAAATACTCGAAGATGTCTCGATGGGGGCTTTTTAGCTGACCACACCTCCATAGGTGTCCTATCAACAAGAGCTGATGTAGGAGACATGTTAACTAGGTAGCAAGCAGTGGCAACAACTTTAGCTCAAAACTTTTGTTCTAGGCCAACTCCACTAAGCATACTCCTAGCACTCTCCATCAACGTCCTATTCATCCTTTATGCAACTCCATTTTGTTGAGGGGTATATGAAGTTGACTTGTGTCTCTCAATCCCATTTCCTTATAGAACCTGTCAAAATTTGTCAAACAAAAGTTACCACTGTTGTCAGTCCTCAAACATTTAATCTTTTTACCAGTCTGATTCTCTATAAAAGCTTTAAACTCTTTGAATCGACTAAAGACATCATATTTACTTCTGAGGAAATATACCCATGTCCTACTATAATCATCAATGAATGACACACAATAAATAGATTTTAAAATTGAAGGAACATTAATAGGACCAAAAACATCAAAATGTATCAAGTCCAACACCCTAGAAGATTTGTGAGAATGAGAATAAAATTGAACACAGTTTTGTTTTCCATATATGCAATGTTCACAAAAAATGAACTCAAGATTACAATCATTCATCCCCTCAACAAGTTTTTTTATTTTTCAGGGCTCTAAGAGCCTTCTCACCAATATGACCAAGTTTTTGGTGCCATAACATTATCTTCTCTATAAGAAGTTTCATTTCTAAAGAATGATCACCCTTAGGTACCCAAAAAGCACGTCCATCGGAAGTAGATGCAACACACCTGTTTGCTTCTATTTCTTTTACTCTTTACATTCTTTTTGAAAATGTCTAGGTTTGCCACAGTTCCAACATATCACCTTGGACTTGCTAAGAGACTTAGATCTCCCACTGGATTTGGATCTTGACTTCTTGCTTCTTGTCCTTCTTATTGCCTTTTTTAATCTAGCACGAACCACAAGAGCCTCTTTATCCATTTCTGAATTCTTTCTTTGCATCTCTTTAGAAACTATTGAAGAAACCACCTCACCCATCTTGAACTTGGTGGTGGTACTCCCAATGGCCATCACAAGGTGGTCCCACGATTGTGGCAAAAAACAAAGCGAAGTCATGCAACGATCCTCCTACTCCATTTTCACTCTCATGGAGCTCAACTGGGCAACAAGCGTATTAAATGTATTGAGGTGATTAGCTACGGATCCTCCATCTTCCATTCTCAAAGAATACAGTTTATTTCTCAGGAATAACTTATTTACCAAGGATTTAGCCAGATAAATTTCACCAAGCTTCTTCCATAGACTTGCTGTTGTAGTCTCTTTGTGAACATTTAGCAAAACAGAGTCAAACAAACAGATTCTCACAAGGCCCTTAGCTTTTCGATCCATGAGATCCCAATCTTCTTGTTTCATGCCCGAAGGTTTAGTACCAGATATTGTAACCCATAAATCTCTATCTACAAGCATATCCTCCATTTTAAATTTTGATAACTCAAAGTTGCCACCATTAAACTTTTTCATCTCTATTCTTTGAGATGTGCTAACCATCTCCTTCCTATAAGATTACAAAATACTCTACGCAAGCTCCCACTCAAAAGAAGATCAGTACAAAAAATCCTCTATCTCACAACTAGAACCAAAATTGGTCAGGTTGTGATACCAATTGAAAGGAAGCAAGGTATGCGGAAATGCTTCCTACACCAATCGAATGAGGAGAGTATTGTGTAAATTTTTAATCCTTACAGTAGTAGAGAAGAAGACACACAACATAAAACATAAAATAAAAAATAAACAGATAATACCATAACACCAGATATACGTGGGGAAAACCCTTTCAAGAGAAAAACTCCACACTCCAAAAGCCTACTCAATGTATTACAAATCCAAAACAAGATTATATACACTTGCAGAGCAAGTTTCTTATAATAGTACAACAACACTTAATTCCTTGAGCAATTTCGATAGCATAATGGTACCTTCAAACTCAACCATACAAACTACTCTTCAAGCCTCCAATTTATAGACTTCTAGCAAACAGGAAACCATTTGTGGTTTACTAAAACCATTTGCCAAACCTCTCATGAGGTGTAGTGCCCAAGATAGGCAAGATTCCAATCCAAAATTAGGCTCTCAAAATTCCCCTATTTTTGACCCTTACAGTTGTCATAGAATCCATCATAATATGCTTTAAAATAGCCTTTCCTTAATATACCACTGAGTGGGCATCTTTTGACAACTAATATACCGATTTTCAAGGCACCGACATGTGGCAAAAGTGTCAACTAAAAAACAAACGCCCATTTTGGTGGAGCACAAATATTAAATTTTGTGGGAAAATATTAAATGACAAATAAATAATAGCAGGAAATTTTGCGAGGTTGAGACACCTAATTTCCCTAACATTTGCATGGAATTGATCAATGGTATATGAGTTAAAGTATGATAATAGTTGTTGCACTGACTTGTGGTATTGTAATAATTTAGTTTCTTTAGCTTGATAAGCACCATTGGTTTATTTCACCATAAATTAGGAATCCCTATAAATAGTAAGAGATCTTATGTTGAAAGATATATTAGCTCACATAAGTTGATGATAAGAGCATTGTATTTAGCAATATTATTAGTGCATGGGAATTCAAGCTAGAATAATAATGGATGAGATCAATAGAAGGAGGAAATGAAATCACCAATGTGCTTGAGCTTGCCCATCGTGAATTGTCAAAAAGCACTGTCCATGTGTTAGAAGAATTAGCTTGTATAAAATGCTCATTAGAAAAGGTTGTATTAATTAAAGCATGAGCGGGATAAGGAGCATTAGATAATTGATATGGCATGTTATTAGCCGATAGGCTTTTAGTTGTGAGCATTATAGTGCTCGAAATTGTCTCATGCCAAAAAAATTTTGCCGCAAAAATTTCAAGGTCCGTTAATAATTTAATTAATAAATTGTATTATTTTATGTGCCTAATTTTAAAATGTGGTGATAACGAACAAGATTTTTTTTATTTTTTAACCCGAAGGGGTAAAAGTCAGTTGGTTTTTACGGTGAAAATTACTGTGCTGCAGATTTTTTTCACCCTGTTTGAGATTGTGGTACAAATATTTTGGATCTAGGATTGGAAGTTTTGTCATCTGATAATCGCATTCATTCAGTATAATAATTAGCTGATGTAGCCATAATTATCTCATGCCGTAAAAAAAAATTACAGGAGCACGAAAATCTTCTAAACTTGTCGGTTGTTCTCACACCAGGAAAATGTCTTGTCACCCAGAATGTTTTGTATGCTTGCCAGAATAGTCATCCGATCTAATATAGATTGCAAAAGTAAATGCAGAGATCTTTCATAGATTTTAGAGTAAATACAAAGTTCCTGGTGGATAGATACATTTTATATATTAATTTGCCCCCTTTGATCACCGCCTTAACAATCTATAAATAAATGGAATTTCTGGAGACATAGGACAACAGACAGAAGCAACTGTTGTATTCATCTCAATTATTTTATTTCCATGTCAAGATTACATTGGTGGAACGTTGATATTTTTGACAGATCTGGCCGTGGATTTTAGATTTTGATGATAGAAATGGATGATATGTTAACGAAGCAAAAGACAGAGGATGAACTGATCAAAGTGGCAAATGAATTTAAGTGAAGCAAACAGGTGATCGACTCCATTGCTAAATCTGAGAACGAACAACAACAACAACAAACTCACTCGCACTCGCAGATCGATGACAAGTCGTCTCCCTTGAAATCGTCTTCAGGTTCGGAGGACGCTACTGGAGATCGAAACGACGGTCTAGAGGATGATGAGAACGTCGATGAAGTACTCAAGGAAGTGTTTAATGAGGTTAGAGTGGAGGCCGTGGACAAGAATATGCAAATTTGGCTCAAATCTAAGCAGAACATGCACTTTTTCGAGGAGGAATACGGTAATTCTTTGTGCTCGCCTTGTGTACTTCTGGATCTGGTTTTTGTTGCTTTCTTTTTGTTTTTATCATTTTAGGAAAATTTTCAATGGTTTGCATTGCTAAATGTTAACATGTAGTTGGCCTTTGATGGCGGTTTGTTTTCGCTGAGGTAAAGAGAGGTTTTAGCCTTTAGGGGCCATTTGTAAGCCAATGGTCACATGGAGAGGGTTTAATGCGATAATTTGAGCCAATTGTCGCATGGAGAGGGTTTTAACAAGATAATTTGAGCCAGTTGTCATGTGAAAAGGGGGTTAACGCAGTAATTTCAGCCGGTGTTCACATGGGAAGGGGGTCAACGCAATAATTTTAGCCAGTGTTATGGTGCTCACACGGAGAAGGGGTTAAAGCACTAATTTATCAGCTGATAGTCACATGGAGAGGGGTTGGGGGAGGGTTTAACTTACTATTTTCAGATGATGTTACGCATGAATTCATCACTTTGTTTTGAGATTTTGTAGTATTCTCATACACAAAATTTTGACTACACGATACAGAATACAACTACTCCATGCTCAGAGACAATGTGAATCTCTTGAAGTTAATTCAATTGGGTCTCACATTTTCTTATAAGAATGGCAACTTGCCCAAATGTGGGACCAATCAACAATGTGTGTGGCAATTTAATTTCAGGGAATTCAATTGTGATTTTGATGTACATAATCCTGATTCTATCGAGCTACTTAAGCAGAGTAGTATTGATTTTGGGAGGACTGAGCATGTTGGTATTGATTCAAGAGTTTTTGGGGGGAGCTTTTCATGTCCTCTAGGGTGATGCTCAATGAGAATGTGCAGTGGATTACCTTTCACGGGGGATATGATTTTGGGTACCTATTGAAATTGCTCAAGAGCCAAAATCTGCCTCAAGATGAAGCTAAATTTTTCAAGGTATTCAAGACCTATTTCCCTACAGCATATGATATCAAGTATTTGATAAGGTTTTCCAATCAAAACCTCCACGGTGGATTGAACAAGTTGGCCGAGTTTTGCAAGTGGAGAGGGTTGGACCTAGCCATCAAGCTGGCTCTGATAGCTTGCTTAATTCATGTATTTTTTGGAAGCTGCAATAGGGCTTTATCAATGGATCTATTGAGCCTTATTCTGGTCTTTTGTGTTGTTTGGGTATTGATAACGGTGATCCCTAGTACTTGATTGCCTCTCTTTGTGTACTCATCATGCCTTTGGTATAGAATCTTCTTTTCTACAATATTTTTTTTCTTAGAATTCTAAAATACATCAATTCTTTAAATTGATTTTCTCTGAAACTGAGTTGGCTATTTTCTTGCCATTTGAAATGCATTGTTAGTTTAATATCTGCGGTCACTGTGCATAGTGCTATGTAGTTCCTTCATTTTCTTTTTGTTTTCTGGTGGAAAATATATAACTCCTACAGGTAAAAGATGAGAAAATGTCTACATATCAAAGTTAATTTTAAATATTATGTTGCAGATGAACATTACACAGTCTTTAGATATTGAGGAAACATTTTGTAGAAAAAACTAATTGAATATTTACTATTTCCATGGTAGTTTTTTATTTTCATTAAAAGTTGAATTTCTTGGATATGTATGCAGTGTATATAATGCATGTTAAAAGAGGAAAATATCAATTAAAGGATATCATTATTGAATCTTTACACAATGCTTTGGTGATGAGGAATAGTCTCATCTTATTAATTTTTATATTATTAAATGTTTAGAAATCATATACACATGGCTCTTTTAAAACATATGATGATATTGGAAAGCAGAAAAAATTCACGCTTGAAAATTTTCTAAACTCATCAGTTTTTCTATCGGCGTATTCCTTGAACCTCCTTTGGGTGCAAGTGCTAGTTTTATTGATTTTTGAGATATGAACTTAAAAAATTAGTAAGGACCATAATCCATCATGCAACACAAACTAACAAAAGAGATTTTTCCAACATATACTTTAGAGGTTCAGCTTTAATGATAACATACATTTCATAATGTAACACAATGTCTCAATTTTTATGAAGCATACACCACAACTACACAAAGTTTCTTGATAAGAGAATAACATGTCTCACAATCTTTCTAATATTTTGCTTGATAGGTCTAGCATTTGGATATAAAATAATAATGTAATATAATATCACTATATAACTTCATGGAATATCCTTGTAAGTCCATGTAAATAACTCACCAAAGTCATGTAGAAGTTGTGTATATTTTGTGTGTTCATTAGGGGATAGGCATTCAAACAATTTTCAAGATATGACCTTTATTTTTCACATCCATTTCCATGTCAATGGTATCACCAAGCACAAGTGTTCTTCAATCCTCAATAAACGAATGTGTAGGAAAATGATATCTTAGTTCTTAAGTTAAAATTTGGTCATCATGAGAATGTAGAATGCTCATGAACAACAAAGGGGAAACTTCAATCATGGTGAAAAATAGCTAAATCAACATAAATGCCTAAAAATTCTTACAAAAATTCTTCGTTAGGAAAGAGAGCTACTTGAGGAGTGATATCTACTAAAGATGAATCAATTAAATTTGTATAAATGAGAGGAAGATCCTCGTCAAGTTGAGCCATATACATAGAAAAAAATCTTTTTATTAATGCAGATTTTTGAGTATTTAGTTGCACAAGGGGGACATAGCCCAAACCATTAGTATTTCACTTAAAATAAGATTATAGTGGTTAACTCATACCTTGATTATCAACTCCCAATCCTTTTTCCATTGTAATGATATCTTTGTAAAATGTGAACATTTTTGCATGTCTTGGCCAGTGAGCCAAAATCTACATTATCAACATCAAAGTTATTTCCACAAACACAAGACTCATTAGGATCTTGTTCATCATTTATTTATGATTTCATCTTGTGTGGTTGAAAATAAGGGTGGTAATCCATGTAAAAGGGTGGAATATCAAAATCATGTATGTTAACCTTATACTCCTCGATGTGCATAAGCATAAATTCAAGAGTGCTCTAATCATATCCATGATCAATGTTTGGAGTGGATGAAAATGGATCTTCTATAGGTGTAACAAAGGGTTTTGTCACTTGATCATGAGGAATAATAGCATGTTGAGATTTAACTAACTAAAACAACTTGAATGGATCTTCATTAATGTTAATGATAGAGATTTTATCCTTATAGGAAAATTTCAATGACCAATGAAGGGTGGATGACCCTCACGATGTATATGCATGGGTTCCCAAGGAAAATATTATGCATCAAGAAACTAGGCATCACATAGAATGCCCTATCTAAAGTAACTAGTTCTACAATGAGGGGTCAATTAATAATAGCCAAAGCATAATGCCCCATGTTGTCAAATCCTTTGATTGTCACCTTCAATTTTTGTAAAATTGTGAAATCAACTTTAATCTATTTAAGAAAATATCTACTACATATGTTAAGACTAGATTTATTGTCTACTAAAGTTCTTTTAAGAGAGGGTTTTCCATGGCCAACTACAAAATCTAAATGTAAGTTATGTCCATTAATATTCTCAATATTCTCTTGGCTAGGGAGCTCCTTAGAATTAAACATGATAGTATCATTATTTGTATGAATATAATTTAATTATTGCTACCTTGGTAGATTTGGCACTAGATTCCATACTAATGGTTTGTAAGGATTCTTTGTAAAACTTATTTATACATTTTATATGCATTCACTAAGTCCCATAAAGAAATCTTTACTTGAGTATTTTTTTGAGTTGATCAACGATATCATAACCTTTGTGTTGTTTAGTAGACAAGGTGGTAGAGGGTGCAAATCAAGCACCAGTGTAATTTATAAAGATGATTCATGAGAAGTAAAAAAAATGTCCATTATCTTTTTAGGAGAAACCACTAGAGGGAAAAGGAATAACATCACAAAGAAAAAAATCCCTAGGACAAGGAGTAAATAATTTCATGAAAGCATATAATAAAGCATGAAATAATAAATAATAAATATGATGTTGTAAGACCTATTCCAATGCTTTACCATGTAAAGTATGTTTAAATGCTTCTATTGAAAATAAATCATCTTCCATATGCATAAAATATGAAGATAAAATGATCTAACATGTAAGAAAACATCTCCACTACCACTAAATGTATCAATTGTAGATTCACTAGGAATATTAGCATTGTGAACTTGAATCACATCTTTATAGGGTGGGGGAATACAAGCCAATACACCCACACAAGGTGTTTTAGGAGTATGATCATCATCCAATGAGGAAAGACCTAGAGAAAGAATGACACGAGTGTCTAAATGTCCCTCCATTAATAAGGTATCATGGGAGGGAAATGCTTAATGGTAAAGCACTATAACTAGCAATGGAAGGATCAAAATTGAGTGCCTTATTAACATACATGAATCCAAATTATAAGCACACACATTATCCATGTGAGGATTATAACCAATGTGAAGCATATGGATCATGAGTGAAGTAGAAGTATCAAGGACGGAGGGGAAAATGATAGCACGTTCCATGAAGGATGAGAGGTTACAAATGCTATGAAAGTGTCATCATGGCATACATAACACTACCCTTGTTAAAATGAATAAGAGTTTCAAGGATTGATGAATCAAATATGAGAAAGTGTAAAAATACATAAAAGTCCTGGATACAATTATAGATAGAAGTCAAGTATAGGTGTTGGTTAGAATCCATGGAGAAAGAAGTAAACAATTAGAGACAACCACTGTGGATAAGAAATGGATACAATAATGAGTTTTATATTTGATATAAAATTGGAAATATTAGAAAAACATTTAAAAATCAACAAGAATGATAAGATTCAAACACTAGATCAATCAAAGATCGTTAGGGATGAAAGGTAGCAACTAGCTAGGAAAAACCCTAATCACATATATTAAGAACACTTGATTATCTTGGACCTAAAAGTAAAATTATTAAGATAAAAAAATATTAGATTTGATATAAACAAAAATAGGAGGATAAACCACAAGGTCAACCCTAGGGGGTGTAGGAAATGTCAGGTGTAGACACCTAAAATTGACCCGTTCCTGGATCAGGCATTCATCTGCATCAATTAAATAATTCTTAATTATTTGATTAAGTTCATCTATCGATTATTATCCAATTTATGCTCCATGTCAATTAAATAATCCTAATTATTTAATTAATTCAATTTATCCTCCATATTTGATTAAATAATTCTGATTATTTAATTAAATCAATTTCCCTCCAATTTAAATAAATAAATTCAAATTATTTATTTAACTAGTCTTTTTCCTCCAAAATGAATTAAATTTAATATTTAATTCATTTATCACATGTGCATGAAATTAAATAATTTATTTATTTAATTCCCTATTATTCCCTCTCATCCATATTTCACTCTCAATCAATTTAGATAACTAATCAATCAAATTAGTTAACTAAATCAATCAAATTAGTTAACAGGTTAGTCAATCTAGTTAACTAGTCAATCAATTCAGTTGACTAGTCAATCAATTCAGAGCAATCAACTCAGTTAACTCTCCAATTAGATTTATCAATTCACTTGACTAGTCAATCAATTCAATTATCTGAGCAATCAACTCAGTTAACTCTCCAATTAGATTTGTTAACTCCCCGGATGCATGAGAGGACAAGGACACTTGTCTCTCTCTCATTCGTGCACATCCTCTCAAACATTCTTAGCCATTGATCTCTCAGATCATCCACAACCGTTGATCTTCATCCTTGAAAATCTATAAATTGAACATCCTTCTCCATGTTAATCCTCTCTGATCTTCATACAACATTACTTTGCAGAAATCACTCTAGATCATATCATTCTCATCACAATTTTATGCTATTTAATTGAGCAATCCACATATGAAGAAAAGCAAAGAGCAATCAATTGAAGTAGGGCGCACTTCAATAAGCTCGATCAGTGAAGGTCAATTTGTTTATGCAAAGGAGGTAATTTGTATTTGTTTATGTTCCTCGTTAATTTATGTTTGCATATGCATTTTTCACCTCTCACATTTTGGCACACCCAGTGATCTAACCCCTCCTGTTTGTGAGCGTTTGTTAAGGTTTTTGTTGCAGATTTAGGTCTTTTTTAATAAAATCTGGGAATCAGCTTTCACAAATTCTCTCCCACGTGAAAACCGACCTCACCATTGTGTTCAGGAGGCCTCACCATTGTGTCAAGGAGGCCTAGCAAACCAAAATCGACATAAAATACTCCCTATTTTCGAAACTGTAAAATTTTTGAATTTTTTTTACTTCGGCCTTGTTGCAGAACTGTACCGTACGGATCCATATGCCCTGCATAGGCGCCTTTGCGGGTTAGTCTCTGATTACAGTTTGCTAATTTGCTGTGCAGGTATTCGGTTCATATTTGCAGGTTTTGTTGTTTTTCAAACCCCTATTGACAGGATTTTTCTCCTACGGACTGCCTGTTTGCTCTCCCCAAAAACCCCATCGCCACCGCATCTCTTGTAAACGATGAGGGAGAAGCTCTGAGATGTCACTTCAGGTATGTTTTAATCCTTAGCACTTGTACTCCATAGTTGTTCTTCTCCTCATTATTGGTTTTCTGTGTATGTGGGGATAAAACAATTCAGTCTCATATAAACGATTATGTTGTATTAAATTCAATCTTCAAAGTTGACGGCTTAGATGTATTCAGATTGAATCTTTTCTTGGTACCCATGCTTCTGCCCACACAGTATAATCTGGAAGAATCTGTATGCTTTTTGTATCGTCTGGGACGAAAGAAAAGAAGAATCTCTGTGATTTTTATTATGAATAATAATTTGTGGACCACTATGACATGATAGTCAAAGTCTAGTGCATAATAAGACTCGTTCCTAATTTCCATTAGCACTTTGCTGAAAACGATTTGAAACATTCATTGCACATGGTAACATGGAAACCACACCCTAATCAATATCCGAATGCGATTATTGTTGTCGTATATATACTTGCGGATGGAATAACATGCATCTTTACACTCTCAGTAAGACGTTTCAAGGTCGAGTCACTCCATTCATTGCCTGCAAAATTTAATAACACAACACCATTCCTTGCCTACAAAAATTTGAGCCAATTTTATTACAGCCAATCACGTCTACAAGATTTCAGCAGGCAGTCGTCAATCTTTGGCATCGTGGCTTTTGAGCTTGTCTGAGTAATAGTTTGTCGCGAATTGAATTATGATACATCTCTCTGAAATGGGTCAAGTTCAGCTCTTCAACGATGTCAATATCTAGAGAACCCAAGAAGGTGGTTTCGTGGATTTTGATGATCCCCATGCTCATCAATCTGGGAAATGGGTTCCCCATTATACACAGCACACACTTCCCAGGACTGAAGAACACATTCCTCGCAAACCATTCAGGTTAGATTGTTATTAATAAAAGCATAATCGAGGAAATTTGATTTTAGCATTTAAATATTATATTGTTACATGTTTGGGATGGGATAGTGCACTTGCCTGAATAAAAGAGCCATTACAAAAGTGTTTGTTGGGAGTAAATTAGTCATTGCACTGGCAAAAGTGGGAGAAGTATATTTCAACCCCAAGTAATAGAAGTTTTGATCCAGGACAGGCCTGCCAATATTCATAAACATTACACCCTTTTCAATTCAATGGAGAAAAGAAACAGAGAAAAAAACCAGCAAATGCAATGAAAATAATATACTTACCCTAACAAACCTATTGCAAAAATCTGACAAAACATGGTAAATGTGATTGTAGGCATCATCTTTTTGTAATGCTAAGATGAGTAGGTAGTTGAATACAAGAAGCAAGTTAAAATCTTAAGGTATATTTGCATGGAATAAATATTAGATACCTCTCAAGAAAGAAGGCAAAAGGAGCAAACACAGCAGTAGCTAAAGCATGCCTGTACACCACTAGAACAAAGGGACTCATTCCTTGGTTTAGAACAAACTTTGTGATTATGTCCATTCCCGCATACGCAAACTGTAAGCATGTCATGCCAATATACGGTTTTGAAATCTCAAACATATTGGTGAAGTTCAATAGATTTGATAAAAACTGATCTGCAAACTTAAAAACTGGCTGAGTATAACCAGCACAAAGCCAATTACTTACATTGAATAGATTTTCCCTCTTCAAACAAAAATGTGAATAGTTATAAATGAAAACAAAGCTATGGTGAGAAATAGAGTCATTATTTTCAAATATCATCCATTTCAAAAGTATTGTAGCTATTAGATTTTCTAATCTTTACCAGTCAACTATTTACTTTCTACCATAAAGTGATTTTAAATGGGTAAATTGATATGTCATTTGAGAAAACCCTAACCTAATGAAAAAACTAGGTTTACCCATAGTATATCATAAGAAAAATTACAAGAAGGTTTGAAATCACACAATATGATAAAATTCAATGGAAAAAGCATAATCCTATTCAAATTCACCAAAATTTTAATGTAGAACAAAAAAAAACCTAGTTTTTAGGTTTCAAAAGCCCTACTTATATATAGATCTAAACTAAATTGGTTCATGATATTTTCTTAAATATATTTTTTGAGATGAAAATCAAAATGCATTATGACCACTTAAATTTTTGATATCAAGATAAAATATCCAAAGGAAAGTATTGTAGCTATTAGATTTTAATCCTATCAGGTAAGTGCCCTAATCTTTACCAGTCAACTATTTATTTTCTATCATAAAGTAATTTTAAATGGGTAAATTGATATGGGATTTGAGAAAACCCTAACCTAACTAGAAATGAAAAAACAAGGTTTAACCATAGTATATCTTAAGAAAAACTACAACAAGGTTTGAAATCACAAAAGATGGTAAGATTCAATGGAAAAAGCTAAATCCTACCCAAATTCATCAAAATTGTAATGTAGAACCAAAAAAACCTAGTTTTTAGGTTTCAAAAGCCCTACTTCTATATACATCTAAACTAAATTAGTTCATGATATTTTCTTAAATATATTTTTTTCGATGAAAATCAAAAGGCATTATTAAAGAATTTGTGGATGAAGGAGTTGAAAACTATGTTACGACCAATATAGTGACCACTTAAATTTTTGATATCAAGATAAAACATCCAAAGGAAAGTATTGTAGCTATTAGATTTTAATCCTATCAGGTAAGTGCCCTAATCTTTACCAATCAACTATTTATTTTCTATCATAAAGTGATTTTAAATGGGTAAATTGATATGGGATTTGAGAAAACCCTAACCTAACTAGAAATGAAAAAAACAAGGTTTAACATAGTATATCATAAGAAAAACTACAAGAAGGTTTGAAATCACACAATATGGTAAAATTCAATGGAAAAAGCATAATCCTCCCCAAATTCACCAAAATTTTAATGTTGAACCAAAAAAACCTAGTTTTTAGGTTTCAAAAGCCCTACTTCTATATAAATCTAAACTAATTAGTTTTACCATTGGTTATAGGTTCCACTGACATCTGGAGACAAATCCATGAAGTACGAGTTCAAAGGAGTTAAATCAAAGTCCGAAGTTAATACCATGTGGGGTCATATTTAAAACAAACCTAGGGCATATCAACCTCACCAAATTGAACAAAAGATGGCTAGTGCAAACATCACTAGTAGAGCCCACAATATAATAAAGAATGGATTCTATAAGGTAGATACATTTCTAACATCACTGCAATGCCTATAATTAGTGATGGAATGCACCCAACATTATGACCCAAACCAAAGAATAATCGTTAAAGAAAAGTAGATCATAACAAATTTAATATTTTATGTCATTATGGATACTTTCAACATCCCATTCTACAAGGAAGTAGACATGACTAACATGGAGAATTCTTCCAATACATATGAAGAAGATATTGAGGAATTCATAAGCACATGAACTCCAAATGGCTAGAGCATCCAAAGGATACCATAGGAAAAATACCAAATTCTGTATACAGAAGTGACTTCCAACATTAAATTGGAGACATTACCACTTTACTAAGAAATTCCCAAAATTTTCTTACATTAAAATGTAAGGATTCATTGGTGCTTCATATAAGATTCCTAGGCATCCCAATGATAAGATTATCTTGCTACAAGTATTTAAACAATTGGTGGACATTCATGTGCATTTATACTCCAAGCATAGATTTGGAGTACAATTCCCCATTGTTCTTAGTAGATTATCACCTAGTAGATTATGCAAGTGACCATGGTTAACCTAGGAAATGGTAGAAGAGAACAAGAAATCTTAGAGCTCCAATCAATAGTAACTGCTACAAATAGTAGGATGCAAAATGATAAGAAGAAAAAGTAGGAACTGAAGAAACAAATTGTAGAACTATAGGAGTATATGAAACAAATAGTAAGCCCATTAATACAAGAGTATGGGAAATATACTTCTCTAGAACTCATAACAAAAGTCACGACCTCTTTCCTAGATAAAATGAATGATAAGACAATTAAAAATAAATGATAAGCCAAAATTCCTAACTCATTCTCAATTCCTAACTCAAATTCAGAAAACAAAATTCCTAACTCATCCTCAATGATCATGAGATAGTTGTGAAGTGTGTAGACACCCAAAATTGACCTAATCATCATTAGTATCAAATATTGCATTAACTATTATTTGCATTTGTCTAACACACTTGAGCAATTGCCCTATCACTTATTTTTTCTATTAATTAAATAAATTTATATTTATTTAATTAATTCATTATCTATTTCTTCTATTTTCTTCTAAGCTATAATTAAATAATCTTTAATTGTTTAATTACCTATTTCTATATATTTTAATTAAAATATTCCTTTCATAAGCCCACTTTCCAATTAATTAAATAAATCTTATTTATTTAATTAATTTCTCTTATCATTTATCTTTGTGAGCTGACACATGTGTGCTTCTTTCATTTAAAAACATGTGTGGTACTACATCTTTCATTTAATATCTTTCACATGTAGTACTTTTTATGTACATGGTCACACATAAGCCTTATCTTCCCTCCACTTATCATCTACACATTCACCTATGACTATCATTTAATTTTAGCCATTCACATAGCCACCAAATCTCTACCATTGATTGATTTTGGTTGAAGTCTATAAACACCCTCTTATTCCATACTACATCTATCCATCATTTTCATATAGCATCTACATTATCATCTTGAGCATATTGAGCACTTTAGCATCCATCTAGCATATTATCATTATCATCCATCCATCATGGCAGCTTTTATCTTTATAATTGTTCATTGTTGATAAGCAATCCACATCATAAACAAGGAATCATACAATCTAGGTGCTATTGTTCTTGAATTGCATGCTTTTGATTTCACTTGGATTCGATTCTTTGATGGTGGTAGGATTAGGTTTTCAATTATATGCTTGATCTTATTAACCTGATTTTTACCTATCACATTTTGGCACACCCGGTGGGACTCACGTCCTTGATTAACTTTGTTGTTTGAAGTTGTTTTTGTGAAGATCAAAATTTTCAAGCGCTTACGACAAGTTTCAGTCACTTCTAAGCGAAAACCAATCACTTTTAGAACATCTGCATCGCTTTTAAGCCAAAATTTGCCGCTTTCAGCATTTTCTAGATCGCTTTCAAGTCAACAGTGGTCGCTTCCAGTCTTTTTCGAGTCACTTCTGAGAAAATAGTGGTTGCATTTGTCATAATTTGCATCTCTTTTAAGCTGAAACTGACCACTTATGGCTATCTAGATCGCTTTCTGCAAATTAGGGTTTTTGTTTACATCTGACTTTTTACAGGGATTCTTATGCATTTAGCATATTTGGGTCGCTTACAAGACTTAACAATTCGCACTTTGATTTTTTGCATCACTTTTGAGTCTCAGCTACTCGCATCTGCATCGATTTGTGTCACTTCTAATCAATAACATTTCACCTTCAGCTGAATATAGATCACTTTTGATCAATAGTTGATCACCTCTGGTAACTGTGTCACTTTCAGTTTTATCATTTACAGTTATTTGTGTAGCATCTTATCAATTGTCCAAGAAAAGGAGGTTGTGAAACTACTAACATATCTATTGCAGCTTCGATCGGTCCAAGACATTATATTTTATCACTAATTTAGGAACATTTGGGCTTGGTGCTTAAAAAGAATCATTGATTACTCCGTGCTTGATTTATCTTTTTGGGGATTGTTTGTTGTGCATGTTTGTAACCCAAATTTAATAACAAAAGTATCCTCTCCCCTTGCCTATCAAATAGATCTTGGGTGTATAAGAACTTGTTATTATCTTTAGAGGGCCTGCCTTCTGGGTGTGAGAAGGGGTACGACCCAAGCAGTAACAGGCTAAAGCCAAGTCCTTCTGAACCGCTATATAAGAAAAGTGTTTGTGTCAAAAGCCACAAACAACGGGTGTTGTTGTGTTATATCGATAGCCAACCTCCCCCATAACCCTCCAAGGTGTAACCCTTGAAGGCTGGGAAACTCCATAACGGAGAGTAGCGTTGCCACACCTATAGCCACCCGAATAGATGCCCTTGCTAGCAACCTTGTGTAGTAGCCAAAAATCTTCTATTTGTTGATGTAAAAGGTGGGACCTTTAAAGCTAGCTCGATTCTCATGGTTCTTAGTAGAGATAGCAGGGATAATCCTAAGGTTTGGTGGAGGGACAAGCCTTGGGAAACCTAGATCTTGGTATGCATGAGAAGTGAGTGTCATGGAGAGGAGCCAGTGCTACCAAGATCCTGAAGCTATCCACTTTGAATAGGCACGGCAAGGGGACTCAACAAATATAGTCCTTTCCTAGCCTAGGTTGTACAAGCTTGTGTATGTTGTGAGTGTGAGTGACTATAATCGCTGTTTTCCTGTCAAAAACATCATTCAAACATATTCCCTATCAGACACAAATCACCTTTGAACCTTAACTGCTCACCTTCAGACATCTAGATCACTTTAAAATAGCAGTTGTTCACATTTTGCAAAAACTAGATCACTTTTAATCAACAGCTGCTCGCTTCTGGCAAACCCACGTCGCTTTTAAACAACAGTAAATCACTTTTAGCCTGAAACTAATCACCTTTGGTAAAACTAGTCACCTCTGGTTATCTGTCATCTGAAACAAATTTTGAGTCGCGTTTGAGTTATTACCTGTCACTTTTGGCCTCATCTGAGTCACTTTTAAGCTATTACCCATCACTTTTGGTCAAATATCAGCAATCAGTATCCGTCCAACACAATTAGTAGCACTTTCAGACATTCTTAGCTCTGTAATCAGCTTTTAGACAATCTTTTGAGCATCCACAGTCACCTGAGCATTGTCTTCTATCTTGAGCATATCAATCCATTGGACTTTTTTGAGCTTCCATCCTTTTGAGACCCCAAAACAACAACCCACCAACAAAACTAGCAACCAAACATTATCCTTTTGGCTTTACTTAGCCCTAGCAAAACCAACAAACAACATCAGCAACCAGGTTTTCCCTTGAGTGTGTGAGCTATCCTCTAGGGAAGTTAATCAACAAACAAACAACCAAGCAACCCAACAACAATCAACAGCAACAAATAAACAACCAAGCAACCAACAAACTAGCAAAACAAACCAATACCAAACAATCAGCAAACCATCACCTTTTGAGTCCCAATCTTGACAAGCCAAGTCCAATTTTCAACATCAATCATCATGCCTCAAACTAGGAGCTAATATAGAGCTGAAATGGAAGCAAAATTGCAAGCTGAGATGGAAGCCAAGATGCAACAATCCCAATCAACACCCCTTCAAGATGCAACTCAATTTACAACCGGCATGCCTTCTCACATGTTTATGCCTGAAGATACACCGTTGGACCATCATCTTCACAACAAGTGCAACTTCAAATATTTTCAGAGAATTATGAAGAGAAATCCCAAGAGGACTTATCAGAATTTAGAGACACACACACATGGGATCAAGTTGAGAAGCTTGCTTTATCTGATCCTAATCGCTATTTCTTGCAATTAGCACGTATGGGAGCCAAATTACCAAGTGACTTTGACATATCCGCTATTCAAGAACACGATCCAAACACTCCTGTTGTTGTTGCAAAGGGACCATCCATTATAGCCACACCATCTCATACCATGTCCATGCTACAAAATCCACCTTCCAACCCATCTCTTTCATTGCCTATTGCTACCCCATTCAATGCACCGTGCTCGGAGTTAACTCCAACCAATGTACTTCCTTTTCTTTCACAAAATCTGAGCGCTCCGCCTTTCCATGTTCCACAACATACGCCTTATCCTACCATGACTGTATCTCGATCTCAAGTAACACAAGTTGTCCATGTTGCACAAGTGCAAATTCCTCAAACATCACAACCCATCCCAATATCTCAAACTCCGCAAGTTTCACAAGCTATCCAAACACCACAAACCGTACAAGTTTCGTAGCCATTGCAATCCACTACTCCTATTACATCACATGTGGAAACCACATCCCACATTCATATCCCTATCACTGCTAATATGGTCTCCACTGTTTCCACGGATCCATCTAGCACACCATATAACCCCAATGTTAGTCTCATTGATATGAGTGACCCGCCTATTATATCACAAGGTAATCCTAGCGCTGTTGTCTCTTATGTTGATCAACTTACACCACTTTCGCCACCCTCATATAATTCTTCACTAACCATCAATCCATCTTATGCAACCCAAGGATTACCCATTGTCACCCAACACATGACATATAGCAATCCTCATGTTGTCTAAAACACAAACCCAAATGTCCATCCTTCTTCTGCATCCACCAATCCTTCCATTACTTACCATATTACAAACCCAACTCTGAATTCACAACCATTGACCAACGTCAATCCATCTTCTACTTCCCATGTGATGCAAACCCTTGGCGCTAATTCATCACAATATACCCAACCACCACTTGTGTCTCAAAGACACCAATCCTCAAACACATATGTGTCACATACTAATCCTTTTACATATATTGTGAGCATGCAACCTCAACAAACGGTCATGTCCTCATACATCCCACAACATCAACCACAATATACACCGTATTACACTTTACCTCCGAACTATCAACCTCCTTTGCAACAACATCACCTTTCTCAAGTGGATGTTAAACAAATGATTAACAAGGCAATAGGACAAAGCAAGAAGATATTTTCCTTAGGAGACATATGTGCTTATCCATTTGACAAGTCACTTCATATGACACCTTTTCTGCCACACTTTGAAATTCCACAATTTGACAAATACAAAGGAAAAGGAAATCTGGAAGACCATCTTAGAGCATTTTTTGTTGCATGTCTCGATGTTGCTCAAGATGATACGTATCTTTTGAGACTATTTCCCTGAAGCATAGCGGGGCAAGCTCTTGAATGGTTCTCTCATTTACCTCTAGGAATTAAGTCTTTTGCAGAACTAGAAAACAAATTTTGATCACATTTCGCTTTTAACATTTAACATGAAGTGAACATGTATGACATTGTCAACAACAAACAACGCAATGGTGAAGCTTTCGCCTCATTTAATCAACGATGGCATAATATGTCTAGCAAACTATCATGGGAAATACCTGAGAAACAATAGCTTGATATCTTCATCCAAAATCTTCATCCCGAGCTTTCATTCCAACTATAATTGTGAAGTGCTAGCACCTTTGATGAACTTATTTCCAAAGGAACCATCATTGAACGCACTTTAATTGCTAAGGGTACTATCAAGATTTTTAGAGATAACAAAGACAATCCTCAAAACTCCAATGATAAATCCCACTTTTGGAACAAGAACAAGAATGTTGTTAATGAGGGTATCGTGGATGTAAAGAACATACAAACAGTGAAAGCTCCTATTAACATTCAAGTTGCATCTATAGCAAATCAACCTTTTCAATGAAATTGACCAAGAACAAATCCAAAACCTCAACAAAAATTTACTCCTTTACCGGAACCTATGGAGGTAGTCTTTCGAAAACTTGTCGAAGCGGGAGATATCATATTATCAGATGCACTACCCAATGGTAAACTGGTCTTCAAAGCTCCTTGGTATAAAGAGAATGAGTTTTGCGAATACCATAGAGTCAAGGGACATAAAACAAATGGTTGTATACATGTGCTTAAAGCATGTCATTCAAGATTACATCGATCAAGGTTTAATTAAAATCACACCTCCAACATCACAACCTACACAACAACTGACATCGAACTATGATCTAGATGCTTTCAAGAATCCACTTCCATCTCATGACAAACCAAGTAACCCTCATACTGGGAATGCCATCCATTACAATTATGAGTCATCCATGATCGACTACATTGACCAAACCTGCATCTCTACCATTACTATCTGAGGCAAAGCACTCAATTGCACTGTAACTACTAGAAGATGTCGCGTTACCATTCAAGGAGCGCCTATCAATCCTCCTCGACCATCCTCTAGCTATAATATCCTTGATCACCTTGGCAAAACACCTGCACATATCTCCATCCTTGAATTGCTTCGCATATCCATCGCCCACAAGTCTATCCTTTATAAAGCATTACAAGAATCCTCGGTGCCTCATAATATCGATACTACACAATTCCAATCTATGGTAGCTAGCATTGCAACCCCTTGCCACCTAACTTTCTCTGACAAAGATCTTCGACCATCTATCAACCCATCACATAACGAAGCCCTCCACATAGAAGTATTTGTCAACCAACATCGTATCAAATGAATCTTAGTGGATGGTGGAGTTGGTCTTAATATATGTTCCTTAAAACTAATAAAACAATTGGGATATTCTGAGAAAAATGTTGACACTTCCAAGGTCATTACTATCAAAGCATATGATGATGCTGAGAGAGATACTGAAGGAATTATTCACTTGCCTATTCAAGTTGGTCCGGTCACTACGGACACCCATTGTCAATTCCTTGATATTGAGCTTCCTTATAACATCATCCTTGGTCGCCCATGGATCCATGCCCTCAAAGCAGTTCCTTCTACATACCATCAATGTCTCAAATTTCCACATAATGGTGTTGAAGTTACTATCCATGCCGATCCTAATCCATTTGAGTTTTGTTGTACCTTTCAATCTAAATATCAAAGCCCTAACTGCATTCCTATCAACACCGAAGCATATCCATCTTCATCCTATGTAGACCCATCTGCCCTACTCAAGCCATCATCTAGCAAAGTCACTCCAAATCTCCATATCAAGTACACTAAACATGGTCCGGGTGAGTACACATTGCAAGAATCTTTTTGTGTCAGAACTCTTCTGTTGTCTCCCAAATCTCATGGCAAACCTTCTACATCCAAAGCATCTTCATCTGCAACTGTTATAAAAGCTCCACCAACAGTATTCATTAAAGGTGGATTCCTTGATGATGAAGACATTGATGACATTAACTCTTGGATATTCTATGATGAGAATGACCAAGTACAACTTAAAGTGGAGAGATATAACAATGGGTTCCGTATCATTAAGAACATGGGCTACAAAGGACATGGTGGATTGGGATCATAGGAACAAGGACCTATTGAACCCATTATTGTGTCTAAGAAGTTTAATAAGCAAGGCCTTAGCTTTTAGCCTTCTAAAGACATTAAGTGCATTTTCGATAGGAGAGACGTCCAAAGACATTAAGTGCATTTTCGATATGGAAGCCGGACCTTCTTCGATAGGAGAGACTTCTATTTCGGATGCCATTGATGACTCCTCCCTCCATATCACCGACCTTTTTCAAGAAACCTCCATCTTCATGATTTCTACCACTTCCTCTAGCCAAAATCGTTTGTCTATTACCCTTTCACTCATATATCCTGACCTCATCGATTGGGACCAATAGGGGGCACCTATATTAGACACATTTGAAAATGATGAAGCTATTGCTGAATTCATGGGATTATGACAAGGCATTCCATTGGGTGATCATAAAGCAGGTTTCATGATGGATCTCCCTAAACTAGCATATTTTGGTGGAAGCATCAAATCCTTCAGTCGTAAAAGTGAAATAAATAAAAAAAAAAAGATAGGTCACTAGGTGAAAACTGAAAGGTGCCTCTTGACCATGAAAAAGTAAAAATAAAGGACATATCTGAAGGTGAAAACCTCTTTGAGGCGCCCAAGGATGGGGGATTTGATCTTCCTGTCACCACTGATTATCACGAAAAATCAACAGTGCTAGTTGAAAAATCTCAAGACATGAACTTGGGCACAGAGCAGAATTTGAAGATCACATATTTGGCAGCATAACTATCAAAGCAAGAAAGGAGAAATTTCACATCAGTCTTCATAACAAGAGCTATCAATTTTGCATGGACTTATGCTGACATGTCGAGTCTAGATCCATCACTTGTGGTAAATCATTTAGCAGTATCCCCTAATGCAAAACCTGTTAAACAAAAACTATGCAAAATGCATCCACAAATAGCTCTTTTGGTCAAGGCAGAGATTTAGAAGCTATTAGAAGCAAAGTTCATAAAGCCTATTGATTATCTAGAATGGGCTTCAAACTTGGTACCTGTAGCAAAACCTGATGGATGAGTTCGCTACTGCAGAGATCTCAATAAAGCATGCCCTAAAGATGACTTTCCACTACCAAGCATAAACAACATTGTAGATCTCACAGCTGGACATGAAATGCTATCCTTGATGGACGGATTCTCAGGATATAATCAAATTAGAATAGCAGAGGAAGATCGAGACAAAACATCATTCATTTGTCCATGGTGTACATACTGTTGGGTTGTAATGCCTTTTGGTCTCAAGAATGCTAGAGCTACTTATCAACGAGCCATGACAGATATTTTCCATGACCTTTTCCACACTATCATGGAAGATTATGTTGATGATATTCTAGGAAAATCCAAGACAAGACAAGAGCATCTACTAGTACTAACACAGATCTTTGATCGATTAGAGAAGTATCAAGTCAGACTGAACCTAAAAAAATGTGTATTTGGTGTAACATCTGGTAAATTGTTGGGATACATTGTGTCTCGATGAGGAATAGAAGTGGACCTTGACAAAGTAAAAGCTATCATGGAAATACCTCCACCATCAAATCTGAAGCAGCTTCATAGTCTACTTAAGGAAGGTTACAATCCATTTGTAGGTTTATCTCACAACTGGTAGATAAGTGTCATCCTTTTCAACATCTCCTTCGCAAGGGTGAACCTTTTAAGTGGGATGAAAAATGTCAACAGACCCTTGACAAAATAAAAGAATATCTGGCAACACCTCCTGTGTTAGTACCACCTGTACTGGATCGACCACTACTACTCTACATATCTTCAACAGTAGCAGCATTGGGTGCCCTTCTAGATCAGCATGATGATTTAGGAAAAGAACAAGCCACTTACTATATCAGCAAAACTCTTGTGGGATATGAACTTAACTATTCACCTATGGAAAAAGCATGCTTAGCATTGGTGTTTGCTTCCCAAAAGTTGTGACATTATATGTTAAACCAAACAACAAAGCTCATATCTAATGTTGATCCACTCAAATATCTTCTCTCCAAAGCAATCCTTATGGGAAGACTAGCCAAATGGGTTATGATCTTAAGTGAATTTGACATACAATATGTGGATCATAAGTCCATAAAAGGACAAGTTATCACTGATCAGTTAGCCACAGCACCTGTCAAAGATATTCATCCAATACATCCAGAGTTCCCTAATGAAGAATTGTTCAATCTAACTTCACCAACACTGTGGCAACTATATTTTGATGGATCTTACACACAACATGGATTAGAAGCAAGGATATTATTTGTTACCCCTCAAGGAGATTGTATCCTGAAGTCATACAGAATTGCATTTCCATGTACCAACAACATAGCAGAATATGAAGCTTTAATCACAAGATTATGCATGGTAGTACAATGGGCTATTAAACAGTTACAGGTTTTTGGTGATTCCCAATTAGTCATCAAACAAGTCTTAGATGAGTATCAAACAAAAGATGAGAAGCTTCTTCCATACAAGGTAATGGTTGATGATTTCAAGAAGTACTTTGATAGTATCACCTTTGAACAAATCCCAAGGATACAAAACAAAGTAGCAGATGCCATGGCTATGATTGGATCTCTTCTAGACATGCCATCCAATACACATAAGTGTGAGTTTCTGGTTGAACAGCTTCTGATTCTAGCATTTGAAGTACCGCAATCTGAGCTTATATGTGAGATTTTTGGTCCCAATTCACCTTGGTACGAGGATATATACGAGTATCTCCACAATCAAACCTTTCCATTTCAACTATCTAACATCCAACGAAAAACCTTTATCCGTTGAGCCTCTTGCTACACTATCCTGGGAGACACCCTATATCGCTGGAGTCTTGATGGTATCCTTCTTAGATGTCTTGATTATGAGGAAGCAAAGGTTGCCTTACCTGAAATACATGAAGGTGTTTGCGGATCGCATCCCACTGGCCCTGGTCTTGTTAAGAAACTTCTACGAGCTGGATACTATTGGCCAACTACGGAGAAAGATGCATAGCAATTTGCAAAGAGATGTCTACAATGTCAAAAACATGGAGATCTAATATATGCACCGTTACATGAACTTCATCCTATCACTACTCCTTTTTCCTTCTCGCAGTGGGGACTTGATCTCATAGGTAAAATTCATCCTACTTCATCAAATGGTCATAAGTTTATTATAACCGCCACTGAGTACTTCACAAAGTGGGTGGAAGCAATACCAATGACTTATATTACTGACAAGATCTTACACTATATCATTTGTTGAAATGGAGTTCCTAAAGCTATTGTCATTGATAATAGCTTTAGGAACTCCATTTCAACTATCTAACACCCAATGAAAAACCTTTATCCGTCGAGCCTCTCACTACACTATCCTAGGAGACACCCTATATCGCTGGAGTCTTGATGGTATCCTTCTTAGATGTCTTGATTCTGAGGAAGCAAAGGTTGCCTTACCTGAAATACATGAAGGTGTCTGCAGATCGCATCCCACTGGCCCTGGTCTTGTTAAGAAACTTCTACGAGCTGGATACTATTGGCCAACTATGGAGAAAGATGCATAGCAATTTGCAAAGAGATGTCTACAATGTCAAAAACATGGAGATCTAATACATGCACCGGTACATGAACTTCATCCTATCACTACTCCTTTTCCCTTCTCACAGTGGGGACTTGATCTCATAGGTAAAATCCATCCTACTTCGTCAAATGGTCATAAGTTTATTATAACCGCCATTGAGTACTTCACAAAGTGGGTGGAAGCAATACCAATGACTTATATTACTGGCAAGCAAATATCTAAGTTCATCTTACACTATATCATTTGCCGAAATGGAGTTCCTAAAGCTATTGTCACTGATAATGGTCATCCTTTTAAGAACCAAGAGGTTAGAGATCTTTGCAACAAGTTCCATATCCAACATAGATACTCTACACCTTACTATCCTCAAAGTAATGGCCAAGATGAGGCTTCTAACAAAACAATCATCAAGATCCTTCAAAAGACAGTCAATGAAGCTGGTCGTGATTGGCATTTACAACTTAATCCTGCATTATGGGCTTATCGAACTAGTATCAGAACTCCCACTGGTGCTACGCCTTATGATCTTGTGTATGGCACTAAAGCTATTTTACCTATTGAGGTTGAGATCCCCTCACTGCAAGTATCTCTATAGCATAATATCTCAGATGAAGAATATCGAGTATCCAGACTCCACGATCTTGAGCTATTAGATGAATGGCATCTTACAGCACTCAATCATCTCCATGTCTATCAAAATTGGCTATGCTGCAGCTACAACAAGAAGATCAAAGAATGCAAATTTCAAGATGGAGATCTTGTCCTTAAGGAAAATCAAAGGAATCAGCAACACTGTGAGAAATAGGGCAAGTTTGAACCTAATTGGCTTGGTCCTTTTGTCATCACATTAGTTTATAGATCAGGAGCATACACTCTCTCCATACTTGAAGGTATTCCCTTTGATGAACCAATCAACACCATTCATCTCAAGAAGTTCTACCCATGAGTCTCAGCATATCCCATCCAAAAAAAAATCCAATAGTGAAAACCACTTTATGGCACTTTGGATGACAAAAAAAATATAGTACAAGATAAATAATTCGTCCTCTGGTGAAAACCTGGTAAACAGGCGCCTTGGATAAGTACCATAGTGAAAACCTGGCAAACAAGCGCTATGTGTAGAGACTAGCTTCCATCATTTACTTCATTTGTTTGATCACAGCTTTCCATGACATCTACTATCCTACCTCCATAATCCATATCATAATCCACTACTATCCTATATAAACCATTATCCCTTATCCATCCATAATAAAATCCTTTCTGCCCTTACCTCTGCCATGCTCACTTTCGTAGTTTGGACTTTGTTTGGGTTAAGATATCATTTGGCACCTTAGCACACTATCTACATGACCACATCCATAGCAGTGTCTTCCTAGCAATCTTCATCCCACACTGGGGGTACTTGGTAAGCCTTATTTGGAAGTGGATACCTACAGCTCTAGCTCATAACATTTCAACCAAAACACAACAAACATCTGAAACCAACGCCAAAGCACAACAATCACCAAAACAATCAAAACAGCAAAAAAAAATCATATATTCCAAAAAATAAAAATCAAAAATCAAAACATCTCAAAATCCAAGTAATAAAGTTGAGCCTTTGACATCAACCATCAACACAATAAGCAAGAACTACATCTCATCTCTATCGTTCAAAGCCTTGATCCCGTGGATATAGGGTATGTAGGCAATTTGAGATGTGAAGGAAGCACTTTGATTTAGGCATAGACAATAGTCCCTCTTTCCCGTCATCCACCTTTCAAGTTTCTTCTAATCATCCTCCAATCTTTCATCTTCTTTTCTTCTATCTTTCATCACTTACATCATCAATAAGCCCAAAACTACATATTCATAATGTCTCATCACTATCATAAATGTGATTTGATCCTATGGATACAGGGTATGTAGGCAGTCTAGAATACGAAGGAAGTATCCAGTACGCAAGCACAGATGATTCACCCCATCTTCATCTTCCTTCATCTTCCATTTTCTTCTCTTTGACTAGTTCAAGCAAGAAGCAGACTGTGTACTAGCGAAAGCTCCAGCACTTTAATCACTCAAGGATAAGCCAGAAGCTATTTGTCCGCATGCCTTAAGCCAACATTTGCTATAGCATTTTATCAACATCTTTAGCCTTCAAAAGGATGCAACTTTCCTCTCAACAAGGCGCCAGCTTAATCCATCCAAGAGCACTTAAATTTGGCAAGAGAACATGATGACAATATCTTTTTTTTTAATTTTTTGACTTATCTTTTGTCCCTTTCCTAGGCCTAATCAAGACTGCCTTGATCTATCTATATCTTGGTATGTTGCGATGAAGTAAGGAATGGGGCATGGTCATATTGCTTTTGTACGCTATGTCTATGGGATGATCTTACTCTCTTCCTATGCGTATCGGTATCTTGTACATGTTGGCATTAGCATCTTACATATCAATATCTCTTGCATTTGAGAAGCTAAACTGTCTCTCATGCATTGAGACTATTCTATGTTAAGAACTAGCTCCATATATATAACCAGCAAGGTGTCATTATGTGTAGTGGAGATAAGCTCAAACCTTTGCTTGTAGCATCAAAGTCCATCTCGGAACACTAGCTACTATTCATATCTTGTGTATGGTGGTTCAACATCTTGACCTCATACATTTAGACAATATTATAGTACGCTAGTTATGCATTGGATACCTCGACACATTGGTCTTTTATACCTTGGTGCATAACATCCATATGCTATATCAAACATAATGATTGCATTTCTTTATTTCTGAGCAATTACTTTAAAAGATGCCATATCATTTCTCCATTCCATCATCATCTTATATAGTCCTTAACCAAGATCAATCATTTTCCTTTCATCCTCCTTGTCTGCTTTCGTCATTTCCCTTATCTTCATCCTGCAAAACAAGTGTGTTAGGCATATATAGGTCCGTATCATTATCATAATCTCATTATTAGCCATTACCATTATGTGCATTTTCATTTCAATCATTAACATTAGTATAAGACATTTCCATTATTACCATTTGCATACTCATATCATTTGCATAAACATCCATATAACTCATGAAAATACAAAAAAATGCATGACATCATAACATAAATGCATCTATAATCATTACAACATCATAGGTAATCAAAGCCATCATATATATATAACAAGTGTCAATATACAAGTGTCTACAAATACAACATGGGCTATCCATGAGCCATCAAAGAATGTATGTACAATTAGCTCATAGGCCTCATCATGATACAATACAATACAACAAAACAAGGTAGCCCTAGTGACTACTGGCAGCTCCCTCGCCCTGTTCACCACCACTGGGTCTTGCACCTAGCCTGCCATCTCTAGGAGGCCCCATCATTGAAGCTATAGATCGTGATCCTTCTGTCCTCCGTGAACTAGAGGCGCCTGATCTACTCCTGAAGTTAGGTTGTCTCTGCTCTATAGGCATTGCTCCATAATATAAGCCTCTATAATACTTAGCCTCACCCTATGCTCTCCTCAGCTCTCCCTATGTCTGTGTCAACTGGGTGGCCAGATACATAGTAGCTCCATCTGTCCCCAGGGCAGCCACTACCCTATCTCTCTCCATCCTCAGAGCATCTCTCTCTGCTGTGATAGCCTGTACCTGCTACATGGCTACATCCCTCTCAACAGTCATAGCCTAAACCTGTTGTATCACAATATCTCTCTCAGTCGTCACTGCTTGTACCTACCACACTATTGCATCTCTCTCCCCAGTAACTCTCGCCAGTGTCCCATCATCCTATCCATCTCCTGCCTATGCCCTGGCCTGTAGCTGTGTCTGATAAGTCTGAGCTTGAGCTCTAGCATGCCACAACCCTATCACCGTTTGATGTTTGTCTATCTCCACTCTCCTCAGCCTGAACCGAGCCCACCGCCTCCATCTCTGCTTCTCTCTAATCTTTCGTCTAAGCTATTGTATCCCAACATCATCACCTCCTAGCTCCTGTGCATGTGGCTATGCAAGAACCTGTGGTGGCACCTATCCCTGTATCTGTATGCCCAGAGCTGCTGGCACTATTACCTATGCTACTAGAGCTCGTGTCCTCCTCCTAACTGGCCTCTCCATCCCAATCTCCCCTATCTCCCCAGGCCTCATCAACTGAGTCAGCCAAGCTGTAACCCAGTGTGCATCATAATCTAGTAAAGTTCATGGATCTGCAAGACCCTGCCTCCACTGCCACATGACTGGCTGTAATCCATCCCTCTCTGCTAAAGCTGTGTCAACCACTATCTCTAGTCCCCAATCAAAAACCTCTTGCCGTGTCCTCCCAAAAATGGCATCCCCTACTAGTGTTGCCTGTGGAACCTCGAACAATCTCAACACCCTCTTGGGCAAATAGCGCTCTATAATATATATCCCGCAACCAAAAATATATCGAGCATGCCTCGCATAGACAATCTCTCCATCCTCCTCATCCCATCTCTCGCATCCAAGCCATGGCCTCCATACAAATCTATCCCCCTCATCCAAAGTTCACCTCCAGTATACTATCCCTCGTCGTTGTCGATAGATAAGAGCTTCTCTGTGCATCCTCGCATATGGCTCTCTTGCTACTCTAGCCACCCATCCATCTGGCCTCATCACCAGAATGTGCTCATAAGCCCATACGTGAAACACTGTGACTCTAGCTGACATACTAGTTCCAAACATATATGCGCCATCATGCAGATAATGATATAGTTGTCCTAGTACACACTCTGCCCATGCATATCTGGTACCATATGAAAACATCCCCTCCATCACTATCCCCCATCCAACCAGAAAACCTCTAGCTCGTCTGTCTCCCACCAGCTACCTGATGATCACCACAACTACTTGCTGTAATCTATCACATAGCTCCTCCATCCTAGCCATCGAAATCTTTGAGCCCTTAGCCCCAATGTCTGGAGTACTGAACAATCGCCTAAATGCAGCTGGACCCATGTCAGGATCATAATTTACTATGTCGCCATCAATAGGAACACACAGAATCTGGAACACATCCTCTAAAGTAATTGTCGCCTCTCCTGTCAGCAACAAGAACGAACTGTGCTCGCTCCTCCATCGCTCAACCATTGATGTCATTAGTCCTCAATGTGCTTGCACTGACTCTAATCTTGACACATGCTCTAAACCGATAATATCTAAGAACAACCACTCCTCTGCATCCAATATCCTAACTAATCGCAAGTCCCTAAGACATGGCTCCTGAGACAATAATGGTGGTAGTACCTCCTGCATCATTCACTACACCTTATCAGTTTCTTGCATTCATAATTTGACTTTTAACTCCTTGCAGCTGCCTATTCCTGCTAAAAGCGACTCATTTTTTTCTGTGTGCAAGCCTTTTAACCATAAGTGAGCTATTTTCCTGTAAGCACATAGTATTTGCTTATACGTGACATTTTTCCCATAGGTGAGCTACTGCTAGTTGGAAGTGACCTCAATTCCTATATGCTACTCACTGTTGCTCACAAGCGAGCTCTATCTCTATATGCGGTCACTTTTTGCCTACATGCGACCTACGTTGACTTTATGTGCTTTTCGCCTAGCCATTTGCCTTAGCTGACTAGAAGCAACCTCATTTTGCTATAAGCGGTCACTTCAAGCCTATAAGCGACCTATTTTACCCTAAGTGACCCCTTTTCCTACACAAGAGACTTGAACTACCTATCCTAAAACCTAGTCGCTTTTGGTGAAGTGTGCATTTATTACGCTTTTAACTTAAGAAAATCACACATTTAGCAAAAGTTTCGGTACATACCGGTGTGCCTACTCCCAATGGTCGCCCATGTGTCCTCACTCGCTCGGCCTGATGATCACTGCGTGGAATCACCATCTTGATAGCTCTCCAACCCTCGAACCACCAAAACTCTAGGGAGCTCTAGATCTCTATAGCTACTACACACAAATGAGCCTATTTTCCTTTGAGGGACCTACTTATAGCCTCTTTCCAAACCCTAATTCTTCTATACCAAAGCCTATTTTCTTCTAAACCATCCCAATTCACCCCACCCATCCCCCATTTTCTTCGTGTCAACCTTATTTCTAGCTTTCCATCTTATCACGAGACAACCCAGCCCTTCCTAGTTAGCCTAGTTTACCTCTTGAGGGGGCATCACCTGCTAATTACACTGGGGCATTAGTCTTGTTTATCAAGCGAATATCGTATCTTCTTTGACACAATGCTCTAACAAACATTGTATCAAAGAGGGGCAAAATGTAGACACCCAAAATTGACCTAATTATCATTAGTATCAAATATTGCATTAGCTATCATCTGCATTTGTCTAACACACTTGAGCAATTTCCCTATCACTTATTTCTTCTATTAATTAAATAAATTTATATTTATTTAATTAATTCATTATCTATTTCTTCTATTTTCTTCTAAGCTATAATTAAATAATCTTTAATTGTTTAATTATCTATTTCTATCTATAAAATATTCCTTACATAAGCCCACTTTCCAATTAATTAAATAAATCTTATTTATTTAATTAATTTCTCTTATCATTTATCTTCATGAGCCGACATGTGTGCCTATTTCATTTAAAAACATGTGTGGTACTACATCTTTCATTTAATATCTTTCACATGTACTTTTTATGTACATGGTCACACATAAGCCTTATCTTCCCTCCACTTGTCATCTACACATTCACCTATGACTATCATTTAATTTTAGCCATTCACATAGCCACCAAATCTCTACCATTGATTGATTTTGGTTGAAATCTATATAAACACCCTCTTATTCCATACTACATTTATCCATCATTTTCATATAGCGTCTACATTATTATCTTGAGCATATTGAGTACTTTAGCATCTATCTAGCATATTATCATTATCATCCATCTATCATGGCAGCTTTTATCTTCATAATTGTTTATTGTTGAGAAACAATCCACATCATAAACAAGGAATCATACAATCTAGGTGATATTGTTCTTGAATTACATGTTTTTGATTTCACTTGGATTCGATTCTTTGATGGTGGTATGATTAGGTTTTCAGTTATATGCTTGATCTTATTAACCTAATTTAAATTACCTATCACAAAGTGGATGTAAAATAATTTGATTCAATTGACACTCTATCTCTCTTCTCTATGTATATTAACGTACACACCTATTCTTTATAAATAGTGAATAGAGAGACAAGTGAGAAGAACAAAAAACACCACATTTATTCTAACAAATATTGCATCAAACTTCAACTATATAAAATTTCTATTATATTTCTTGTAGATATACCTCTATTAGAGATATGTAACAAGAGCGCCACTAGGATGTATTGGAAACTTATTGTATTGCTTTTAGTTATCCTCGTAGTTGGTAGTGTGCATTTAGTTCATGCATAACTTAATGCTTATAATTCAATAAACTATTTTGGGACTAATTTGGTAGTACATGGAATTTTCTTTTTTCTCTAATGCTAGTATATTTGGTGAAATCATAGATCTTACGTATATATACATGTAAGATAATAATATCATGGAGTGAATAGAAAAATTTGGGCAATTTGTTCATACAGTTTTTTAACAATATAGAGGACTAATGGGTAAGTGCAGGAAGATGGGGGGCCAAAAGGGGTCTTAAGTGGCCACTTTTTTTCTGAAATCAGGAAATACTGGCCTTGGATGAGAAATTGAGCATAGTTACACTTAAAATTTGGAGATGCAACCAAAACAATGTTCGTAGTGCTCCGAGTCTACTTTCTAAATTACTATTTTTTTTTTAAAATGGCATAGATTAAGGGGTTCAAAAGAGGGAGCCACAGAAATTGGTGTTGTTTCTGTCAAAAAAACATAACATAGCATGTTTTGTGGCTCCCTCAAAAGGTTAACTTTTTTTTGGTATTTTTAAAATCACTTCGGTGAGAAATTAGCTAATAGCATGTAGTTTATGCCTGATTTTTCTAATAATTGTTTGATGAATATTTGATTTTTTACTAATTTTCAAAGTGGACACATCCTAAAAAATAGAATTTTGGCCGTGCTACCCCTATAAATTTTGAAAACTAATTGCAAATCATTTTTTTCTTTTTTTAATATTTGTAGAATGGAGTCTAGTTTCTAAATATGTAATTTTTTTGAAATTTCAATGAATAGTTATTTTACAACGAAAATAAGACCAAACAGTGGTTTTTGCCCAAAAACGGACACACAAACAAAAGAAATTAAAGATGAAAGGCTTAACATTGTTAAAATGTGAAAAAAATTACATTGTCAAATAGTTGAGAGAAAGCATAACATTACCCAGGTGTTCGATTTGTTTGACCTTGAAACATGTGCAAATCTGAGGGTTAGCACAAATGAAATTATGTAAAATCTTGAAGAATATGGAAAAACACGTATGTTACTGTTCAAAAGGCACTCCAAGCCTTTGGGTTGGAAATCCAAAGCAAATCCCAAGCCCAAGGCTTGGGATTCCCAAAGCAAGACATAAAGCGAGCGCGTTATAATGCACTCGCGTTATTCTTTTCTTTGCATTTTTCCTTTTCCACAAAAGCTTGTGATGTTTTTCATGTTTTAAATAATGCGAGTGCATTATGTTCAACTTAATTTTTTTTATGTTTAAGGCTATTAATCATGTATGTATGTATGCCTATATGTATGTATGTATCTATGTATGCCTATATGTATGTATGTATAGTGTCGAGGGTAGAGGAGGGTAGAGATGGGAGTGAGCCAGATAGGGGAGGAGAGGGGTGGATAAGGATTGAGTGATTCAGGTTTAAGGTTAAGGGTTGAACATTTAGGGATAGGATTTAGAGTTTAGGGATAAGGGATTAGAGTTTAGGACCTTGAGGGATTAGGGTTTAGGGTTGAGGCTTTAGGGATAGCGTTTAGGGTTAAGGGTCGAGGGATTAGGGTTAAGGTAGAGTGTTGAGGGTAGAGGGATTAGGGATAGGGTTTAGGGTTGAAAGTTTAGGGTTGAGGGATTAGGGTTTAAGGTATAGTTTAGTAGTTCTTGTGGATAGAGCCAGGAAACAATGGGAGATTATTTGCTTGTTTCATAACAATATACCTCCCCTAAGTGCGGGGTGGACAGCAAGAAACATAGATGTACCTCAATGCAAAGCTTTTCTCATAATGATCATCCTTCTGATTTCAACTGTTAATTACTCACTATGGATGTACCATACGCAAAGCTTTTCTCATAGTGTGTACACCTATTGGCATAATGAACCCCAGATGGGCCAAAAAAACATAAAAACATGCCATATAACATTACTAACATTAAAAAAGTTCATAGCCATTTTTCTGACATATTCTTGCAACTCAAATATGTTTAAGAGAAGAGTGTCAAAAATGATGGGTTTAACAACCTAACATAAGGCAAATCAGTTTTGTTGGGTTTAGGGATAGGGTTTAGGGTTTAGGGTTGAGGGATTAGGGTTTAGGGTTTAGGGATTATGGTTTAAGGTATAGTGTTGAGGGTTGAGGGTTTAGGGATGGGGTTTAGGGTTGACGGATTAGGGTTTAGGGTTGACGGATTAGGGTTTAATGTTGAGAGTTGAGGGTTGAGGGTTTAGGGATAGAGTTGATGGTCAAGGGATTAGGGTTAAAGTAGAGTGTTGAGGGTAGAGGGATTAGGGATAGGGTTTAGGGTTGAAGGTTTAATGATTGAGGGTTGAGGCTTTAGGGCTGAGGGTTAAGGGATTGGGGTTTAAAATATAGTGTTGAGCATCGAGGGTTTATGGATAGGTTTTAGGGTTCAATTTTTAAGGGTTAAGGGTTGAGGGATAGTGTTTAGGGTTTAGGGATAAGGGATTATGGTTTAAGGTATAGTGTCGAGGGTTGAGGGTTTAGGAATAGGGATAGAGTTTAGGGTTTAGGGATGAGGGATTAGGGTTGAGAGTTGAGGGATTAGGGTTTAAGGTATAGTGTCAAGGGTTGAGGGTTTATTGATAGTGTTTAGGGTTGAGGGTTGATGGATTAGGTTTTAGGGTTGATGGATTAGGGTTTAAGGTATAGTGTTGAGGGTTTAGGGTTGACAGATTAGGGTTTAGGGTTGACAGATTAGTGTTTAATGTCAAGGTTAGGGTTAGAGTGTCAAGGGTAGAGGGATTAGGGATAGGCTTTAGGGTTGAAGTTTTAAGGATTGAGGGTTGAGGCTTTAGGGATGAGGGTTTAAGGCTTAAGATATAGTGTCAAGTGTTGAGGGTATAGGGATAGGGTTTAAGTTTTAAGGGTTAAGGGATAGGGATTAGGGTTTAAGGTATAGTGTTGAGGGTTGATGGTTTAGGGACAGGGTTTAGGTTTGAGGGATTAGGGTTTAGGGTTAATGAATTAGGGTTTAATATTGAGAGTTGAGGGTTGAGGGTTGAGGGTTGAGGGTTTAGGGTTCAAGTTTTAAGGGTTAAGGGTTGAGGGATCAGAGTTAAGGGTTGAAGGATTAGGGTTTGACATTGAGGGTTGAGTACATTGAGGTTCGAGGGTTAAGGGTTTCGAGATAGGGTTGAGGGTCGAGGTATTAGGGTTAAAGTAGAGTGTCAAGGGTATACGGATTAGGGATAAGGTTGGAGGGTTTAGGGATAAGGGATTAGGGTTTAAGTTATAGTATCGAGCCCATTGAGGGTCTAGGAATAGGGATAGCGTTTAGGGTTTAGGGATGAGGGATTAGAGTTGAGGGATGATGGATTAGGGTTGAGGGTCGAGGGATTAGGGTTTAGGGATAAGGTTGAGGGTTGAGGGATTAGGGTTTAAGGTATAGTGTTGAGGGTTTAGGGATAGGGTTTAGGGTTGAGGGATTATGATTTGACATTGAGGGTTGAGGGTTGAGGCTTTGGGGTTTAGGGTTTAGGGATAGGATTAAGGGTCGAGGGATCAGAGTTAAGGGTTGAGGGATTAGGGTTTGACATTGAGGGTTGAGTACATTGAGGTTCGAGGGTTAAGGGTTTCAGGATAGGGTTGAGGGTCAAGGGTATAAGGATTAGGGATAGGGTTGGAGGGTTTAGGGATAAGGGATTAGGGTTTAAGGTATAGTATCGAACCTGTTGAGGGTCTAGGAATAGGGATAGTGTTTAGGGTTTAGGGATGAGGGATTAGGGTTGAGGGTTGAGGGATTAGGGTTTAAGGTATAGTGTTGAGGGTTTAGGGATAGGGCTTAGCGTTGAGGGATTAGAGCGAAGGGTTAAGGGATTAGGATTTGACGTTGACGGTTAAGGGTTGAGGCTTTAAGGTTTAGGGTTTAGGGATAGGGTTTAGGGTCAAGGGATCAGAGTTAAGGGTTGAGGGATTAGGTTTTGACGTTGAGGGTTGAGGTTCGAGGGTTGATGGTTTAGGGATAGGGTTGAGGGTCGAGGGTTTAGGGTTGAGGTAGACAAGGAGCAACTAAGAGACATAGAGAGGGGAGAGGTAGAGAGGTGAGGGGGAGAGATAAGTGAGATATAGAACATGAGCTAATGGAACTAGAGGTGAGATATTGTAAAGGTGCTATCGAAGGTGAGATAGGCACAAATATTAATGGATCAATCTATAGCAGGACAAAATGCAAGCCAGTAAACAATGGGAGATTATTTGCCTATTTCATAACAATATACCTCCCCTAAGTGCGGGGTGGACAACAAGAAACATAGATTTAGGGTTTAGGGATAGGGTTTAGGGTTGAGGGTTTAGGGATAGTGTTGAGGGTTGAAGGTTTAGGGATAGGGTTTAGGGTTGAGGGATTAGGGTTTAGGGTTGATGGATTAGGGTTTAATGTTGAGAGTTGAGGGTTTAGGAACAGGGATAGCATTTAGGGTTTAGGGATGAGGGATTAGGGTTGAGGGTATACAATAAATAAACTAGAATTTAGGCAGGGTTGGAAAAATTTTGTGAATCATCATGGGTTGGAGATTGGAGATTTTGTTGTGTTCAAGTACATATCCAAGTCATATTTTAAGGTTAAGATATTTCAAAGAATAGGGTGTGTGAAAAATATCAATGCTATTCAGCTTATGAATACCAACATTGATACAAATAAAAGATGCCCTTTTTTCTAACAGAATATGCAGTTCAAGTCAACCAATGGGTAGCAAGTTGCTGAATGAATTGGTTTCTGATGGGGAAAACAACAATGATGTTGAATCAATGGAAGAAAATCAAAATTAGGGTTGAGGGTTGATGGATTAGGGTTGAGGATTGAGGGTTGAGGGATTAGGGTTTAGGGTATAGGGTAGAGGGTAGAGGTTTGAAGGTTGAGGGATAATGTTCAAGGTTGAGTGTCCAAGGTTAAGTGTTACAGGTATATAGGGCTTAAGGGTTTAAGGTTTGAGGGATTAAGGGTTTAAGAGTTGAGGGATTAGGGTTTAAGGCATAGTGTCGAGTATAGAGGGTTTAGAGACAAGGTTTATGGTTGAAGGTTTAAGGGTTGAGGGTTGAGGCTTTAGGGCTGAGGGTTAAGGGATTAGGGTATAAGGTATAGTGTTGAGGGTAGAGGGTTTAGGGATAGGGTTTAGAATTTAAGGTTTAAGGGTTGAGGGTTGAGGCCTTAGGGATAGGGTTTAGTGTTTAGGTTAAGTGAGACACCTAGATGACTAAGGACAGATGAAGAGGCAGACAAGGAATGACTGAGATACCTAGAGAGGGGAGAGGTAGAGAGGTGAGTGGGAGATAGAGGTGAGAGATAGAGAGGTGAGGCGAGAGATAGAATAAAATGAGAGAGTGAATTTGACAACTTGAGGGAAAGATGGGTAAGGAGGAGGGAGAGAGGTGGAGAGGAAGGGAAATATCTAGAGAGCCCTGAGAGATATACAAGTGAGAGACCTACAACCTAGGGAGAGAGGGGTGAGAGAGATAAGGGAGAGATGGGGGTGAGGTAGATAGAGGAGGAGAGGGGTGGATAAGGGTTAAGAGTTTAAGGCTTTAGGGTTTAAGGGTCAAGGGTTTAGGGTTTAAGGGTTGAGGGTTTAAGGGTTGAGGTAATAAGGGTCTAAGGGTTGAGGGATTAGGATCTAAGGTATAGTGTTGAGTGTTGAACCCTAATCCCTCAACCCTCGACACAATACCTTAAACCCCAAGGTTGAGATAGAATAAAATGAGAGAGTGAAGTTGACAACTTGAGGGAAAGATGGGTAAGGAGGAGGGAGAGAGGTGGAGAGGAAGGGAAATATCTAGAGAGCCCTGAGAGATATACAAGTGAGAGACCTACAACCTAGGGAGAGAGGGGTGAGAGAGCTAAGGGAGAGATGGGGGTGAGGCAGATGGAGGAGGAGAGGGGTGGATAAGGGTTAAGGGTTTAAGGCTTTAGGGTTTAAGGGTCAAGGGTTGAGGGTTTAAGGGTTGAGGTAATAAGGGTCTAAGGGTTGAGGAATTAGGGTCTAAGGTATAGTGTCGAGTGTTGACCCTAATCCCTCAACCCTTGACACAATACCTTAAAACCCTAATCCCTCAACCTTGGGGTTTAAGGTATAGTGTCGAGGGTTGAGGGATTAGGCTTCAACCCTCAACACTATACCTTAGACCCTAATCCCTCAACCCTTAGACCCTTAAACCCTCAACCCTTATCCACCCCTCTCCTCCCCTATCTACCTCACTCCCATCTCTCCTCTATCTCTCTCACCCCTCTCTCCCTAGGTTGTAGGTCTCTCATTTGTATATCTCTCAGGGCTCTCTAGATATTTCCATTCCTCTCCACCTGTCTCCCTCCTCCTTACCCATCTTTCCCTCAAGTTGTCAACTTCACTCTCTCATTTTATTCTATCTCTCCCCTCACCTCTCTATCTCTCACTTCTATCTCCCCCTCACCTCTACCTCTCCCCTCTCTAAGTTTCTCAGTCACTCCTTGTCTACCTCTCCATCCGTCCTTAGCCATCTAGGTCTCTCATTTAACCTTAAACCCTAAACCCTATCCCTAAATCCTTAACCCTTAAAACTTAAATCCTAAACCCTATCCCTAAACCCTTAACCCTTGACAGTATAACTTAAACCCTAAACCCTATCCCTAAAGCCTCACCCCTCAACTCTTAAACCTTAAACCCTAAACCCTCTACCCTCGACACTATACCTTAAACCCTAATCCCTTAACCCTCATCCCTAAATCCTCAACCCTCATCCCTTAAACCTTCAATCCTAAACCTTCTACCCTCAATAGTATGCCTTAAACCTTGATCCTTCAACCATTAAACCCTCGACCCTTAAACATTGGGCAAACTTTTACAAAAAAGAAAAAAATGCAAAGAAAACAATAACATGCTCGCGTTATAACACGAGTGAGTTATACTCGCGTTATAACATGCTCACGTTATAGCACGAGCGCTTTATGGTTTTGTGTTGCCGAGCCGAACACCAAGCCATAACGTGAGTGCGCTATAACACGCTCACGTTATGGCTTTTTAAAAAGTTTTAAGAATTTGGCCACTTTTTGGCCCCCCATCTTTGTGTACCCACCCTAATAACTATATTAATTTTATTCAGAATAGGCAGAAAGTATAAATGGGAATCACTCATTGAACTACATGTGCAAGACATTCCCAACCAAGGAAATCATTTCCCAAGTGAGGACTTTGAATGGACACCTATTGGAGATGATGGCAATATAGACTTATGTGTTGCAAACCCTCTTGAAAGACTCCCTCACTTTATCAAAAGAGAAGGTTTACTAGATAGTATAGAAACAACATTTGTATGTAAATCTCATCAAGAGAACAACACACCAAAATTTACCAACCACACTACCAAGATATTCTCCAAGTTTGCCTAGATTAAATATAATTAATAAGCATGTCATTTTTATATTTAATTTTTTATATGAATTAATATATATTTTTTGTTTGTGTGTATAAATAGATATTGGTGTGCTTTTAGCCCAGAGGATAATAGAAATAAACCTGAAAACATGGAAATGATACGAAGGTTTACCCAAAAAGGGGGTTGTCAAACCCACTTTTATGTTAGGGTCATGTATGGTAGACCACAAGTTGCAATAATTAAATATAATGATTGGAGCCACTGTGATGCCAATGGTGAATTTTTCCATCGAAGGGATGACCCTTCTGGTGATCCAATAAGCAATTTTTCACCAAGGTTATCGAATGAATGCAAATCATTTATTGAGTCTTTATTGCTAATGGGTGTGGGGATTGACACAATATGTGAATAACACTACTTAGAGCATGGTTTGACTTAGTTGATGAATAAGAGGGATGCATGCTTGTTGAGAAAAGATGTGTTGAATGCATGGAAAAAAGTATGCTCCATTCAATCCCATAGAATGAAGATGATGCAAAAAGTGTCAGTTTGTGGCATGTAGAGGAGAAAAATAACTTCTTCTTCTATAAAAGACCAAACACCATGGAAAATGTTATATTTATCATAGGCATCCAAACACCATGGATGCGAGAAATGATGGTTAGGCATTCACATAACTCAATTATTACAATGGACTCAACATTTTCAACAAATAAATATGGTGTAAGTAAAGAAACGTTTACTATAAATTTAATAGATTTTATTTTATCATTGATTTAGATATTTAAAAATATTAATTTATCAATGTTTTATTCATGTGCAGTATCAATTATATACCTTGCTTGTTTTTTATGAACAAGAGCCTGGTGTACCTATTGCATGGGCCATATCCTCAAGAAATAAAGTTGAGGATCTAAATGAATGGCTAACAAAAGTTTATAAATGAGGGAAACAATGTCGAGAAGATTAGAATGTCAATGTATTCATGACAAATGATGCTAGTGTGAAAATTGAACTCATCAGGTTTTTATTAGCCTTAGTTTATATATTTAAACTTCAATCAACTCATTATAATTGATTAATATTTAGTTTATAGAAATATATATTTCACAATGTATAGTTTAAACTAGTTTGAATTTAACATTTCATTTTGTCATAATTTACTTATCAAGTTTTATAATGTAACATGTAGATTATCATTTCAATGTCGAGTACTTTTATGTATTTGGCATGTACGCAGAGCATGACTAAAAAATGTGTATAGGTATGTCAATATGTAATTAAAATATGTGGAAAATTATGTGTTTGAACCCCATAAATTGATATTATCTTTTATAATCTAGGTATGCCAGCAATAAGGATGTTGGTACAAACATGTTTGATAGATTGGGTGAGATAATGTATGCAATGGGTGACAATGCAGACATCACTACTGAACTAATAAAAAAAACATAGAGAAATTCAAAGAAGAGAAGAAATTTATTGATTACTTCCAAAAAACTTGGTGTCATGATGAGGGTCGTATTGGTAAGTTTGTCAGAGTATTCATTTTGGTTTGTATGCATTTAAATCGTTTAAGTTATTTTTTAAGTTTAGTAAGGTATTATTATATTTTTTTGTATAGAAATGTGGGCAAAAAACTTTCAAAACTTCTCTCATGCAAATCAAGAAACCAATGCTTCCATAGAGTCATACCACTTTCACATTAAGAGTCATTATCTAAGTGATCGTGCTAATAAATGTATAAGGAGAATGGATTGGCTTATCCATACACATCTTCAAAGAGTAGATCCATTTTATAAAAATAAAAGATATTTGCAGTCATCTGGATTTTTAACTAATTTTTAAAAAGAAAGATATTACATTACTGCATTAGAGAGGTCCACAAAAATACCTGATATAGATTGTTATCCATATGATCTCCTCCATAACACATACAAGATAAGAAGTCAATCTGTTCCAATGAAATGGTGTCTTGTCAGGAAATTTGGACTAGATTTACATGTATGTGATTGTTAATGGGCACAAAGGGGGAACACATGCAAACATGTGTTGAAGATTTCAGATCTCCAAAAGAGAAACATAACAAATGAGCAAGATCAAGTTGCTAGTAAGAGTCATTTAACATTTGGTTATTATATTTATATTTTTAATGACTATTATATTTTTTCTTGAAACTAACTAAAATAATATTATTGAATTAGAGATGGTGTTACTCCATTGGTTGATAATAATGATGATGATGATGTCAAAGGAAGTTTTAGTCAGGAGAATAATGCCACTGGTAATGTTGATATGATATTTATAATAAATTATTCATTTTTTTTAATTTTTAAAATTTAATTAATGTTTTATTTGTAACATAGATTGTTGTATTTGACAAGAAGATCAAGATGCGATTGGGGTTATCATTGGCGAAGACCAAAGAATTGGTAAATTTCAATATCACTATTTTATTAATGAAATATGAAAACATTTTTTATATTTTTTGAACTTAATCTTTATTATTTTTATTATAGATGGTTGTAAATCATCCGATGCTTCCAATGATAACTTCCAAAATTTTGTTAATTATTTGAATTCACTACTCCAAGATTTACCAACTAGAGTAGATCAAAAACATATCTTTAGTCAATGTGTTGAGAGATTTAGAAAAGATCTCCAAGTATCTCTTACTTCTTCGAAACTTACACCGATCCCTGGCTTGGAGGATATGCCCATGAGATGAATATCACCATGGTTTAGTCCAAGCAAAATGTGCAAATGCTAGTTTATTCATCAAAGAGGCAATGCCATCCATCCCCTCCATAGGTGGTAGGAAGCAAAAGAAAAAAAAAGGTCTCCAATCGTTCAGGCATAACAATACAAGTAGAAAGGGATGTCATCAAAAAACAACATAGTGAGTACATTTATTCAAAATTATTTTAGTATTTTACATAGCAATAATTATTGTTCTTACATCACATATTAAAATATGCCACTGTAGGTTTGGATGATCAAGACAATAATAGAAGACGTCGATTGCCCTTCTCTATTGATCTAAACCACACAACAACCAATGAAATGCAAATTATTGATGGTAATTTTCTAACTATTAAATGTATTCATTCATTAAATGAGATATTTCTCAATTCCTATTTCTAACCAATTTTCTATAATTAATCAAATAAATAGCATATACAATTCGTGAAAATCAATCATCAATGCTTAATGTTATACCCGGTCAAACATTTCAAAAAACTATTGTAGGTAATTTAGATTTTCAATATTATTTTGATTAAATATATATTGTATTGTTAGACTTAATGTTGTATCTATGTTGATTTATTAAATACACGTCATTGCAACTTTTGATGATCAACAAAACACTAAGCAACATAAGTTACCATTTTCTATTGATCTTAACAAAACACCAACAACAATAAATGCAATGCAAGCTAGAGATGGTAAATAAATTATGAAATGATTTTCTAACAATTTTTTATGTTTAATTTGAAATCAATTTAATAACTAAGCTATGAAATTTACAGGTTCGTTATGACATTGCAATGGAGGATCATGTTCAACACTATTATGGATAATCATTATAGTTTACTATGCTTTCAACTTATATTGTATATTTACAAAATTTGCTCATTGGCCTAATTATAAGAAATACAGTGATATATGTTCAAAAATGGTATGATCATGTGTAAAGTTAGGGTCTATCCCTTAGAATTAATCCATTTATGATTTCATGCATTCACCTAATTTTCTTATTTATCACACTTATTCATACACATGCCATATTGGGTCAACTTGAGTGCACAAATTGAAAAATCCAGATATGATGCAAATGTTTAAGTACTTGCCTAGAATATCTTAAATTGCAAATTGCTTGTTGGTCACATATTAGCGTATTTTCTTGTTGAACTAACTAAATGCACATTTGTCTTTCAAATGAAAATATGAAACATTTATTCTAGAGATACATTTTTGTTAAAAAATAGTGGCTTATGATTTTTAGAATATTGCTTGCTTTATTTAGTCATCATTTGAGTTGAAATTAAGCTTTATATAGAATGGACCTAAAAAATAATGTGGTTAATAATTTATTTTAATTAGACATATTATCCTCTTGCACTTATAGAAAAAATATGTTCGACATCATTTTCAAGATCTTATATTTACTAGGAAACTACAATTTCAAGGCTTTATTTTAACATATTTTTCATAAAATTAGATCTTTATCTTTCTCAATTCTAAGTAACGCTAAAGATGAATATAGAGATTGCCTATTAAATAAAACAAATCAAATTGTAAATTAATCAACAAATTCAAAAAACAATATTTTAATGCATATTAATGTTCTTTTGAGGTAGTTTTTATAAATATATTGAAGATCACGTGTTTTCTTCCATATTTTGCATACACAATGCTCACCACTCTAAGATGACACCAGGGCTTAAATTTGATAGTTGTATAGTTGTATTTAGGCATTTTAGCTGTAAAATACAACTAAAATTTTGAAAAGATTGTATCATATGAAAGGAGAGATTTTGGACAAACTGTCAAAATTTATATATGATTATGATATATATGTGGTTTTTATATAATTTACTTATACTAAAATATGTCATAGTATTTTAAATGCACTATTGAATAGATAACTGTCATAAAAGAATTATGTGAGAAGCAAGGTTGACTGCCAAATTTAAGCCCAATACTCTCTATATTCAATGACCTTATATTTTTAAATGACATTGGGTGATGACTTTAAATTTAACCAACAAAATATACAACTCAACTTTTTGGCACACACACTAGCCAATAATGATCATGTATTGGATTCTTGGCCTTAAAATATAATCAATTTGAATTTTTGAAACAATAGACAAACTTTCAAGGCCATGATGTAGTCTAGGGCACATAATTTTAAATGTTATAAATAATATTTTGGGAGATTTTTATTTAAGATGAATATTTTATAATTTTAAATTTATTACATTGTGGTAGTGGGTGTATAAATTATTGTTTCTTTCGTTTCTTGAGGAGTATTTATTCAATTTAATTTCTTCTTTCAAAAGTGTTGTGCCTTTACACTTAGAAAGACTTGATTCTTGGTAGGCTCTTTCTAAACCATTCAACTTCACCAATAAACCCAAGGGCCACTTGACTTAAAAGAAAATTCTATCAAGTATCAAGACCAATTTAGAAGAATTGGAAACATCATAAAAGTAGTGACATCAAAGTCCAATTTAAATGGATGTAGAAGTGTCATAAAACAACAATACAAAGGCGTAAAATAGCACTCAAACTTCTCAACTATATGAATACCGACATGGTATTCATTTTTTGATCAACCATCTAATTAACAATATGTGGACATATTAGATATACTAATAATTGGCTCTACCTATCTGACCTTCACTATGCATCTGAATTCAATCATAAACATCTTAGATATCCTAATAATTGACATTGCTTATCTAACCTCGATCATGCTTTGTGGATCCAATAATAAAAAAGTTACTAACTATAGCAACAAGATCTAATGATGTGTTTGAGTACTCATGGTCTTGAGCAATTTTGTCTCTTTGTTTGTTTTAGTAGCTTTTGCTTGGCTTACCTTATGTGGGTTTGGCTTAGTTTTTTGTTGTTATCTTTCGTTTCACTTATTCAGTTTAATATCATATATGTTATTTGGTTTTCATATTTCTTATGCAAGACCTAAATTTGATATTTAAATATATAATTTGGTTTTCATATCTCTTATGCAAGACCTAATATGTAATTTGGTTTTCATATCATCAACAATGTTCACTTCTCCATCATATTTGGATATATCCTTTTTTCTACAATTGTGTAAAACCCTTCTACAAAGCATATGGCTATGTATTAAACGAAAGAAAAGCACTATAATTTTTTGTGTAATGTTAGAAATAATTTCAACCAATTTTTATACATGTTTTAGGTTTGAATCTTAATTAAGTTATGTAAAAAAAATGTAGTAGAAAGTTTAAATTTGATTTGTTAATTTGAGATATTTTTTATTTGTAATTTAATTTAAAATTTGATGGGCAAGATATAAACCTTAAATAATTAAAGAATTAACCAAAATCATGTATATAGTAAATAAAACAGTTGTAAGATGAAGTAAATAAAATAGCTTTGAGCCACATTTTTTTAGATAGAAGTAATTAAGATATCTAAACTAGATAATTTTAAAATTGAATAAATGTGAAAGAAATAATTTAAATATTTAAATATCTATATAGATAACTATTATTTAATTATTAAATATTACATGGGCTAAGATTCAACCAAGATTACATTGGATAAAAGGAGATAAGAGTTTTCAAATATTTTTTAACTTTTTAAACTACAAAACAAGAAAATTTGTGTCATAATGTAGATGAGGAAAAACACATAGATAGCATTGGTGTTTGAAAATAAAAAAATTAAAACTCTATGTAAAAAAAAATAGTTTAGAATAAAGCCGTTAAGGGCGTGGTTTGGTGGTTAAGTCGCTTGATTGTAGTGGCGGCCACCAAGGTTCAAACCCCCATTGGACCAACGAGTTCGCAGGCTTTACGCCTTCGCTGGGCCAACGAGTTCGCAGGCTTTACGCCTTCGCTGGGCCAATGAGCTCGCAGGCTTTACGCCTTCGCTGGGCCAATGAGCTCGCAGCAACGAGTTCGCAGGCTTTACACCTTTGTTGGGCCAACGAGCTCGCAGGTTTGAACTCAGTCATTAAAAAGCTCGTGGAGCCGGAGGGCATGTCGGGAGCCGGAGGGCGTGTCGCACCAGCGTCACCGGTCACGTTAAAAAGCTCGTGGAGCTAGAGGGCTACGAGGTAGAGATGTCAAATTATTACCATGTCAATTAATTATGCCGTGAGATGGAGGAGTTGGTAATCATAATTTATAGTAACACTAAGTGATTCTACTTTAAGACTTGCTAATGTCATGCGATATTTTCTCCGCCCCAGTCAAATAGTGAAAACCATCTTGTTGGATGCATGTAAGTGAAACTATAGGGCTTTCATAATTCTAGGCTAGGATGATACCTCCTATGACTAGATGTAATCCTGAGATCCCTAAGATTGTCTTGCCTTTGTTGACTAATGTGTACCTTCTTAGGAAAATCAAATTTAATATATTTTTAAAAACTAATTTAATATAAAAACTATATATTATATTAAATATTGAAATATATATTTCATTTTATTGTCCATAAGTATATTAATAATATTATTACGTATATATATATAAGTGTAAATTATAATAATGTTATAAATTATTATATATTAATATATTATATAAATTACAATAATAATATAATTAAATTTATAATTAAAAATAAACCATTAAATTACTTATATATTCAATTTAAAGTATTATTTTACTTAAAAATTATTACATTTCCAACATTCTCATAAAACTAAACATTTTCTAACTTATTATTCACTTTTGTCAATCTCTAACTCATAATTTAATTATTACATCATTTATTAAATCTTAGATAAATTCATATGTTATTTGGAGGATGTTTGTTTTCAACACAAAAATATAAGTTTCTTATTTTTTTAATCAAATGACTATAAGTTTAGATTTAATATGCACAAGAAATGTGCCCTTCCTTCAAATTTAGATTTCGGGAAGAAAAAAATTGTGGGAGAGTGGACCTACACTGTAATTATTGTTTTTACAAAACCACTTTTCATCTTTAACATTGTTTTCTATCGATGAATGTTTAGTCGTCTCCAATCTATAGATAGAACGAAGCTTTTACATTTGTGAGCCTTTTTAGTTGAATAATGAATGTTGATTTAAAGAAAATAGAATGTTGATTTAAAGAAAATAGTTTATATGTTTTTTATTTAGATATTTTGTGGAGATTTTGTATCCTAACCTATTTGATGTCAACACATCTTATTCAAGATGTGTATAGAGTTGGTGTACTTACAACAATTTAACATTAAATCCTATTCATCAATTTTCAAAATTTTATGATCAATATTTTTTAAAATAATTATGGTGGTAAAAAATCAAATGCATCACCAAATAGTAAAGAGATGTAAATGATTATTTAAGTAATATATAAAACAAATATATTTTTTTAAAATTGAAAAAAAATTAATAAGACAACAATAAATTAAAATAGTTATAAATGTAAAGTGAATTTTTTTTGGTTTCTTATCATTTATAATATTGTTTATAAAATCTTTTTATAAAAGAGGAAAAAAATATTACTATTTTTTTCAAATGTTAGGAATGAGACATAATAAATTAAAATAGTCATAAATGTAAAGTGGATTTTTTTTTTTGTGTCTTATCTTTTATGTATTGTTTCAAAATCTATGGTCAAGATCTATTTGTTTTCAATTTTTTTTTTCATTTATGACATTGTTAGAAAAATCAATGGTCCAGATTTCATGGTAGTCCTTTTAATCTAGGCCCTTCATGTATATAATCCATCATGTGCTTCTCACATAAGGAACGCATATCAGCGTAAAAATTAATAATTCTTTTCGTAAAAATGCACCTAAAATAGACAGATTCTATTATATCATGTTATATTTATATCATGGGTTGTATTAGAAAATAATGACTTTTGGGTAGCTAGGCTCATTCATCTAATTATTATTTTTTAAATAATTATTAACTAAAATTTAAAAGTGCGTATATTGAATTTAATAAATTAGTAATTCTTTTGGTAAAAATGCACTTAAAATACACAGATTCTATTATATCATGTTATATTTTTAATGTTATTTATATCATGGGTTGTGTTAGAAAATAATATGACTTTTGGGTAGCTGGGCTCATTCCTCTGATTAAATTTAAAAAAATAAATAAAAGAAAAATCTTTGCATTTTCTTACTACTTTATTATCTTTGTATCATAGACAATAAAGCACATACATTTATAAATATTGTACATTGATGGTAAGCAGTAGCCTATATTTTGTTAGAGGTTTTGATTTTAATCTTAATCTCTTTATTTTAATCTCTTTATTTCCACCGTGTGATTTTGCAGCAGAGACAGTTTAGCACGTGGTCCCCACGAAGCCAATGATTGCAGACGACAAATGGTTAGGATGGGATGCAGGAAGCGAGAAGATATATTTACAACAGGCCGAAAGAAATTAACTATTCATGCCATTAAAAATAATGAATGGCATGGGTGGATGGGAAGCAACTATCCATGCCGCATGCGATTTGTAGTTCTGGATAGCCGTTTCCCTGTTTGTTCGCTAGGTGTTCTACATCCTTAATGATCCGACGGGTAAGTGAAAGTGTTGATTAGAAGCCAATATGAAAACAGTTGGAGGGTGAATAGTCTTAGTGAGATTTTTGTGGAAGAACGGATTCAAAGCATGATTGGTTTGCTGGTCAAGATCCATAGCAGGAGGGTTAACCTTGAAAAGAGAACGAAAATGCAATAATTCGCTGTGTTCTGGGTCCCTTAAACCACGGCTTAATTTTGACAGTCGACCTTGCCTGCGAAGCAATTTTTTATGACAGTTATCTATTGAATGTTGCCTTTAAAATATAATAACACATCTTAATATAAGTAAGTTATATTAAATTAGCTATTTCCAAGCCTTGTTTAAGGCATAAACTAAGGAAAGGAAGAAGATTCGTTAGATTTTCTTTTAGATACTTTTTAGCTTTTAAAATAGATTTTTTTTTTACATTTAGTTTTTGGTTAATTTTAATATTAGCATGTCATTTAATTAGTTTTTCATTTCAGATTTTTAGTTTATTTAATTTTAAATTTAGCATTTTTAGTTAATTAGCTTTTCAATTTAGCTTGTTAGTTTTAATCAATTTTTTTAATTGTAGCTTTTTAGTTGTGTTTCTTAGTTTTAATTTAAAATATCTAGGTTTTAGCAACTAATATTAGTTTAGTCTTCTTTTTTATTTAGTTTTAAAAAGCAAAAACTAAAAAAAAAATCTAGTTTCTAACTTAGTTTTCTTTTTTTGTTTTTCATTTAGTTTTTCTTGGTTTGCATATTTTCAGGTCATTAACTTTTTGTTTGCAGGTGAAATCGTGTGACGAAGGCTTTTTTTTTTTGCAAACTATTAACAATTTGTGTGCAATTACCCATCGCTTGTTAAAGTTCAAAAAAAAAAAAACTACTAATCCATTGTGCTGCAAGTTTTCACTTGTCAAAGACATCATTTGACACATTGTGTTTGCTTTTTCCTGTGGACTTGATTATGGCTTCAATATTATGTCTTACCATCAAATCTAAAGACAAATTTCCAGGTGCACTAAACACAACTTTTATCTTTTCATTTAACCAAAAACCTTGTTTGCAATCACACTTCGATTTGGACTTAAAACGAACCATTGTTTGCAATTGCACTTTGACATTGGGCTTAAAATGAACTTGTGTCTTCATTCACATATTTGACATTTGGGTTTAAAATGAACATGTGTTTTCTTTGTTTAGTGGATTTGAGTGTGATTTAGGGTGTGTATGCTCTTCTCATGCACTTCATGTGATCTTCAGAATCAGAAACATCCCTTAATCCATTCATCTTCACACACACATTTCCATTTCTAAGGGTCAATTAACATTTGTGAGTGTGAGTCAAGTGTGTGAAATCAAACACACCACTTGATTTGCTATTGTCACCTTTCTTAGGAGGCCTGCTTGGAGACACACCACTCCAAGGGACGACCTCAACTCTTGCGTTGCAAAAAATCCTGTCATTCAGGCTAAGCCCCCAAGAACTTTATACCTTGGGGAAGTGAAGGTGAAGGGTGGGTTACCCTCTTCTCTCGGCTGTGTGGCATTATTTCACTTTCATTTCACAGAATTGGGCCCCACGTACCTTGTGTATATTGGGGACATCCCTAGACCACTTGTGTATCCTAGATTAAGACCTATTGGCCATACCCACTTGATTAATCTTAGGCTTCTTGATGTGTCTTCAAGTGTTTTCATAATCGTATCAATCAATCTTGAAATACAAACTTGCTATTATGTCTTGTGTGTGTGATTCATGCATGTACATGTGAAACCTTTTGATTGAATATTGCCAAAGTCAAGTCTTCAACATAAATTGCATTCTACATCATTCTACTCCATCACTTGTCAAAATGGTTTTGATCATCAACAAACCTAGGTCAAATCAAAAACCCAAAATCCACATCCTAGGAGGATATCCTTCTAACTCCAATAATGGTGAGCACCTTGTAGATCATGATGCCTATTTTGAGGAACAAGATGAAATACGAAGACTTACACACATAGGCAACTCCCTAGCACCACACCTACAATTCATCATACAAACACTTCCCCAAATGCCACAACCCCTTGACCAACAACACCTACAACGACTACAATCCATCATCCAACAACTTCAACAAAACCCATCACCTCTACTACAACAACTCCTAGTCGAAACCCAACAACTCCTAGCCACCCACTAGTCCAAAACCCAATAAACACAAACACAATATCTAGAAATTTCATATCCATACTATGTGTCATCCCCCTTAACTTTATGCTAACCAACCACACATCATGTTACCCCTACATCAACCTATCCCACTTCTTCCACAGTTAACCCCTTTCTATATCAATCCATACCTCAAGAACATTTAACCCAACAATTCTAACCACAACAATAACAATTCCAACCCCAACAACAACAATTCCAACCACAGCAACAACAATTCCACCCACGATACCAAAAATTCCAACCTAACCCACCTACATATCAACACATTCCACAACAACAATATCACATTCCACACCAACAAGAATTCCAACCACAACCTCAACAAATTACACCTCAATCCCATGTGTCACCCCCATTATCATATCAACCTAACCCATCTACATATCATGTCAATTCCACATCAACCTATCCCATTGGTACCTGACGGCATCCACCCCACGATCATCCAATTTCCTATTCCAACATTTCCACTCATCATCAAACCCATTTACAAGACTATCCGATTCTCTTACAACACGAACATACAAGTCTAAGTTACCCTTTGCACCAAAATCAAGTGTCCTTAAGTCCTTATGATACCTTTGACAAGGGGAATGCCACTCTAGCTAATGCATCCTATGGGTACCCTACATCATTATCCAATCAAATACCCATACAAGACCCTACTAGCCCTATCCCCACACCAACATGTAGTCCCTATCATAGTCCATTGGTCCATCAACCTTCTAATCCATCAAGCCCTTCATTACCTTCATCCCCATGTTCCTCCAATCTTCCCCCAAAGGATCCCTCGGAGATGACCCTACAACAATTGATCCAAACAACATTGCTTGAGCTACCCCCTATAAAACCATCCAATTTCAATCCTAATCCATCTAATCCCATTATCCCTCTAGCTAACCCAATACCTAATCCATCTAATCCCATTATCTCTCCATCTACTCCTAAGCCTACAACACTTTCCACTCCTATTATCCCTCCTCCTAATCCTCATCCTAAACCTACAACACCGTTCACTATTATTATCCATCCATTATATTGTCCATCTACCCATACACTCATGAAGGATGTGATCCAGTGGCTATTAGCAAGGAATCAACCATCTCCATGTCATAAAACACCTATCCAAGAGCCTATCAAAGAACCTTCAAACATGTCCATTGCTTCAACCCCATCATGTTATCCACAACCAGATCAAGCCTATTGAAGAGTCTCCTACCATGAGTCCAAGTCAAGATTCATTCTACACTCATATTGTTGACCATCTCGAACCTATCAAGCTTATCCAAGAGTCTTCTACCTCCTTTTCCATTCAAGAAAATATAGAGTTATGTCAAGAGTATAATCTAAAGCATGTGGAAACATTAATACCTCATCCAATTCAAAATCAAAACACTTCCATTCATCCTCTCCATAACCCTCTTTACGATCACGATATTATCTATGATCAAGTTGCCACCCATGAGAAAGTAAGCCAAGTTCATCCTACCCAAGCTCACTATAACATTGTCCATGTTAATCCTCTCTATGACCAAGAGCCTATCCATGAGAAAATTGATCCATCAATATTCCCACACCTATCCATGCACACGATATATCCATCCTCTACCTAGTCCTATCAATGATCCAACAAAATCCACTCTCCTTGATGAGACACTTGGACCCCAAGTAAACATAGATGATCAATTGAATAACTTGGATCTTAATGAGCATAATGATAATCAAAATGCTATTGATACTTTGTCCTCCAAAATTGACCATATTGCAAATCTAACATATACCCTTGGTCTTACCACCTTCATCCATGAATGTTCCTCCTCAGGAGAGCAACAACCATTATCTACCACCTCATCCTCTCCATCAAATAATGAGCTTGCATCTAGTGTCTAAAATACCCATAAACCCATTGTCCACCACATACTCCAGAAAATGAACTATCAAGGTAAAGGCTTAGGCCTTCATGAACAAGGTATTTTGGAACCCATCCATGTCCAAGTCCCTCCACAATCATATGGCCTTTTTTATATTCCCCAAGACAAGCAATCTCAAGATGTTGGTACTTCCTCCATGCCTTCTAAATCCACTCATTTCCATCCTAAACCACATCATATCCCCAAAACATATGTTGCCATTCCACCTCCATCATCCTACAAAAGTCAAAAGCATGTGACAATATACCTTCCTCCATCCACTTTACCTCCATTACTTCCAACTCCTCATATCCCTCCATCCACTCTACCTCCACCTATCCCAATGCCTAATAACCCTATCATCCAATCCCCTTATCCATTTATCCACAAATCCACTTTTAATCCCTCCCTCCATAAATCCCCTCACATTCCTAACCATGATCAACAAATGCACACATCGACCAAACTTGAAGCTTCCACCAAGTCCATGGGATTCACAAATAAAGTTTCCGACGCCTCTACCCACAAAGCAAAAAATCTAAACACTACTTATGCATTAGGGCATCAATGCAAAGAGTCCAAACAAAATCTATCCAACAGGCTACCCAAACCCATACTTTCACAGGAAAGGTCCAAAACTAATATGGTTTGGGTCCCTAAGTAAACAAAAATCAAATCAAATGACGCATCCACGTCCCAAAAATCCCAAAAATCTCACTTCATCCAAAAATCCCAAATTCCTTCATCCCAAATTTCCCAAAAATCCTACTTCATCCAAAAATCCCAAATTCCTTCATCCCATAAATCTCAATGCAAAAACCATAAAAATCCTAAGTTTGTGTGGGTACCTAAAGTCCTACATCGCCCATCCCCTAAGTAAACAAGTCCATTACTTCCTACACCTCCTAATCAAAAGCTTCAATGTTTCTCATGGTGTGTGCAACCATTAGTCTCGATTCCTTTTCATTCCACAACATTTCCACATACCTCCATCTCCCCATCTTTGATCCATTATCCCACCTATTTCAGCCATCAATCCCTATGGTCCATGCTTTTGCATAATCCACCTCATAATCCACTATCCTTCCATCCATAATCTACATCATAATCCACTATCTTCCATCTGTCCTTGCATAATCCTTCCATCCATAATCCGCATCATAATCCACTCTCTCCCATTCACCCTTGCATAATCCTTCCATTCATAATACAGATCATAAGCCATTATCCACATACTCCATCTCCCTCTCATTCAACCCCTTACCAACATCTATGAGCAAAATAATGTTTGACATGGTCCATGTGTGTCATCCATTTTTAAATGGGACTATCACCTTGCTATTGGAAACAGATGCTTGAGTCCTCATCCTCCGTCCATCCAAAAAAAATCAAAATAGTAAAGAGAAACCCCTTCGTCCAATGGTGAAAACTTGGTAAACATGCGCCTTGGATAAGTACCATGATGAAAACCTGGGAAATAGGCGTCATGTGTAGGTTGAATATCTATGTGTCTTACACTTGGGGGCACGTTGTCTCATCCAACCTATCATTTCCAACCTATCATTTCCTTCCTATCTACCTCATCCTCTCATATCCCATCTTACCATACCTATCCCATATATCCATCCATCCTCCCTTCCTCCTTTTGATCTTGATAGACATAGAAGCAAAATGTTGAAAAATGCTTTAGAGAATCTCTTGATATACCTCATCCTTTTCAACCAATCCAACCATCCTCTTGTCCTAAGCCAACCAATCCAATCATCCTCTTGTCCTAAGTTTTGTCATGTAAAATCCTACACATACTACCTAGAATGGGGCATGTTATTCCTATGTGACATAGTCTTTGGAGATCACATCCATTCCATCCACTATCACCTATCCTTTTATCCATCCCTCTATCATGAGCTTTCCATCCCACACACTATCGCATACCCTTTTATCCATCCCATTTATTATCACCCATCCTTGGTTCACTTATCTCATCCCATCTTCCTCCTTGCATCTAGACTTGGTTTTCCCTTGTCATTGGTATCTAGCAACAAGGTTATCCAAACTCCAATCCAATGTTATCCAATAAAACAAAAATACCCAAAAACAAATAAAACAGTCTAAAAAATATCCAAAAACAATCAAAAATCACAAAAGTATCCAAAAACAATAAAAAAGTCACAAACAAAATCCAACAAACAATAAAACAAACTCAAAAATGTCCAAAAAAATCAAAAATCACAAAAGTATCCAAAAACAATCAAAAAAATCTCAAAATTATCCAAAAACACTCAAAAAATCTCAAAATATCCAAAAATAATCACAAAATCTCAAAAATACAAAAAAACTCAAATATTGAAAAAATCCACACAATAAAACCAAATGCAAGTCATCCATAATCCATACCAATCTAGTCAATCAATCTAGCCAAATCATCCAATCACATCCTTTGGTCTTGATCCTAATCTTGTTGTAAACCAAATCAATTAATCATCATCAATCAACCATCAATGGGATATATTGTTCCCACATCCCTATGTTGATCTAGGGATAAATCGTTCCCCATAAAGACAACACTATCATCGTCATCATCATCATCATCATTAATCAATCATCAATGGGATATATTGTTCCCACATCCTTGTGTTGATATAGGGATATATCATTCCCCACAATGACAACGCTATCATCAAAACAATCAATCCATCAATCGATCATCAGTTTACAGCTTGACAGGGGAAATATTTTGTTTGTTTTGTATCATTTGTGCGTGCTTGCTTGCTTCCTTGCTCACGTGTGTTATCATTTTATCTTGTATTTTTATCATTTTTCGTATCATTCTAGCTAATATTCATATGTTGTGTATGTTGGAATAACTTTTTTCATTATCCTTTGCATCTAAGGTCATATCATACCTTCTGTGCATTAGGACTTTAATGCTCTAAGTATCCTTCCTCATATGTCTCGACAAGGTTGTATTACGTTGGGTGTAAAAGACACATCATCACCTTGGTCCTTATACCTTGGTGCATAATATTTAGTGCTATATCAAACTATAGGATTGCTCTACTCAAGTCAGCATAACTACTCATAAATCTATAATTCTATCATCCATACTTTTTATCTTCTTCATTTTTCTATGTTCTCCATCTTCTATCTCCTTTTCTTCATATCCATTCATTTCAAGAGCACACTTGTATTCTTCCAATTCATCTGTCCTCTCGAGGGGGCATCATTCAACCTATTAATTAATCTACTAGGTACTTATTCTACCTGACTGGGGCATCATCATTTCTAATCCAATCATATTGTTCTTCTAAACAAAAATCTTCTTCTATCCAACATAGCACTATGTTTTAAACTTCTTTGAAATGATGTTACTTCGCAACACCATCTCAAAGAGGGGCAAAATGTAGACACCTAAAATTGACTCGTTCTTGGATCAACCATTCATCTCCATCAATCAAATAATTATTAATTATTTGATTAAGTTCATCTATCGATTATTATCCAATTTATCCTCCATGTCAATTAAATAATCCTGATTATTTAATTAATTCAATTTATCTTCCATATTTGATTAAATAATTCTGATTATTTATTTAAATCAATTTCCCTCCAATTTAAATAAGTAAATTCAAATTATTTATTTAATTAGTCTTTTTCCTCCAAAATGAATTAAATTTAATATTTAATTCATTTATCATGTGTGCATTAAATTAAATAATTTATTTATTTAATTCCTTATTATTCCCTCTCATTTGTATTTCACTCTCAATCAATTTAGATAACTAATCAATCAAATTAGTTAACTAAATCAATCAAATCAGTTAACAGGTTAGTCAATCTAGTTAACTAGTCAATCAATTCAGTTGACTAGTCAATCAATTTAGTTGACTAGTCAATCAATTCAGTCATCTGAGCAATCAACTCAGTCAACTCTCCAATCAAATCTGTTAACTCCCCTGATGCATGAGAGGACAAGGACATTTGTCCCTCTCTCATTCGTGCACATCCTCTCAAACATTCTTAGCCATTGATCTCTCAGATCATCCACAACCGTTGATCTTCATCCCTGAAAATCTGTAAATTGAACATCCTTCTCCATGTTAATCTTCTTCGATCTTCATACAACATTACTCTACATAAATCACTGTAGATCATATCATTCTCATCACAACTTTATGCTATTTAATTGAGCAATCCACATATCAAGAAAAGCAAAGAGCAATTGATTGAAGTAGGGCACACTTCAATAAGCTCGATCAGTGAAGGTCAATTCATTTGTGCAAAGGAGGTAAATTGTATTTATTTATGTTCCTCATTGGTTTATGTTTGCATATGCATTTTTCACCTCTCACATTTTACCTATTAATTAATCTACTAGGTACTTCTACCCGATTGCGGCATCATCATTTCTAATCCAATCATATTGTTCTTCTAAACCAAAATCTTCTTCTATCCAACATAACGCTATGTTTTAAACTTCTTTGAAATGATGTTACTTTACAACACCATCTCAAAGAGGGGCAAAATGTAGACACCTAAAATTGACCTGTTCCCAGGTCAAACTTTCATCTGTCGTACCTCTTTAATTAAATAATTCTTAGTTCAACTGTCGATTAAATCAACTTTATTCCTCTATGTTAATTAAATAATCCCTGATTGTTTAATTAATCTAATTTATTCCTCTGTGTTAATTAAATAATCCCTGATTATTTAATTAATCCAATTTATTCCTCTATGTTAATTAAATAATCCCTGATTGTTTAATTAATCCAATTTATTCCTCTAAATTAATTAAATAATTCTAATTATTTAATTAAATCAATTTCCCTCCAATTTAACTAAATAAATTCAAAAATATTTATTTAAATAATCTATTTCCTCCAAATTGAATTAAAATTAATATTTAATTCAATTATCCCATGTGCACATGAAATTAAATAATTAATTTATTTAATTTCCCTTTTATCCTCACCCACCATAAATTCCTCCAATATAAATCAATTAACAAACAGTCAAAAGAGTTGACTAATCAATCAAATCAGTTATCTAATCAATCAATTGAGTTCACTGATCAATCAATTCAGTCAACTCTCCAATTAATTTAGTTCACTGATCAATCAACCCAGTCATCCGATCTATCTATCCAGTTAACTCTCCAATTAGATCTATTAACTCTCTTGACTCATGAAGGGGCTTGGAAACTTTTTCTCTTTTGATTCACGCACATTCTCTCAACCTTCCTCAACCGTTGATCTAATTTCTCACATGTCTATAAAAAGAAGCCTCTTTCTCCATTTTTGACCATCTCTCGTTCAAGTAAACTTATCCGATCGCAATCATTCCTTGGGAGATCAAAGTTACATTACAATTTTAGAACAATCCACATCTCAAAGTAGCAAAGAGTAATCAATTGGAATACGGTGCATTTCAATTTGCTCGATCAGTGTAGGGACTTCGTTTGTGCAAAGAAGGTAAAATTGTATTGGTTTCAATTATCTTTGGTTTATGTTTGCATGTCTGATTTTCACCTATACATCAGGTTCACCAAAGCCTAAAGGAAAAGGGAAACCCTAGGGATAAGAGTGCATTCTTTTGATTCCTTTACTAAGTATTAATTAATATCCAACACATAATATTTCAACTATAAATCAAACACAAACCAAAACAATTACTTAAATCAAATATAAGACAAGTAATTGCATTAATCAACAAAGAAGGGAAGAGTATTTCATATCTATTTCATCATGATGGATCAATTGATGTGTTAGCAAAAGCTAATTGTGAGTCATATTTGAAATGGTATAAAGTTGGAGGCATGCATCTCTTCTGTGGAGTTTGCCAACTTCTATGAACTCTCCATGTTGAATAAAAGTTATTTCATGTTTCCTCAATAATTGTTAATTCACATATTGTTTATTTTGTTGTTACAATACAACCAATCCCTCATTGGGTATTGTCATCTAAATTCCCAAACTAATCTGGATTAGATGAGCTTACTCCTAATGGAAAATTTCAGTTGTAGAAGCATTGTTATATAATGTCATGGTTGAAGTAAAGCAAAGACAAATACATGAAAAATATTATCTCGTGTTCATTGATTATCTCGTGTATATAACAAATAATATAGAGACTATAGAAAGAATCAAAGTTTCATGATCAAGCAATGAAAGGATGTGTGCATCTAATTTGCTAAAGGCACTTGGAGTACAACCATATCAAGTTGCAAAATGTGGCATGGCTTATTGGTGAGTTGGAAGACTAGTTTACATAGTATATAACGATATGTATTTATATCATAGGTTATCAGCTAAGCCTACCACAATATACTAACAAGTGTCATGCTTTTATGGTGTACTTTTCATGTGGGTAGGGTTGTGCCAAATGTCAATTCCATATAATACCAATTGGTTGGCATGATCGTGTGAAGCAAATGTGGCCAAGTGTTAGACGTGTATGGAGTTGAATTGAATATAATGTGTAGATGCACATGTTGCCCATGTGTAGGTCACATATAATGCAAAAGGTTGTAGGAGTTGACAATGTTGTTGTGTAAAAGTACAAACTTCTAAAGTTATATGGCATGACTAAAGAGTGCACACACAATTGCCTTGCACTATCTTACATAGAGTTGTTGAAATAAATTCTTGCATATATGTGCACAAAACTATTCTACAATAAGCTTTTATCAATGTGCAATGTTTTTGGCTCGTAAAGTGTGCACAAGGGACAAATCATGGCATAAAAGGCATTGAAGTTAAGTCGTTACATAAAAATGTGCTATGTGCAAAATTGTTTGTGTATCTTTCACCCTTTATTGCAAAGCAATGGTCTCCATTATGTTAGATGAATAGATGAATATCTTAACCAATGTTTATTTTGAAAAAACACTAGATGCATTGAACCATTGTGTTATTGTGTCTCAATCACTTTGCCCTTTACTATAGAGTGGTGTCCACATTACGCTAGAAAGACTTGGGGGTGCTAGCATTGAAAGTGGGATTGGTTGTGTGTGGAGAACAACTTGGCAATGTGCATGCATGCTAATGACTTGTAGATGTGATGTTGGATAGCTTTTTGAAGCTCATGAGTTAGTGAAGAGCTAAAGCAATCATACTTCTACCCAATAATTAGTGAAGGTCTAAAGTGTATTGGCTTGGTAGAAATCTGAAACATAATCTTAACTATTTGTGCTTACATATCATGAGGAGAGCTTACTCCTATACTTTGACATTGAAAGGAGATGATGTCATTGAACCTATGCATCCTTATTTAGAGAAGATAGTCTCTATACATAGAAAAGGGAACCCAAAGCAGTGCATAGTGTCAATACCTGAGATATAGATTGTTCTTGCTAGTTGAAGAATTGGCTCATTAACACTAAATGCTAAATTTAACATTATGTAGGATTGTGTTGAGCATTGTTGAGAAGTGCTTTAATGTGGCTATTATTTTTTGCAAGTGTACTCAAATCGAGAGCTTGATTATCAGATTGAAGTTGTGGAGGCTTCGTGCGCTTCTTGTCTTAAGGAGAGTGATAGGTGCTTTTGGTGTGTGCACAAGCATTGTTTTTTACAAATGCAAAGTTATAGAGGCTAGCATTTTGTAAAGATGTGCATAGGGAACTACTAAATGCTCTTGCATAGATTATCATAGATGTCTTGGTTTGTGTGGGTTACTTGTTGAAGATGTTTCTCGTTTACCCTGCACAATGTAAATGTTTTCAAATTCAATGCGTGAGAGATGAAAGAGTGTCCATCCAGAAGGCATATAAAGCATGTTTAGCTATTTGAATTCAGTGTTGCTTGAAGCTACTCTTGCAACCAATTTGTGGTTAGCTTTGCAGTGTGCATGAATGGTCTAGATGAGTATAGTTTCTTGGGTGTTGCCTAACATACATGTAATTAGAAAGTATGTGTTTAGACTTCTATGTGTGCCACCATCTAACTAAGGAGCCTAAGACTAGAAGGTTTCTTTTGTGTGGGGTGTTGTCGAAGGTTATCAACCTATTAATGTATAGGGTGTTGATGGATAGTGTTGGGGTTCATTCTAATGAGTGTAATCAATTATCTCCCTAAGAATAATCAAACCTCTTAGGACAAAAAGCCACAGATCGATGATGTAGTGTTATGTTGCCAAGGAGTCAAATCAGGGTGATGCTAAAGCTCAAACCCCACGACTCCAGAGCAATGATAGATTGGCACCGCTGGGGGTGAGGCTAAGTCACCTAATGCAGGCAATTTCGTTCATCCAAAGAGGTCGACGAAGAACTTCTTACATCTAGAGAGGTTGGTGAAAATCTAACTCTTTGGTGATTGTATTGCTTTATGCTTTCTTCTTCCAAATAATGGCGTGAAGAGAAAGAGAGTGTTGTGATGCCTAAAACCTAGATAGATGCATCTGACAATAGGTAGCATGAGATTGATCCTTTTTGTTTTCATATTAACAATTTAATTTCTAAGATCAAAGGACAACTTCATATGTAGACAAAGTTACAACATAAACAAAGTTATGGCTAAGCCAACATAAATAAGTTTATTCCCATGGAAAGCTTGAGTTGCAAAAGTGTTGTTACATAATTCTATGGCCGAAGAAAAGCAAAGACATGACAAATGCAAGAAGAATATTGTCATATGTTTATTGATGTTGCATGTATGTAACAAATAACTATGGTGAGAAACAAGTTCTTGCATGATTAGGAAGTGAAAGGATGCATACACCTAATTTTCTAGAGGCATTTTAGAGTACAACCAGATTAAGCAATAGAATGTGGCATGACTTATTGGTGAATTGGAAGTTAATTTACATATTACACATTTATGTGTATTTCTATCATAGACTGTCAACTAAGCCTTCCATAATATGACAAGTGTCATGCACATATAGTATGCTTTTCATGTGGCCAGGGTTGTGCCAACTGTCAGATTTGTATGGTGCTAGTTGGTTCGCATGATTATGTGGAGTAGATGTTAGATTCATATGGTGCTAGTTAGTTGGCATGATTATGTGGAGTAGATGTTGGATGCATATGGAGTTGAATTGAATGTAATGTGTAGATGCATGTGTTGCCCATGTGCAAGTTGTGCACAATGAAAAAATGTTATGGGAGTTGATAATGTTATTATGCAAAAGTGCTTACTTCTAAAGTTGCATGACATGACTTAGGAGTGCATGAGTAGTTGAGGCCTTGCATTGTCTTGTGCAAAGTTGTTAGAATCAATGCTTTCATAGATGTGTGTATAGCCATTTCGCCAAAAACCTTTATCCATGTGTAACATATTTTAGCACATAATGTGCATGCATGTGACAAGTTATGACAAATAAAGCATTGAAGTTGAGCCATTGCACAAAAGTGCACGATGTACAAAATTATGCATAGATAAGAGGGGATGGTTTTCTTTTGAGAGAGTATGTTGTGAAGCTTATTTTGTATGTTGACAATCTCATTCAAGAGAACTTAATTTCCTCAGAGCACTTTTGCAAGGAGGTGGGTATGCAAGTTAACACCAACAAAACCAAGATCGTGCGATATTTTATAACTGAATGAAAAAAATCATCTTAACTTTTATTTTGAAGTGGGTATCTTGGAAGAAGTAACATAGTACTAATATTTGGAATAGACTTCAACAAGCCTAGTTTAAAAACTTGTAAGAGGAAGAGAACCTGGGAGGCTAGGGATCACTTTTTGCATTGCAAAACAAAAGTAGAGAGGCTTTATGAGCGTGAATTGTGGATTAGCAACAGTTCAGAAATAAAATAGAGACAAATAGAGAGGATTAAAAAATCCTCGATCACAAGCAAATCTAAAATAAAAGCTTTTGTTCTTTATGAGGTTCTTTTAGCAAAAACATGTACCTTCCTTATTGAGGTAATTGCTATGGTTCATCTCTTAGGATATTTGAAAAAAATCAAATAGATTGAAGCTAACATATGACCCAAGGTTGTCACTAAAGAAGTTTTGAATGAGAGAAAGAAGACTTGGATCAAACAAAACATCAAATGGATGAACAAATGGAACATCAACTTGCATGCATGTCTAAATAATAACAAAGAAATAAAGACATATGTTATGGATAAATTTCACAAGTCTATGAAAAAAGATGCTAGGAAGAAAGAGAAAATCACGTGATCATTGCCAAAAGCCCTATATAGGAGGAAACATCACTTGAGAGCAAAGATGCTCATAGCCCAGTCGAGGACTAACTCACATCATCTTTAGTATGAAACAAACAAATAGAAGAAGCCAAAAGAAGAATGGGAGGAAATGTACGTGTCTTTTGCACTTTTGTAGTAGTTGAGTCAAAGAAACACTTTATTTTAGAGTGGAAAACTTATAGCGACATTCAAACTAATTGTGTAGATACTTTAGCAACAATTTCTTTACAAGATCTCTCTTCATTGAAATAAATAACTCACAATTGCACCTTGGTGTGTAATGGGTACACCGAATAGTGATGGAAGTTCTTGATTGATATGTCTTTAAGTGAATGATGATTGTCTTGTATCCCTATGATCCCTAACTTTTTTTGTTTTTTCGATTGTCATGAATTAATTTTGACAATCTTAATCGATTTGAAGATCCCTATGTTTTTCTTAGTAGATACTTGAAATGTGTGAGCTTCCATGTTTGGTGCCTATGCATTTCCTTTCTATGTTCTTGTTCATGCATTGCACTTGGGTTCACTTACATTTCAATTGTCATCACCTATGCATATTATTTGAAGCATGTGTGTTTGTTTATCACAAGCCCCATATTTGACATCTTGCAAATATAAGCATGGTCACCACCTACATCATTTTTATGTGCCATCTAGACTACCATCATGCATCCTTGCATGGTATGTTACACGATATGAAGATCGATCAAAGTTAGCGATCCTCATTGCTTTTATAATTTCACACCTTTGCATAATTTGGAGCTCAAATGGATTAAAATTAAATTTTGAAGGGAAAATTTTTGATTTGTTTGAATTTGTAGATGATATGGGAATGCTCTTGAGACCTAAAAAATGGCGTTCATTCTAAGTCATGGGAGCTAGTGTGTGTAAAATTCATCCAAGGAACAATTGTCATGGAAAATTGACAAAGGAAAAAAATCTATTTAAAAAAATATCAATGTCCCAAAATTTGTATCTCGTCAAATATAAAAAATGTATAGAAGCATGCTATATTTAAAGAAGGTGGGGGGAGTGGTTTAACACTAAGTACCCATTTATCTCTTTATATATCTCCCTCTCTTTATCTCATTATCTATCTCTCCTTCGTTGTTTATCTTTGGATCATTGGCATGAAATGACTGATTGATTTTTTTGTATTTGCATATGCTCTTTCCCTTTATATCTCTTATCTCTATCTCTCTCCCACTCTAGTGGAGCTAGATGATTTGGACCAACCCATTTCATGCTTGACTTTTTACATTGTAAAAGTACCATAGCTTGATCATTAATGTATGGTTTTCTATTAGAATGCTTGACCATAGTCCTAAGTGTATTACATAATGGAATACTTTTTGCCACTATGTCTATGCAGTTTTAAATCTTAGTTTTGTAATCCCATGATTGCCAATGATTTTATGTTTTAGGAAATCTCTTTGTAATTGTCATGGGTGGTAAAGGTAAAATATAAAAATAATTATTCATAGGAAGGTTATGCATGTAATCATGTTCTCTACTTGAAGCTAAAAGGTACTTTGATTCCACAAATTTTAGTTCACCATCATACATAAATAAGGATATGGTTTTCCCATACACCCTTTGGCATACTATAAACATATTAAAAGTAAAATTTTGGTGGGACTTTCTCAAACTCTTTAAGCTTCTAGAATCAATCCACAATGTGGTTTGGAACTCCAAATCCAACCAATCCTTAATTGTTAGAGTTGGCTATGATTGGAGCCACCCAGGATCTAGGACTTCATGAAAGCACAAGAGAGATCAAATGAGAGAATAATGCTATTCTATCAATGAATGCAAAAGATTGCTAGATTTACAAGAGATTGTTATTACAATGTACATGATATGCCTTGCTTATAAAAACAAGGTGAGAGCTAGAAAGGTGGAGTAGAAAGTGGAGATATTCCTACAACATGTGACAATTAGAGGATGATAACTACTTGCACATGTGGAGGATAAGACAACTCACTCCAACTATCAACAACTCAACACACAACTAGACTCAACTAGAAACACCTAGAAAACTCACTAAGTCAACTTAACATGTGTGAATTACGTGTCATGTGTGAATATTATTTAACTAGTAAATAGTTAAATAATGTAAATTATCCACACAAGGGTAAATCGGTTAGGTGATAACCCTATTCACACCAACACCCCCCCTTAAGTACAACTTAGGGAGTAGCTGATTAAAACAAGATGAAATGATGGATGGGTCCCGGCTACTAGGCCATGTTAGGTACCCATGTACAACAAATCTCAAGTGGAGAAAAGGAGAAAACCTCATGGGACAAAACTCCGCTCCAAAAGTGAGAATGCATGAAACAAAGAAAGTGAAAGAAGTGATAGTAGGACTCATCATGACCCCCCAAGGACAACTTCTATCACATATGTACAATCAAATACCCCCCCCCATAGGAGAGCAAGTGTGAGACTATAGGTCCCCCCCACAATGAAGTAGCTTCTATGCCGATGGTGAATGCCTGAAGATGAACATTGGAAAGTGTATTGTACCTACAAACAACATTCCTCCCCTTAGGAAGAAACAATTACAAAGGCTGATGACGAAGAAACTCCATCTCAAGGTATGAGGGAAAAAGCCTCATGATGGGTGTCTCTAAAAACTGCTCAAGTGTCCACATGTTAGAATCAAAGAATGCTACAATGCAATGAGGTGTGACCAATCCAAAATCTTGTCTACTCATGAAGAACAACCTCCAAAGACGAAGTAGATAGGATAACAGTTGTGCTATAACTGTCATCAAAGAGGAGAGATATCCCCTCAACTGTGTCCTCCAAATCTATAATATGAGACTCACAAAACAAGTCTGATATACCTGCCAAGAAAGTATCCCACAAAGTTGTCTGAAAGACCTGAATGATCCTGCTCTACTGAAGTAGATGAATCCATGTCGATGTCGATCTTTGAAGAAGGAGGAGGTTGAGGTGATGGACGCTCATCACTAGTCTCATGAACCAAAGTGGATGAAAGAACACTAAGGTTCAAGTGACCAAACTTCTCCTTAAAAACATGATTCACACTTGATGCATGAGTGTGAATATCAATCAATGGATCTACATCATCAGAAGAAACAAAATGGGAGAAGGTATACAAGCGAGATGCATGATCAGCCATCCTAATAGCAATGATATCTCTACTCTCCAAGTCCCGTATGATCCCAGAATCAGGAGTGAACTCAACTATCTTACCTGCACCACAATGAGTAATCTGGTAGATGGAAAGGAGATTGGATGTCAAGGAAGGTACACACAACACATTCTTGAATGTGTTCTTACCAACATCAATAGTTCCTTTACCAGTTGCATGCATATATGTATTGTTACCCATCAAAATAGGTGGTGAAGTACATGACTCAAATGAAGAGAACATCCCTTGTGAAGATGCCATATGATGAGAAGCCCCTGAATCAAGAAGCCATCTCTCTGACTGAAGACTTGTAGAAGAAAAGAGTGCTTGTTCTTTTCCTTTTATTGTCCCATTGGCAATTCCTGTTGTCCCTCTATGTGTAGATGATGATGGTGTCGAAGAAGAGGATGTACTAGGTGATGATGATGGCATTTGGATATTGTGTGTTTGAATAATCTGAGTCAACTCATCAATTTTCTTCTCATAACACTTATGCTCATCATGTCCTAGTTTCTTGCAATATGTACACTTTGATCTCTCCTTCTTAGATGATTCCTCCTTGGGAGAGGATGAGGACATAGGTGATTTGGTTGACTCTTTTGCTTGCTCATTGTTCTTGAAATCCTTAGGTTTCTATTTCTTGTCTTTGCTAGTTGAAGCCTTTTGATCCTTTGTACCTTGATTTGCAAGAAGAGATTGAGGTATAGGAGACTTCAATTTTCCCATGTGTACTAACTTAGCTTGCTCCTTTTTGAGTGATGCAGCAAACTCATCAAGTGAAGGAATTGTGAAAGCTTTCCCAAGTGCATCCATAGTAGCATAAAAGGTAGAAATAATAACTGAATAGTCAGGACCAATCTTGACAAGGATTGAAAGAATCAATTGAGTGCCCTCTTTCTCAATTCCACATTGTTTGAGATGCAATCTAAGTGATTTTAGTTTTGTGAAGAAATCTTGGATGCTTGCAAAGTCGGTTGGATTCAAACCAATTAGTTCATTCTCTATTTGAAACCTCTCATAGTATCTTGTTTACCAAAGAGATTTTCTAAGGTAGTCCACACTTCATTAGGTGTAGTACAAGATTCAATATGAAAAAGAAGATTAGGATAAATAGACAAGCATAGTGTTCCATAGGCTTGATCACATCTATTGTACCACTTTCTCTTTTCTACAGTTGCTATAGGTTCAATTTCTGTACCCATTGTTACTCTATGAATTTTCTAACTTCTTAAATGAATTTCTATTTTAGTTTTCCACTCATGATAGTTATATGGTGTGAGTAGAAGAAGTTTGTTTGGATCCATGATGCAAGCATACAAAAAAGAACACAAATACACCCCCTGTTACTTAATCAAAGAGATTATCCCCCCAAAAAAGAATGATTGTGGCACTTTATACTTAGTATGATTTAAAATTGTCCTCAAGGGACCAAAAATGGGAAAGCATCAAAATCTCTTAAAAATGAGATTCAAGGGAGATTACAGCCACTCACAATGATTTACCACAACAAACAAATCCCTTCAAAACAAGTTTCACTTCCTCATGTGTCAAAATGCCAAAGTTATCACTCAAAAGCTAAAAAATTGACAAATTGAACAAAATTAACTTGGAGCTTAATCTGAGAAAAGTGCACGAATGGATTTGAAGAGCTCTTGAATACCTTTCTGATGCCACAAGAATCATAAAAATCAGAGATTGTGGCAAAAAGTTGTGAGCTTGGAAGCAAAAAATGAAGATTTGTCTTCAAACTGTTGTAGTAGTCACCTGCAGTAGAATTTCAGAAAACTACTAACACCACTATGAAGCACTCTTTGTTAGCTTTCCAACGATATCTCGTTTGCCTGGTTTTGCCTCTGTGGGCAAAAGTTATGCAAAAAAGAAAAAAAGTCCCCTTTTAGGGCTTTGAGGGTCAAAAAAGGCCCCTAGTTAGCAGAATATTCTTCAGAGACTGTCGGAATATACCCTCAGCGCTGCAAAACCACCGTTAGGTTCCAATACTGTCCAAAAAAGTCAAAAACTGCCTTTGTTTCTGTGAAACCACCTATATACAGTGAAACTGCTCATTTTTTGGTAAAACGACCATAATGGTCAGAAACTGCCAATATGTGCACGAAAAACCGCTTAGTGCTAAAACCACGTTCTCAGAAGACGGTATGTATTTATCCAGATAGGAGCAATTTTGGATACTACCTTTGACCATCAATGGAATAGTTGACAGAGACCGCCAAGTGTAGACTTAAAATGACTGCTGCCAAATGTCGTGAGACTTTAGACTGAAACCGCTAGATGAATATGCCAAAGATTCACTACACACCGACCTTTGCTTATAATCGGCCGCCAGAGAATTCAAGGATACACCAATAGGAATAACCAATGAGTTTATAAACTTTTCCAGTTTGGATTTTTAACGCTTAAGATAGTCCTTGGCCGTTAAGATCACTATCGAGGCAGTGGATTTAGCTGCTGAAAAACATGTAGAACTGTCGTTTAATTCAAGTGCCTGCGAGTGGTTCACATTTAGATCTGCCTGCCGATAAGTATTAACCAACCACAATAAAAATTTAAAGACCGCCAAATGTGAATGGTTCAATGAGATTTGAATGTGATCCACAGACTGTTTAGATGCCGCTTGTGGATAATGAAATGCTTGCGAGAGACCCGTGAAGATCTAACGGTCGATGGGAATGATAACCGCCATGATTTGAAAACAATGCCGCCGGAAGGTCCTTTGATCGCATATGATAGGAGAGTATGCAGAAGTGGGACCCACGCCATGTGGGACCCATGCCACGTGGCGCCCACCTGTGGCACTAGTACCTGCGTACCCTACAGAGAGTACTCTGCCACAGATATACAATATTTCGTAGAACATATACAATATTTCGTAGAACAGAATTAAAACAGTCTGAATTTTAAAACCTTCAAACAAAAAATTTACCCAGTGGACAAAGGACGCAATAGATTTTGATGCTAATGCAGGCCCTGCACAGAGAATCTACAAGATTATGCAAGAATATTCTCTGCGGATTCCATACGACCGAGGGCAGAGGCAAACAATTTTGGCTTTTCCTACGATTTTGTCTAATTTGGATGATTTTATAGTCGATCTCTAGGTTTTTAGGCGTCTTGAGCATGATGGTAGGGTCAATTTTTTCCCACACTACTCTGAAATTGTAGATGCTTCCCGGATCAGGTCAAAGAGCCCCAAATTGAAACCCTCGTCAATTTTGCCTCCGATGTCCGGTTTGGACAAAACAAAAGGTGTTTTTGACTATTTCGGCTGCTCCAGACGTAATGGTGAAGTTTGATTTGCAACAACACACACCGAAATGCACCTAAAATACTTGGGCAAGAAAGGGAAACCCTCACAAAACTGGTATTCTATCAAGTTTTTCCAATTCTCCATGTCATCATTCAATGCAAGAGAAGAGCATACTCAACTATCAAGATCCACCATGAATTGCACTCAAGATGTCTAAAAAATGACTAACACAAAGTGATTCTTTCTAGTGCTCTGATACCATGTTAGAGCTGATTAATGTGTTCTTATACTATGTTAGAGTTGGCTATGATTGGAGCCACCTAGGATCTAGGACTTCATGAAAGCACAAGAGAGATCAAATGATGGAATAATGCTATTCTATCAATGAATGCAAAAGATTGCTAGATTTACAAGAGATTGTTATTACAATGTACATGATATGCCTTGATTATAAAGACAAGGTGAGAGCTAGAAAGGTGGAGTGGAAAGTGGAGATATTCTTACATGTGACAATTAGATGATGATAACTAATTGCACATGTGGAGGATAAGACAACTCACTCCAACTATCAACAACTCAACACACAACTAGACTCAACTAGAAACACCTAGAAAACTCACTAAGTCAACTTAACACGTGTGAATTATGTGTCATGTGTGAATATTATTTAACTAGTAAATAGTTAAATAATGTAAATTATCCACACAAGGGTAAACCGGTTAGGTGATAACCTTGTTCACACCAACATTAATATGTTGTGGCAAACAAAAATTTATCTTTATTTTCTAGAGACAAACCTTTGGAAGACATACTTTCTTTGATATTTGCCTTTTGAAATGGTTTCTTGTGATGGGTTTCATAGTATTTGATTTTCTGCACATCCTCTAGGCTTTCATTCAATCCTTGCAAAAAGGCAAAAGATGGATGACTATTGATCACAATCCAAGATGGTATAGGGAAAGAATGGTGGTTCTGGTACTTTAGTGGGGAAGGAACCAGAGCTATGTGTTTAGAAAGGGTTGGAATCACTTTGTTCGTGACATGAAACTTCTTCCAGAGGACATTGTCTCCTTTCACAAGGCTTCTGATGCCTAAATTGTAGAATGTTTGGTCTACAATTGTCAACATCCATACTTGTAATTAGTCCCATGTTGATTGTGGAAACAAATATTCTACATAGAATCAAAATAATAATAATTTTCATAATTTCTAATACTTGTTTTTGGTAGCCTATTCAATTTCAACAGGAACCTGGCTATGAAAAAAAGCAATTTATTATCTATTGAAGTCCATATTAGTACAAAATGAAGGTTTCATTATTCTATCAAGTTACAGTTGAATGCATTGCATGGCTTACATAATTCACAATCCATGGAAATTTAGATAAAATAGAGGAATGCTTCATTGCTAGCCCATTCTATCTCTTCCTCTCTATTGTCTCTCTCCCCCTTCTCTCTAACTCTATCTTGATATATATCTTTATATATCATCTCCTCTCTCTAGGCGCCTCCAAATTGATATCTCTTGGTGCATAAGATTGTTGTATTTAAGATATTGTGAGGCCTACATTTTTCATTTCCGTTCATGTGACTATTTACCTTACTATTGTTGATACTTTTTATATTTGTGGGACTGTTGATCTCGGATTTATCGAACTATTAAACCTTATTATGCTAAAGGAAAATTAATTGTGTGATGTTAGATAGATGTTTATTTTATAGGAAAACTAATTGGGTGATGTCTGATTAATGTTTACAATACTGGGAAAACTAATTGGGAGATATTAGAAAGAAAATTATAATGTGATTTCATTATGTTTATACTGTGGCATGTATTAAATTTGATTCGGCTATGATATTATATGTGGAATTAACTTTGAAATCTAGTGTGCAGGTATTTCTAACAAAACTACAGACACAGGTGATTATTCCACACCTTATGTTGTAATCCCTTGTTAAGCCAATCTGGTTCCACGAGGAACCAAGATCAACCCTGTGTTTGGTACAATGTTGTAATGTTATAATGTTGTCTTGCATGAGGTTGAATGGGTTAGGTCTACCCTCTTGTAAATTGAATTATGTTATGTGTTGTAAGAATTGTTTGTTTGGAATTTCATTTTTTTATTATTTTTTAATTTTAAATTTTTGAGATCCTTTGTTTGTGCTCTAACTTGACCCTGGGTGTCCTAACTAGGTTAAAATTGACCCTAGGTTATACCCCATGGGTCTAGGGTCCCTTTTGACTAGGGTAACCTTTGGTTAACCTCTGTATGGTCACCTTAACTTCAGAGTGAAGTTAAGTGACAAATTTGGAGGTATGGGAAGGATATGATGAGTGGAATCAACACTCAAACCCATTCCCAAGGCTTGAAATGACTCCATGATCCACCAATAATGGAGGGGCTTGTCTTCTTGTTCCCTCACTTTTGGTGAAAGTCCCCATGAAGTGGTGTGGTCCTTCATGAGAGAAAAAGGAGGGGAAGACAAGTGTCACCCACTCCCTCTTTAATTTTATTTTATTTTATTTTTATTTTTATTTTTATTTTCCTCCCATGTGTTGGAAAAAGACTTGAGGTATGGGTAAAGAAGACTTTGGTGGAGGAGCTCATGAGTGGGGTTATTTTTTTAAATCCCACTTGGGATAGTGGAAAACGGGGGTTATTTTTTTAATCCCACTTGGGGATAAGGAAATTGGTGGAATTTTTTTTAGAAAAAAAAAAAAAGAGTTTTAGAGGGAAATCTTAGTGTAGAGAGGAGTTAGTTTTTTTTTTAGGAGAAGGGAAATTGGAGAGGAAACTGGAGTGGATCTCTTCATCAACTACTTCCATTAAAGGGCTTGTTAAGGTTGGTATACAAGGCCTTTTCTTTGTATGTTCTGTTTCTTGCATGATGGATTTGTGAAATGAAATTTGATTTGTTGTGTTGTTAATTTTGTTATTGTGGGAAAATTTATTTGGGTGTTGATAGAGCTTCTTCCACTTGGGAGAAATGCTCATCAAGTATGGGGTAAGGTAGGAGTGATCCTTCTCGAGTTCATTTCATGTTTTAAGAAGTTGAAAGCCTTGAGGGCATTTGTGTGAATTTGAGAAAATTGGTTATATGGCTTGAGAGCCAAATATGATATTCCTTGGAATCTGATTATCTTGTTTGGCTTGAGGCCATGAGGAAAATTGTGTTGAATTATTGTGAAGGGTGGTACTCTAGAGTTGAGTGTGTCCACTCTCTTACCCCTCTGTTGATGGTGTCAGATTGTCATTGATGTCAAAAAGGTTGGGTTGATATTAGTGAACATCTAAAGAACACTAATGAGGAGGTAAGTGCAAGAGTTTGATGTTTGGTCAGTGTTCATGCTTCATCAAGAGTTGTGTGAAGTTGTTGACAGGAGTTGTCATATCACAACTTGTTCAGTATGCTTGGTCAGTGTTCACAATTGTCATGATCTTTACAGATGCAGATATCAGTTGGAATATATGTAGTGGCAGTGACTTGTTCACACAGTATTCAGTGACATACATACTGCGATTAAATATGGATGTCACCATCATTATTCTCGTAGTGTTGTTTATGGTTGGTGTTACAAAGTGATGTTTGGTTGGACATAGTCATGGTATTTTCCATCACTTTATGTATTCTCTGCATCCAAGGTTATGTTCTGCAGATGTCCTAAGATCTATTGTCACATTGGTGTGTTTGAAAGAAAATTAGGTTTTTAAGTTTGTCTCTTGAGATACTAATCTGTAAATTCCTCATCCTAAATCCCTTAAGGTGCTTTATTAAAACCTAATACTCTAAAAAGCATTTTTGTTATGTTTTGTTTGTGACCTGTGATATCAGGTCAGAGTCACTTAAAGTGACCTACAGAAGGTTTCAAGTTACGTGGGCAACCAGCCCCTCCTTATGTCTTAACCGGTGTAACCTTTCCTCATTGAGCGCCGCAAGTCTTTGCTTTATGTGTCACATAAGCTATTTTTTCATAGCTTTATTTTTAGTTTGAATCTTGTCATCGGGCTTTCCTTTTTATATCCCATGAAATTTAAAAGCCATAAAGCCTTTTTAAATGTCTATTGGGATTTTGTTTAAGGCCCTTTCTAAATATTAATTTTTTTATCGGCCTATATTCATATTTTTTAGAATTTTAAATGGTGAGTCTTATTTTAAAAGGCTATTGATTGTCTTTTGTGGTCATAAGCTTTTTCTAAATTAGAATTTTTTTTTTCTAATTTAACAACCCCAAGAGATGATATCAAGATTTTATTTGGAGATTTTGTAAGGATCAAATGAAAGTTTTTTCAGGATTTGAAGTTTTTTTGTGTGAAGCTTTTTATGTGGAGATTGAGGAAGATTGACAATATTTTCATTGAAGTTTTTTTTAATAGAAAATCAAAGGTTATATGCAGATGGACAAAGAAGATGCAAAGGAAGATGAAGATGAAAATGGCAGATTGGAAGAAAATTTTATTGAAAAAGAATATCAAAGAATATGAGGGGTTTTTGAAGACAAAAATGACATATATAGTTGCATGCCTTTTATTCTTGCAGGATATGAAGAGTCATTTTGCAGGTTGTTGAATATTGAAAAAGTTTTAAGGGAGAAGGAATTTCAATGATCTTGCCAATCATGTTGCAGAGAAGAAAATATATATATGTATATATGATTTTATTTTTTGCAGAGATGAGAATATGAAAAGATTTATTTGAAGACATTGAAGAAAATAGGAAGTTGGATTTTGAATCTAAAGGGTCATTTGCAGATAAAATGAAATATTGTAATTTTTGTTATGTGAAGTTTTTGAAAAGAATTTCCAGGTGCTTCAACAAGACTGAGGAAGATGGAATAATATGTTTTTGTTTCCGATGCAAAGTCAAATTAACTTTGTTACAGGGGATTGATTTTCTTTTGAAGAATATGAAAGGTCATATGAAAATGATTTTGTAGAATGTTGAGAGGTATCTCATATTAATTAGCTTCACATTGACAGAGGTAGTGTGTGGAACTGTATACAGAAATGAAGACATTTTCTATGACATCTTCTTGAATGATATAGATTGAATTGAATCAAGCAAGAAGATAATATGAAATTGAATATGCAGAAATGATCTAAATGAGGTGAATGAATTGTTTGAGCATTAGATGCAGGATTGGAGACATACATATGGAGAAATCACATATGGAGCTTGTTTGCAGAAGTATGTAAAAGAAAATAGTCTTGATTTGAAAATCAAACAGGAGGTATAAGGTTGTATACAATGGTGCAAATCTGATTGAACGACAATCATGTCTTGCACACAAAGTTTGATGTTTTGTTAATAGTGATTGTGTTTGCCAGTGAGGCATAGTATGCCAATGAGGCTTGTGGTCAGTGAGACCGTGGTCAGTGAGAACTCTATTTATGTCAGTGAGACATTTGTAAGAAGATTTTTCATTTAAGCCAGTGAGGCAGTTCTGGAGTGGTTTTTCTACCCTTGGAGGGTTTTCCACTCATGCAATTCTTGTGTCTTGATTCATATTGATCTTCTCTTTGAGGTTGTATGTTTTACTCATGAGTTTTGTTTATGTGTTTGACAAAGTTATGTGCATATGTGTTTGACAATTCAATGCTAACTTTCTCTCCTTGTGCTCTCCAAGTTAAAGTTTGTAAAAAGATTCAAAAATTCACACAACACTGATTCACCCCCCTCTCAGTGTTGTCCTTAACTCCTACATCTATAAACTCACCTTTGTTGAGTTTTTGTTGTGTAAATTTCCTTGGGTGTAAGCATGTTTTGGAGTGTTGTTTTTATCTTGTTGTGAAGTAGTATTGGATCCCCTAAGTGTGTGGATGATCTCCCTAGCTCGGGGGTGACCCTCTTGCGAGTCTATGGTAGGGAGGAGAGCAAGTTGAGTGGTATTTTCTTCCCTTGTTTGTTATGCATGATTTTCTTGGAGCTTATTGTGAAGATTGGAGGAGTTTTCCTTGTTTAGAGAAAATGTTTCATTTCCTTTACTTGTAAAGAGAGCTTGGTCTCTTAAAGTTTCATCCTGGTTGAGTTCCTAGAGGAGAGATTTTCTCCCTCTGATGTTGTAAAAATTGTTATTTTCGAAGTTGAGAGTAAATCCTCCCTTAATGTGTTGTTAGTTGTGATTTAATAGTTTATTCCATTCTACCATTGGTATGAGAAAGAAAGAAAGAAAAATTGTCTTACAAAGGATGTTAGATTTGTCTATTTTCTTATAAATCTATTTAATTAAGAAGCTGTGAAACTAGTTGTTGATGTAGACAAAGTTGTTAAAATTTATCTTTTGTAATGTTTAGTGGAAATGTTGAATTTAATAAATTAAGGTAGTTAAAATTTTGACATTTGAAAGGGAAAAGAATTTGTGTTATATTCATACACTTTTAATTGTTATAATGCAATTACAATTATTTCCTTCCATTTATATTATATGCTCTTATATTTAGATTGAAATTAGTAACTTGAAATTTAAATTTAATTAAGGGGAAAATAGGTTTTAAATATCTATTGTTCTTTCACTATTTCTGTATGAAGTATAATTTTGGAGTTGCAATTGAAAATTAAATTTGTAAGAAAATATATAAAAAAAATATTTTATCATCTTGCCCTACAATTATTTGACATATATATATATATATATATACATTTATTTTGTGTTTTTTTTTAACTAAATAAATAAACTGTGATTCTAAAAAAATTGTGAATATATATATATATAATTGAAATTCTACGAAAGTTAAAATGGATAAAAATTTATTAAGTTGCAGTTTTATTTTAAAAAAATACACAGTCAAAATTTTATACAACAAAGGTGGGGGTTTTAACCCCCACCGAATGATAATACAAAGTGGGATGTGGGTGGGGCTCCGCCCCTCCCCACACCCCCATCTACACTAAAGCCTCTGTGGGCTGCCCACACCCCTCCCCTTGTACCCCGTGAACACCGAGACCTCCCACTGCCCTTCGTAGTAAACGTTGCCTACGGACTCCCTTTGCCCACCGCTGCCATAACTCCCCACTCTGCCGTGCTTCGGCTGTTCTTCGCTCGCCGCCCTCTGCGGCCACCAATCACTCTGCCCTGCGCCTATCTTCGCAGCCCCATCACCACTGCGGCCTCTTCCCTCTCTGCCACTGCCGCTACCATGCCTCCATAGCCTGTTCAAAACCCTACACCAAAACAACAACAAAATATATATGTGTTAGGGCTATATTTTGTGAGCTCATAATACATTTTGGCTTATAAAATAAAAAGCCTTGTTCTTCTTTTATAGAGATAACCTAATATTTTAATACTCTAAAATATTAATGTATAAATATATATATGTTTTATTCATTGTTATGAATTTTATACGGGAGGACATGATTTTAAAAAATATATATAATAACATATATATTTTATAAAAAAGAAAAAATATATATATATTTAATTATAGATTAAAAAGAATAATATATATATACATGTTTTATTAAAAAGAAATTGAGAATTTGGAGTTTAATTATTTTCAAATGAAATACCAATAAAACAAAACAAAAAGAAATATATAAAAATATATAATGATAATAGAGGAGAAAATGTGTGGCAATATCGAAATGGACTGAGGACCATTTAGGGGCTAATTTGTTATCAATTAATTCAAACGTTGAAAATCAAATTGAGCATAAACCTAGTGAACATCATCTAACAAAGATAGTAAGTCCTGCATAGAGAATGCGCACGTGTAATATCCTGTTGACATATGATTGTTTACGCCTTAAGCATACGCCACCGAGCACGCTTGCGCGTGCGAGGGGGCTTTCTAGAGAAGCAGGGAAAATTTTTTATATTTCGTGTCATGACCACATGACACATGTGGGCATGACACGTGTGTTGCGTGTTGTGACCGCATGAAAAATGTGTGCATGACAATATCTATGCTAGTTTTATTTTATTAATAATATATTGTTTACTTTTTTTTTTTTTTATAAACTATTTTACTATGTAAATTTTTATTTTACTTTGAAAAAGCCACCATTTATTATAAATGATAAGTTGTCATGAGGTGGAAAATTAATGTTTGTTAGACACAACATCACATGAATCAAGATCCCTAGATGTTTCAAGTGCATATAGGGATGAAGTAGTAGTTAAGTCACTATCATAGGCTACAAAAGATGTGTCATCATAAAGCACAATGACATAAAAAATGAGGTTGGTAAGGAAGGGGGAGAAGACATCCACAATAACAATCTAATAGTGAAAGACACATTAATAAGGATCAAAGAAATAACAAACAATAATAGCCCAAAAAGATAACACAATGAAGCACAAATAAAATTAGATTCAAACCCCAAACAAATTTTAAATGAAAAGTATACAATCAAAAAATATAAATAACCACTCTCATGTGGAAGGATAAAACCTAAAGTGAAAACCCTAAGTTGAGTTGTGTAAGGAAGTTGAGTTCACTAAAATGTAAATAAAATAAAATAAATTTATTTATTAAAATTTAGGTTTCAACCATAACTTTTGAACTATAAGAATTGCAACTTCTTAGATGTGTTAAAAGAAGAATGACACAATCTAAATATAGTTGTCCTTAGAATATGGCTAGATCAAATATATGAGTGTAGAAATAAAATTCAGTTATTAATGAAGGGATTAATGTGATCTAACTATTGTGGCAAGGATTAATTATTTCTTTAAAAAGACAACAAAGAATCAAAAGGACATCAAAATCATCCCACATTATTAGGAAGCATGCCAATTCTAATGGACTTCCTTAGATTGTAGCCTTTTCATACCTCCATACAATCCAATCTTAAAAGAATGATGATTAAACATTAAAGGAGAGTTGATATACTTAAGACTTTTTAAATTTAATTTTTAAGAGGTAAAATATTATTGTTTGTATAGAATATGTTTGTACAATTATAGAATGCATAATATTATGAGTTTAATGTTTATTGTATAATAAGTTTAATTTTTAAGAGTAAAATATAATTATTTGTATAGAATATGTTTGTACAATTATAGTATGCATAATATTCTCAGTTTTTAAAATTTTAGGTTTTAATATTTTATCGATTTTATATTGTAGTTAATTTTAATATTTATTCTATAATAAAATAAAAATATATTTAAAAATTAATTAATATTTGTGAAATTTCTTATTAAAAATTTGATACAATTATATTTGTTTTATTTTAAATCTTATTTTGCAATTAAATATATAATGTTATATATTAAAATGTATATATCTATTTTACTATGTAAATTTTTATTTTACTTTGAAAAAGCCACTATTTATTAGTTCCTGCTGTAGGCAAGAATGCTAATGCATTCATGCAAGTTCTATTATTTTTATTCAATGAACCAATCAACATTCAGAATTAAAATCAATTGACTAAATATTCTAATGTTTATTATTTTTCACCATATATTTCAATATATTAATTCTTTTTATCTGATATTTTATTGGATGACAGTGTCTAATAGTCTTATTAGCATGATGTTAGCAATTGGCCTCATTTGATTTTATTAGTTTTATGAATTGACCATATTTTGTGGCTACATGGGACTCTTTTGTCTGCCATACACAATAATTCAATATAAGAAAAAATATTATTGGTAAATGCTTTTATTTTTGTTGTGCCTAAAGTTTGTAGTCTTTGATTAAAAAAAATGATTGGTTGAGAGGTTTTACCTCTTGTTCTCGCCTTCACGTGAATTGAGGGAAGCAATGAATGCGATGGTGACTTTAACCCTACCAAAAATGAAATCAATTGAATGTGCTCATAGAGAAATATCAAATCAATTTGATATTCCGTAGCCAAAATCAAATAAAATAAATTCTAACTTGTAAAAGTTGAGCTCTATTAATTTTGAGCATGCGCAACTACAGTCTAGAGAAGACATGAATTATCTATATGTCCAATCAACTTTTTAAAAAATGATCTAAATGATCTCCAAAAGACTCAATTTTCAAAGTGAATAATAAGAAGGAAAATATGATAGCCCATGAAATGAAATAGAAGTCAAACGAAATTTATGTCAAACAGTGAATTCATGCCATAAAATTTCCTATGCAGCAGAAAAATCATTGATGTCCTTTAATGTCCCCTGCCAGATACTCTGGATGAAAGCCTTTAAAGCAAATAAGTTAGGCGAGCATATGAAATTGCAAGATTTTAGGCGAGCTGAATAGGAGTGCGAACATATAACAAAAGAATCGCCTTTGGACGAATCAATCGAAGGACGTGGAGGAAATCTTCTTCATTAAAAAGAGGTATTTACATAGACTCCTAGAAATTAAAAGTTTTTTGCTTGAATCTGCAGATCTTGAGACTCAAAATTCTACGATGTGATGGCAGACGAACAACAACACTTTTGTCTACAGAAGGTCTGGGTAATTTCAAATTCTTTGATGCATGATGCATGTAGGACATAATATCCTCTACCACTATTCTCTCATCAACTGATACATCCTTTCTCTTGAACGCAGGCTTCACATAATCCTTCCTGCCTATCCCTAACTTATGACTAGCCATTTTCCTTTTACTTGAAACATGATTTGCATCGAATTGAATCCTCCTACAGCCAATTGAACCTTGTACATCATGTATCTCACACAGATCTGTAGCAACATGGTGGATTTTCTTCACAGAATCATCATAGGGGAAGAGATCCGGAGTTCTCAACATTTTTAATGCAAATTCAAAATTTGATGTCACTAAAATTATTGTTTCAAGCTAAATTCCAGTAAAATAAAAATGAACTATTGTCCCCATGAGTATGAATACCAATTTGTCAGTTGGATTTGTCAATAACTTTCTTAATCTGTGTCTTTGTACATCCATTCTCCTTGAGAACTTTGTGGAGGTACTTTTCCTTTTCTTCAAGATCCACATCACCCAAAATTCTCACTGCCCTTGTGGCTAAGATATTAAGAATTGCAAATTTTTGTTCTGGGTGGTGGTGTGAGCTAGTTTGAAGATTACGATTAGTGTTTGTCTTCTCTCTGTAAACATGGTGGCCCAACATACCATCAGGTTTCCTAGAAAGCAACATGCCTAGCTAGAGAAGACACTCTCCTCTTCCTCCTCTATGAACTTGATTCATTCTGATACCCTATTGTTGTGGTTATAGAAAACCTTCAAGCTTTCTTTATCTTAAGGCCAGTAGGAACTGCCGCTATCCACAAATTAGGCTCACCAAATTGCTTTTTAAGTGGAACAATTCCATGACCATTTTCTCGAAGTATTCCATATACAATTGCAACCACGAGTGACAAGGGAGATCTCATCACAATCCCTTCTGTCTGTTCATATATTTCCTCTTTGGAGCAAAAGCATGTTGAATTTATGCACAACCCATTCAATCGATTCTAAAACAAACCCAATCAAAAGAAAAAATTGGGGATCAAATGGACATAAGCCAGTCAGTCCACAATTATACAATGTTTGGTAATAAAGTTTAGTTGGAATACTCATCCTTGAGCAAAACAACTGGGCCTTTCAAAAATTTCAAGAGGCCTCCAATGATAGGCCATGGAGATACTACTGGTAGGAGATTTTTACTTCATCTAGACCCCAATAACAGTGAAACAATTTTTGCAAGTATAATAGTTCATATCACCAGGAAACCTATTTGCACATACATGTTTTCCATGAAATCAAGCTTTACCACACTACATTCTATGGACATTTTGGACAAATCTGGTGAACCCACTTTATACATCATTACAATGTAAATGCCCAAGACCTCATATTGCTCTCTTGTGGATGGTATTTTCCATTCGCCATTCATTAGTGGTGAATTAGTGGCGATCAGAGTGCTCAATCAGTTGTGCAACATCTAACTACAAAGAGGATTGACCATCTCAGGGCTCACACTAAATGTCTTGTTCATGACTCATTGGTTAATAATACAATTCAATATTACTTAGTCACAAAAAACTATTCAAAATGATAAGAGTATTTTTCAAAGTTTCAACCTACCATTGACAATGATTCTTAGATAACCCTTGTACCTAATCTCCCGCCCATGTTGCAGGTACTTGGTACATATTTGTTTGCGTCTACTTTCGAAAAATGTCAACTGTATACGAAAATTTCATTGCATGAAAAGTTTACACTAAAAAAGGTGACTATAGTTACCTATTTTTTGGTTCATTGCAATATCTTAATACTTATTTCTACATATGCTATATATTTATATTTCTCATCGTACTTATGCATTTCTAAATGACATTTGCAATAGATAATATGATAGCTGACCCTGTTTACAATGACACTTTGTTCTGGACCTTTGTAATTCTAATAATCGACTTGTTCATATTCCTTGTAGCTATCTATTTGATTGATAGAACTGGTCATTTTGTAATATTCTCCATCTGCATCTTACTCATATTGTTCTATTGCTCCACATTTAAATAACTATGCATTGCATATCGTCTCTCCTAAATGGATTTTATTTCCTCTTAAGAAATTGTGATGCCCACAACAAGACAATTTCACTCAGTGCAATCGGGAAAAGTGTTGAAGATAGATTGCCAAGCAGTGGAGGATGCTCTTCAAGTATTCACTGCTCACAAAATTGTTGAAGACTCTCCCAGGATGTTATACTTTTCTAAAATAGTTATTGTATTTTTATCCAATGCCATGGACATCTTGCAAGAATCTACTCTCTTTAGAAAGATTGCTTTTGATTGCATACAAGACTAGCTCATATCTGAAGAAAGGCTAAATACTAGTCTCAGGACTTGGTTCGACAGTTATTAACCCATAGGGATATTCAGATGCGATTGATGGAGAGGATGCCAATCGACCTATGTTTTTGGTTCATGATACTCATGTTAATGATTACCTTGCATCTTCAAAGTAGCTCTTGTCAAATAATATAATCCTTTTTACAGATGTTCAAGCATATTTTTGCTACATTTAATATATAGTTTCATTAATTTCATATCTGTTCTTCACCATATACATGTAATTGGAGATATCTGTTGTTCTCCATCATGATACACACTATTTTTGAAGTGGATAGAATGCATATCTCCTCTGCTATGTTTTTATTTCGTACACCTTTTAAAAAATTGTTACTATATTGTAACAATATTTTTAGTTCTATGTACCTTTTGCCAGAGTTTTAAGAAGACTTATTTCTTGCAACGTAACTTTTGCAGGATATCAAAATAATCAATTGTATCCATGTGACATAGTGGTTGCGTAGATTTATTACAATTGACAACAACAAGAAAATTGGACTATAAGATGACAAATAAATTGCTAGACCAACCAAATAATGAAGACTATGCTAGAAAGTATCAACCTACAATAGGTTGGACAATCAGTCCTACAAACTTAAAAAATTCAACAAAAGAAGTAAAATATATAGGTGTCAGCAAACGTGGAAATGGTCCTTATGGAGCACAAATCTAAAGTTGTTATTACAATGAACGTAAATGGCTAGGTACCTTTGATACAACAGAAGATGTTGCATATGCTTATGATAAGGCAACTATATCTATCAGAGGCATTAATGTGAAGACCAATTTCTTATACAAAAAATTAGAGGCATGAAAGAACATTTGCAAACCTCTGATAAACGTCCCTAAATGTAGAGGTGTTAGAAAAAGTCGATGGGGTCGTTACACTACAAAAATCCTAGACCCAAACTCCAAGAAACGTCATTGGCTTGGAACATTTGATACAACAGAGGAGGCTGCATATGCTTATGATATTGCAACCATTTCAATGAGAGGAATGGAAGCCACTATAAATTTCATTCACATGACTGCAAATACAGGTAAGTTCATTTCTAATCAATTCATTCATCATTTACATTAATTCATTTCTCATTCAAAATTGAATACAAATTATACTGACTCTGTCAATATCTTCCAAGATGCTTACAATGATTTTACATGCAATAATTCAAACATTGAACATTGCTCTCTTGATGCTAAAATGTACAACACTGGTGAGCTACTGAAAAAAATCTTTGCACTCTTCATTACCAATGATAGAGAACAATCAACAATTTCTTCTAGGTTATTCAAACAAATTCCAACTATCTGTCTCTATTCCTACAGGTAGTACAAACAATACAATGTACGATGCTATTAACACCTCCTCCATCTCAGTTTTTCAATCTGCTCTTCACAACAACAACAATATTAATATGGAAACAGGCTTGTTGGATGAGGTGATCCAGAAGTTCCTTCCTCAATAGGAAGAATTGCAACTCTAGAAACACACCATGACATTTTGTATACAAGTCATGGGTTAATGTTTATATACTACATTCTAGTTACAATATCTCAAATGCATTAATATCTATTGTTAGGGTAAAATGTGGCTTAATCAAATGAACAATATCAAACCCAAACATCAACAAAATAATGAAAACAAGAAAGATAGAAGGAAATGAAACAAATGAATAACAATGCAAACCTTCCCTGTTTCAAAGCTTCTGTTGTTCGCCTATTACAACCGTCCTTTGCTGATGAAGTAGGCCCTCAGTGAGTGCACTCTTTTAGCTGCGTTGTAGGATGTCGATAATAAATGGCTATATTGATAGCTATTCCTGTGAAGTAGAGCTTCAAAGCAAAAGGGTGATCTCAAGCGAATAGTATTGGGGTGCCAAAGGCATGGGGGTAGAATTCTGCAGAGTTACAATACGAATACCCTGGATGAGTAGAATGGAGGGATGAAGCTTCTTTTATAGACTTGGAAGAATGAGGATCAACGGTTGAGAGAAGATATGAAGATCAATGGCTAGGAATAAAAGTAAATCTTTTATTCACAGTGGATTATGACATTTGAATTAAAAATTCAGAGTGGGGGACAATGGGTTATGACAGTTGAATTAAAAATTCAGAGTGGGGGACAATGGGTTATGACAGTTGAATTAAAAATTCAGAGTGGAGGATAATGGGGAACATTGAATTAAAAATTCAATTTGTGGAGGATAATGGATTTAAAGATTTATTTTGGAAAATGGAGGATATTAGCTAATTAAATATTAAGAATATTTAATTATATGTGCAACATGGTGAGGTGGATTAATGAGGTGGATTTAGTGAGGTGGATTTTATGCTTTGAGACATTAGAAGAATTTAGGGATTTTAATTAAATAAAATAATTTTATTTAATTGTAGGATAGTGAATCGATTAAATAAATTTAGAATATTTATTTAATTGATAGAAGAATGGAACAAATATTTAGAATATTTATTTAGGACGAATCGTGTCATTTTTAGGCGTATACATCTATCACTCCTACTACAATACATATAAAATCAAAAACATATGGCAGATACTAGCCAGTATGTGGCACATGTTTAATACTTTAGCAAACTTAAATTGCTACCGATATTAGTTTTAACATCAACTAACAAATCAAACATCTAACGGCAGGAAGCTGACGCAATGCGTCCCTTGTTATAAATGATAAGTTGTCATGAGGTGGAAAATTAATGTTTGTTAGACACACCACATGAATCAGGATCCCTAAACATATCAAGTGCATATAGGGATGACTTGGTAGTTAAGTCACTATCATAGGCTACAAAAGATGTGTCATCATAAAGCACAATGACATAAAAGTGAGGTTGGTAAGGGGCAAAGATATCCAAAGACTTCCTTAGATTGTAGCCTTTTCATGACTCCATACAATCTAATCTTAAAAGAATGACAGTTAAACATTAAAGGAGAGTTGATATACTTAAAGCTTTTTAAATTTAATTTTTAAGAGTAAAATAGTATTGTTTGCATAGAATATGTTTCTACAATTATAGGATGCATAATATTATGAGTTTTTAAAATTTTAGGTTTCAATGTTTTATTGATTTTATATCTTAGTTAATTTTAATGTTTATTGTATAATAAGTCTAATTTTTAAGAGTAAAATATTATTGTTTGTATAAAATATGTTTGTACAATTATAGTATGCCTATTGTGAGTTTTTAAAATTTTAGGTTTTAATGTTTTATTGATTTCATATCGTAGTTAATTTTAATATTTATTCTATAATAAAATAAATATATTTAAAAATTAATTAATATTTGTTAAGTTTCTTATTAAAAAATTGATACAATTATATTTGTTTTATTTTAAATCTTACTTGGCAATTAAATATATAATGTTATGTATTAAAATGTATATAAATATTAAATATTTAATATATATAATTTTTATTTTAGATTATTAAATATAGTTTAATAAAAACTTGTTAATATAATATTTAATTAACTATAATATTAAATATGTAACGTATAAAAATATTAAAACTAAATAACAAATATAAATAAATTATTTAATTAATTATACTATTACATATATAATATTATATATTAAAATGTATATTTTTTTTTTATTCATGGGTAAACGCTTTTGACCGGAGCTATGAACCGGTTACAATTATCAGGTGGGCAGGGGGGAGACTGGACCTTGTGACCATCTTTACCGCAATGGAATTACTTAGCCAATCGAGCCAGGGCCCCTGCCCATATTAAAATGTATATAAATATTAAATGTTTAATATATATAAATATTATATATAAAATACATAACAATAATATTAAATATATAATATTGGATATTACTTTTTATAATATTTAGTATTTTTTTTTTTGTAAATAGCTGCTAGGGGCAGCACCCATTATATTGATATCAAAAAGAAATACAAAAGAGTTTGTATACACCACATCTGAGCTTACAGCCATAGCTTACTGCATATTGCATACTACCTTCTACCCTTTCTTCCTTCCCACATTTGATTCTACCCCACCCAACTATCTAAGGCCTGAGAAACAAAATGGCCAATACAGTGTATATGTTGGAAATAGATTAGAAAATGAAAACTACCAATGCTAAAACACAGACTGCATGCACAGGTCTTCCACAATCAGTCATTGCCACCTTCAGCTTCCTTGGCACGCCTAGCCGCGATAGCTCAAGCCACCACTGGACACTCTGCGCCACACGTGTGATGGGTCGGGTTGTCAGCAACTTCCTCTAGAGTACAAACGTCATTCACAACCCAATCTTCACCTTCACCTAGGCCCTAGAACTGCCTATCATTGGTGTCACCACTTGCAGCCAGACCTTCCTCCTCCATGTATCGCTTCACCCAACCAGGGTTCAGAACTTGCACCACCCCTGCCATCTGACCCAAGCAATTGATACTCCTCTCAATTTCATTCCACCTGCCTTCTAGCTCAACTGGCCTCAGCGTCCACACCACCGAGAACATCCTTAATTCGGCTCCCTAGATTTTGGTCACGTAATAGTTGTGGGCCAGTGGGGAGTGGAGATTTTCATCAATATTATCCAAGGCTGCGTCTATCTCCCCCAGGGGAGAGTGCAAGAAGAGCTGTTGACATAGTAACTTTGCCTTGTCCTTGCCTACCCTCATGTACACCAGGACCGTGAGAAACATAGTTGTTATGTCCGTGTTCACGTGGTACCGATGTGTGGCCTGTAAGGATTTCGGGCCCAAAACCTTCTTCATGGCCCACAATACCAGCAGGTGATCAGAGATAAGAATGCCTTTGAGCCTCTTATCCAATACCTCTCCTCGAAATGCCATCTAATGCTTTGTTGCTTCAAGGCAGATAGGCGTGTCCATTGCTGCGAGCTCCACCTTTCCACGGGAATGAAAGCAATTGATATGTTTTCCTTTCTTTGAGATCCTAGATTTATAGAGCTCAACATCGAACATTAATGATTGGGTTGGTGCCATCATTTTTCCACACAAGACCAAGATATACAATCTTGGAAAACTTGATGAGAATCCTGCCACTGGCCCTATGTTGTACCTCCATCCATTAGAGTTGTGCCATTAGTCCCTCCGTTGCTATCACTTCTGTGTGCGGACATTCCCCACGCTTGCCAATTAAATTGCCAACTTTGAGAGGAGTTTCCTGACGTCATCTGAGAGTTAGCTTTGCATACCTTAAGCCACCACCTTCGCTAGCTCATCAGCCTTTGCATTCCCTTCTCTATACACATGGCTTACCCTGAAGTCCTTAAAACCTTCCAAGAGTTGCTTTATGGGCTGCAGCCATTGGCCAAGGACCCAGTTTGGGGTGTGGTTTTGTCTGATTGCATTGATGGTGTTGAGTGAATCCCATTCCAGATGGATCTTTTTGACTCCTAGTTCCCTTGCCAGCTGGAGGCCTGCCAAGGCTGCCCTAAATTCAACTTGATTATTGGTCATCACCCCTATGCCAATCGACTTCTAGCCCAGAGTGTTGCCTTGCTCATCTCGATCTATACAACCAACTACACTCAGTCCCGGATTGCCTTGAGAAGCCCCATCAAAATTCACCTTAATCCAGCCAGGATCTAGTGGAACCCATCTCACATTCGCCCTTTTCTCATTCTCCTTTTCCTTCTCCAGACATGGTGGGGATTTTGAAGGCCGGGAAAACTTTAGAGATTTTGTCATCCCAACTTGAAAATTCCTTCTTCTTCTTTAGCCTTGTACTCATGGCTTCATTGACTAACTTTGTGATAAGGGACTCAGCATTTATGCACAGGGCTTCTAAGGACATTTCCTTACCTTGAAAGATGTGTCTATTGTGTTCCTTCCAAATCTCCCAGATAAGGGAGGACGAAAGTATGGACTAGATACTACCAAAGACTGCCCTCTGATGGATAATGGGTCACATATTAAACCAAGACAAGATGTCCTGAGGAAGCAGACTGTGGAAGTTTAATTTTCTCATGAAGAAGTGCCAACATTCTGCTGCAAAGGGGCAATTCAGGAGGATGTGATCTGCATTTTCAATGTTGTTTTTGTACAACAAGCATCTACCCAGCACTACTACCCCAAATCTTGCTAGCCTGTCCTTTGTGAGGATTTTCTTCTGAATTGCCAGCCAAGAGAAAACCCTTGCTTTTGGGAGATTATGCTTGTTCCAGATGAGTTTTAAGGGCTAGTTTTGTCTTGCAATGGCTGCTTCTTTGATTCTGTAACCGCATTTGACACTATAGGACCATGTAGTCGATCCAGTCCATTTGATTACATCTTCTTGAACTGAAGGGGCCAGTGGTCTATTCTTCAGGATTGTCTCCAATTCTTCTTTCTGGTCTTGGGGTGCCTCAATTTCTGCCAGGGATTTCTATTCCCAAGAAGGTACCCCATCCCTCTCTGTTATGTTCCCAAAAGTTGTAGACCTTGTGGCCCCAAGCCCTTCTTGTTTCCTCCATTATCTCAGCCAGATCAAGTAGATTGGCAAGGGTCTCTCCTCCACCCCAGGAGTCCTTCCAAAAATCTACCCTTTGTCCATCTCTAACCTCCCAAGTGATGTGTTTAGTAATGATGTCCCTGCAATCTAGAATGTAGTTCCAGATCGTAGACCCCCTTGGTGGGTCCAGGATGGTGAGGATTCTAGTATCCTCATCTGAGTCCAGATACTTCCTTCTGAGAATCCTAACTCATTTCTGCTCTCCTTTCAAGTATAGGTTCCACACGAGTTTGGCCCCCATGGCTAGGTTCATTATGGCCAGCTATCTGATGCCAGTTCCACCTGCTTCCTTGGGGGTGTAGACCTTGTCCTAGGCTACCAAAGGGATCTTGTGTTGTTCACATGATCCATTCCAAAAAAAATTACTGATGGTCTGAGAGATGACTTCTTCCACTCTTTTGGGGATTTTCAGACAAGTCATCGAGTACATTGGGATTGCTGAAAGGATTGACTTCACCATTAAGAGCCTGCCTGCCGAGGATAGCCACTTCCCCATCCATGTTCCTAGCTTGTTTTTGCACCTGTTGATCAAATTCTCCCAGTAACTTCCCTTGTTGGCTCCTACAAAAAGGGGGGTTCCCAGGTATCCACCAAGGAAGTTGGCTACCCGCAGGTTGAGTATTCTTGCCAAATCCCTTTGAACGCTGGGCTGGGTATTTAGGAAGAAGACTTTTGATTTTCTCCAATTGATGCTCTAACCTGAGGTTGAGCAGTATTCATCCAAAAAAGTTTTGATTGTTCTAGCTTCTCTTTTGCATGCTTCACCAAATAAAATTGTGTCATCAGCAAATTACTGATGGGTTATATTTTCCAAACCATTGGCTACTCACACTCGTTTCCACTTTCCCTCTCTTCTAAGAGCAGTAATACCTCTTCCTAAGGCTTCTATCATGATGATCAAGAGGAAAGGGGATAGGGGGTCCCCTTGTTTGATGCCTCTAGATGAGGCAAAGAAGCCATGGGCCAAACCGTTTACTAGAACATAAACTTTTGGTGAGGAGATACAAATGCTGACCCAATCCCTCCAGTTGTTGTTGAACCCAAATCTTTCCAAAACTTCCATCAGGAAATTTCTATCCACTAGATCATAGGCTTTGAGGATGTCCAATTTGAGGATAATACTAGCTTCTCTTGCTTTTCTGATTGAGTGTATTGCTTCATGTGTAATGATGATACCTTCCACAATGGATCTCCCTGGAACAAATCTCGTTTGTTCCTCTAAAATGCTTGATTCCAGAACTTCTCTTAGCCTGTTGGCTATTATTTTGGTTACAATTTTGTATACCAAATTACATAATGCAATTGCTCTGAAGTCCCCCATCTCTTGAGGGTTTTTCTTTTAGGGACTAAAGCCCGGAAAGTGTGATTAAACGATTTCAACATTGTCATCTTCTTCCTAGACTCCTCAATAGCCTTCGTAAGGTCATCCCCCACTACCTCCTAGAACTTCTAAAAAAATTGTGCCATGAATCCATCTGGCCCTGGGGCCTTATCAGGGTTAAGGAGAAAAGCGGTGGTTCTTACCCTTCTCTTTCTCAATTTGTTTGTATAGTGCCTGATTCTGTTCCTCTGTTATCACTATGGGGATTAAGGCTAGAATTTTGTCTTTGACTGCCCTTTGAGTTGGAGCTTCCTTGTTCAAGATGGATTCAAAATAGGATACTACTACCTAGTTGACTTTCTCTATTGATTGAGTTATGTTTCCATCTTCTTTTTTGATCTCTATGATCCTATTCCTGCTTCTATTTGCCACTGTAATTCTATGGAAAAACTTGGTGTTCCTATCTCCTTCCTTCAACCAAGTTTCTCTAGACTTTTGCCTCCAATAACTCTCTTCTCTCTTCAAGAGTTCAGTCAACTCTTCCTTTAAAGCTTTTTCTGCAACAAATTCCTCCTCCCCCATCCCATTCTTGATTACCTGCTCATTTAGGATGGTCAATTCCTGCTCCACCCTCATCTTTTCCTAAAAAATGTTTTTGAAATGTGATTTGTTCCATTCCCTTAGTTTGGATTTCACATATCCTAGCTTCTTGCTCAGGGTGAAAAGCTTTGACTGATTTACAATTTTGACTTCCTCCCACTAACTAGCTACTAGCTCTAGTAGGGATTCATCCCTCAACCACATGCTTTCAAATTTGAATGGGCAACCCTTGGGGGTTCCCCTGGCAATATTGTTAGTTAGACTGGGTAGTGGTTTGAGCTAGAGAAGAGCAGTATGTCTGCCTCTGCTATTCCAGTCTGATCTTCCCAATCCCTAGCTAGCAGGAATCTATCCAATCTTTCCGCTATGTTTATGAATCCCTTCCTTCTATTTGTCCAAGTGAAGGTGCCATTTTTTGTGGGAAAGTCTCTGAGTTGATTCCTATCTATGAAGTCTTGGAATTTAGTCTGTAAATTTGTCAATCTAAATAGGCCTCCCCTCTTCTCCTCGTTACTTATGGTTGCATTGAAGTCTCTTGCTACAATGCCCCTCTCCACTCTAAAAAGCCTCATTTTCTCTGATATTTGCTGCCATAATGCACTCTTTTCTAAAGTAGCCGTTGGACCATATATATTGATTAAGAATAAGCTCTCATTGCTTTGTAGTAATCTGCCTTTCATAATTATCCACCTCCTACTTGACTCTACTAATTCTCCTTCCAAGGTTAGGGGGTACCATAGTACGCACAATCCTCTTGAGGCACCCTCAGCTTCACTGAATAGGCCTTTCCACTGTCTCCAAATTTTTAGTCTCCCCTCACTTTCCTCCTTTCCTAGTTTGGTCTCTGTAATAAGATTATGTTTGCATTTGTTTGGTCACTTTGGCGTTTGACCAGATGTCACTTGTTAGGGGCATTAATGCCCCTAACATTCCATGTTATCACCCTCATTGTTACTAGGGAATGAATACATCCTTCCCTAATATTAGCTTCATTTCCCCAGCTACATTAGCTGCTATTTCCAATTTTGCCTTATTGGATTTGGGTCCCCTTTTCCCAGTCTTCTTGATATTTGGTTTCTTCCTCTTGGATTGAGTTTGTTCCAATGTTCTCTCATCCCAAACTACCTCCTCTTCCCCCCCAAGTCCCCCTTCTTCTTCCTCCTCAAACTCATTTTCACTCTCCTCTGCATCGGCAGGGGTTTCAATTTGTTCCTCTTCTTTGTTATCCAGAAGCCTTTCAAGGGTTGACTCTTCTATTGTTAACACATTCCTCCCTTGGGAGGTTAGTTGGGCTTCCTCTTTGGGTGAAACCCTTTGGGGATTTTCCTCAGTTTGGAACCCTGACCCCTTATGGCCCACTTCCGAGGGCTTATATATGACTAGGTCCCAAGTCTCTGTATTGTTACAAATTTCTGAGAGTGTTGGAGAGGTGATTCCTTTCTCTTGACCAAGGTTTGATTTGCTTGCCCCCATGTCCTTTATCAGCCCCTCTTCAGCCCTGAATCCTTCCCTTGGGTTGATTGTCTGGTTGAGGCCAAGGCCCTTTTGCTCATTGGGGATTTCTTCTGGTTGGGTACCTTTCTAGAGGTATCTGCCTTCCCTGTCAATATATGCCATATTTTTGCAATCCAAGTACGTGTGATCACAAGATTTGCAGGTTGCACACAATTTCATTTGGTCCTCCCTTAACAGATATTGTGTCCATTTTCTCCCATCCACATGAATCTCCAAGTTCTGAGGTAGGGGGTGATGGGGCTTTAGGCCTATGCACATCCTCACATAGGTGCCTTGGATTCTTTCCTCAATCATTTTGTCGATTGCTAGAAGAGACCCTATGCCCCTTCCTATTTCTTCTAGGGTTTCTTCCCCCCAATATTCTGCCGGTAAGTTGTACATACGAATCCAGACCGGCCCCTCCCCCGTCTTATGCTTCCATGGGTCAAAATTTGGATACCAGTCGATCAGGTGCATACCGAACCCATCCAGGATGTACAGTCCACCCTTTAGGGCTTCCCACTTTTTTGTTTTGTAGGGAATTCTAGCAGGAAGAAGGCATTTGGAATTGCTATGATTTTGGTTTGTTTTCCCCAAAGTCCCCAACACCATTTTTGAATTCTTTCAACTTCCATCCATCCCCCACCCCATTTGACCACGACCCCCTGATCCCTGAGTTTTTCTACAGATTTTTCAAATTGAGATTTGCTCAAAGTTATCTTAGGTCTACCAAAGTCGGGATTATCGACCATACCTTTTGTAGTATCGGGGGCATGCAGATCTTCTATCGCTACCTCCTTTTGTTTCCAAGGACCTCTCTGAAGATCACTTTGTTCCCTTGATTCATTGTGGCGCTAGCTTTCCACCATGTTCGCCTTGGAGTTTTTTTCCCTGAACCATCTATTTTGCCTGGAGATTGAGTTCCTCTACTCTTATTCTTCCTAAATCTGCCTTGCCCTCAATTTTTTTGATTCCACTGGTTCTGATGAAATTGTTTCCTTAGTTGCATCCAAGGTAGGTCCTTCCATGGGCTCCATCTTCGGTGTCTGCGAAATGCATCCTGCCCCTTCCGATTTGGTGCACTAGCTGCGGACAGGAAAAGGTCTGGCCTGCATTTATCCACCCATCTTCCTCCTTCAAAAACCGATTGTGAAATATGCTTGTTTTCCTGAACTCGTCATTTCGCTCTCTCTCCTTCTCTTGAGCGCCTATCTTCCTCAACATCTCCCCAAGCTCTTCCTCCTAAGTCGCCTATTTTTTTTTTGTCTTCCTCTCCCATCGCATCCCCAGTATAAAATTTTGCTTATTATAGTTATGTTATAATATTTAGTATTATTTGACATATTATAATACTACGTAAATAATACTATATAAAATATTAAATAAATAATACTAAATACTATATAATAATAATTTTTATAAGGTTAAGTCATAGGCTTAAGTTTGTAGGTTTGTTGGAGACTGATTATGGTTCAAATTATAAACTTTAAAATTTTATTTAATAGTGTCCCTAAATACAATCTATAAATAAAAAGTAATACAACCAATGTATACAAATGGTATATTTAAATTATCAAATTTATTTCAACTATTTAGGTTATTGTGATTATCCCTTACAACAACTTAATATGACCGAGGAGGTAAATGTAGCTATAAAGTGCCCCTCAATTTACAATATATTTAAGGAAGATACACTCCACATAACGACTGGTTTCTTGGTCAAGTTGTATAGTAAAAGAGCCAACATTGAAAAGAGTTTGAAAGTATACTTTCAAACTCTTTTCAATGTTGGCTCTTTTACTATACAACTTGACCAAGAAACCAGTCGTTATGTGGAGTGTATCTTCCTTAAATAGCTCACTTAAATTTCCCTCTTTCAAGATGTTTCCATATTGCATGTAGATGTCATCATAGGCAACAATTCAAATATGAAGTGTTGTTTCGTTTCGACAACTCTTTTGTTGCAGAAAGTACATATTCTGTCTTCCCAAACTTCTTTGGGAATCGTCCATCTACTAGTTTAGCATCTTAGGTGATGTGAACCCAAACTCAGCTGTGTAATTAGGAGTCTAGCTTTACCCTTAATGTCGACATGCAAGTAGGCTTTTTCCTCGTGTTCCCACGTGGGGTTGAACTCTTTGACATAATGCAATTTTTTTCGACCAAGCAACTTAGTCCACATGGCAGTCCTGAATTTTTCCAACATGAACTATTTAATTTCAGCTTTGGTTTTAGGACGATCTTGGAAATTAATTTACCATTTGCTCAACCACTTGTTGTTTTACTTCATCCACGTCTTTTTCCTACGATCTAACATTTCCTCCACCACCAACTTAGGCCAATGTTGATTATCCATGTTTTCCACCTTCTTTAGGTAGCAAAGAAGCTGAATAACTGCAACCGCCTCCAACGGGAAGGTGCCCGCCTCAGCTAAAAGAATCTCATAGGGAACAGTAGCCTTGACTTTAAGAATACTAGTGGTAAGGTGTTTTTGAACTCTTTCTAATTGTCTCCATTTGTGATTTGAAACGTTGCTCCCCCAAACCTTGCAGCCATATAGGATAACCGGGGTGACTAACAATCCAAAAAGAGTCTTCTTGGTTTTCCAATCCCAAAGCTTTGCTTTCCTACATCTATTCTAAAGCATGTAGGAGGCTCTCCAACCCCCTTGAATCCTCTTCGTCCTACGAGTGTCCCAACTGAGTTTGTTGTTGAAAATAATACCAAGGTACTTGTATTCTTCAACAATTTCCAAAGCGTTTCCTTCAAAAATTAAGTTGGCATGCTGCTACTTTCTTTTTAACGAGAAAATCATGATTTTGGTCTTGCTAGTGTTCACCTGCATCCCCATCTCTTGGCAGAAGAACTCTAACTTTTTTAGGTGCTTTCTCAAACCATGTGCGATTTTGGCAACCAATATAAGGTCATCAACATATAAGAGTAGTTTCACCACAAAACTTGCTAGTTGGATACCATCTCGGTGTTGTTTAACCATTTTTCAAGCTTGTCAATTTATAAGCCAAATAAAGTGGGCAAAATGGGACATCCTTGTTTGACCCTGATGTCACTACCAAAACACTCCGAAAAACCCTCTTTAGTTCTGATTTTAGCTCTGTTGGAGTCACACAAAGACCCACAAGAGCCAAGATCATGTGCAGGAAATCTTCTAAAGGAGAGAGCTGCAAGAGGATAATGCACAAGCCAAAAACATTTAGGAATAAGTGCTTCACATTCTTGAAGTAGAAGTTACACTATGCATTATTGAAATGCAAATATATACACACCACCATTGTCTAATGAAGAGACAAAGTGGGGAGTTGAAGATGAAAAGCCTATGACACATGTCATGAGGCTGAACTAAAGTGTCTCCCTAATTAACTTATGTAAAGTGAAAATATTTCACCAACACCCCCCCATAAGTGCAACTTAGGGAGATTTACACAAGCTAAAAGAAAGAAAGATAGATGCATGAATGCATGGATGGATGGATCCTGGCAACAAAGGCCTAATAAGGTACCCATTTACAAACAAAATATCTCATAAAGTAGAGAAAAGGAGAAAACCACATGGGAAAAAACTCCTCCCCAAAAGAGAGAAAACAAAAAAGTAAATAAACTAGTGATGGAAGAAGGGCCCAAAAACCCCCAAGAATTGAATCCATCATAGGAGTACAATCACGAGTCCCCCCATAAGAGGGAAAGAAAGAGATGATAGATCCCCTCCACAAAGAAGTAGCTCCTGTGCCAATGAATGCTGGAAGACAAAATACAATCCAATGCCTGCAAACAACATTTCTCCCCTTAGGAAGAAACCAATCCACTGGTTGATGTAGAAACAACTCCCAAAACATGGATGAAAAGGGAATCCAAATGAATATGTGTTCCTCATAATACAACTCTAATGTCCTCATGTTGGAAAATGATGTCTTCTCCAAATCAGGAATGTAATGCCCAATCAAAGAAGTAGAACCAGGAGAGGAAGGATAGTGAATTGCATCTGAAAACATTGAGGATGAAGGTGGTGATGCAAAGCCACCTGAGATAGCATCAAACAAGAGAGATAAACCCTCAAATGTGTCATCCAAATCAGCAATGTGAGACTCCACAAACATAGATGATATGTCTGCAAGATAGGAATCCCAATGAGGTGGATCGGGAAGACTAATATTGACCTGTTGCACAGAATCACTGGAAGCCAATGATGATGCAACACTAAATTCTGAAGTAGCAACAGGTGATGGTGGAGTAATGATCTCATCAGGAGGAGAATTGATTGAACAAAGCATTTCAAAAAGATGATGTGAGAAATGAGGACACATCTCTTTCTCATGTTGATCACTTCCACAATATCTACAACAATTAAATTTATGTTTTTGGTAGAATCCCATCTCCTTAGATGATTTAGAGATCAAAATTACCTCTTTGTTCACCAAAAAATACTGAAATGTCATTTTTCCAAAGAAATAGAGATCTAAAAAACACATATACCTGATGATAGTTTATCAAAAAATAACCAGATGTCTGTGTGGAGGACTGAATCACCTTTCCAACGATATTTTGTTTGTCTGATTCCGACACCGTATGCAAAAGATATGCACGAAACACTAAAGGCAATGCTAAAAAAGAAGACTTGACTTCTGGGGAAAACATCAGGAATCTAAGAAATGATCAGCAAAAATTACCTACACCACTAGAAAGTTCTCTAAGTCCTCTTTCTAGCAATATCTTGTTTTCACAAAATGGAGTCCGGACGTGAAAGTTATGACAGTTTTCGTGAAATTGCTCTGAAAAGACACAAAATAGGGACGTAGTTTTGTGATCTAATTTTCTTGAAATCCGTGCTTTTTCTGAAAAGATCAAGAGATGCCCAAATGAGATTTTGATGTTGTTGACAAAACCCATAAATTATTTTTCTCCAAGATGCAACAATCAAATGCTAATGGCTAAAACCCTCTCTGATTCGAAAAGAACCAAACAGATTTGGAGCTCTGATACCATGTTAGAGTCACACAAAGACCCACATGAGCCAAGATCATCTGCAAGAAATCTTCTACAAGAGAGAGCTGCAAGAGGATACTGCACAAGCCAAAAACATTCAGAAATAAGTGCTTCACATTCCTGAAGTAGAATTTACATTATGCATTAATGAAATGCAAATATATACACACCACCACTATCTAATGAAGAGACAAAGTGGGGATTTGAAGATGAAAAGCCTATGACACATGTCATGAGGCTAAACTAAAGTGTCTTCCTAATTAACTTATGTAAAGTGAAAATATTTCACCAACACTAACCTCCTACATGCTTCAGAATAGATGTAGAAAAGCGGAGTTTTGGGATTGGAAAACCAAGAAGACTCTTTTTGGTTTGTTAGTCAACCCGATTATCCTATATGGCTGCGAGGTTTGGGGGAGCAGTGTTTCAAATCACAAATGGAGACAATTAGAAAGAGTTCAAAAACACCTTATCACTAGTAGTCTTAAAGTCAAGGCTACTGTTCCCTATGAGATTATTTTAGCTGAGGTAGGGACCTTCTCGTTGGAGGCGGTTGTGGTTATTCGGCTTCTTTGCTATCTAAAGAAGGTGGAAAATATGGATAATCAGCGTTGGCCTAAGTTGGCGGTGGAGGAAATGTTAGATCGTAGGAAAAAGATGTGGATGAAGCATAACAACAAGTGGTTGAGCAAATGGGATATAAATTTCTAAGACTGTCCTAGAACCAAAATTGAAATTAAATAGTTCGTGCTGGAAAAATTCAAGACTGCCATATAGACTTAAGCTCCTTGGCCAGAAACAAATGCATTATGTCAAAGAGTTCAACCCCACTTAAAAGAATCAAATGAATCGTTGCACCTTCTAAATTTTTCTTTGCTCCACCATTCTGAGGGACCTCTTACAATGTCCTTTGATATAAAAACACAGCAATGTCTCCCATTTCGCGCCGATTCTACCACAACCTACGCCATTATTCTTCTTCTCAGAAATACTCGTGGATTACCCCCAAATTCATCGAACCCGAAGACACAACTCCACTCATAAAACCCCGCTGGTCTAGACCCTCACCTGCAGTCAAGAAACGGAAAATCTCCCCTTACAAACCCCCGTCCTCTCTGGACAGAACAGGCCAGAAGCCCTACAGTCCGAATCTCCATTTTGATTTTCAGTTCAGCTACACTGAAACGCCGAGGGCTAATCCGATTGGATTCAGAGAGGCCAGATTTTCGCCGTTTGGCCCAGGTAAAATCGACAGAGAATGGACTGGTTGGTGTGCTCCCCATGCCAGTTCTGAGGTTACCTCAATTGAGGGAGAAGACGACAACCGAGATCCTCCTCCCAATGTTTACAAGTACGGTGGTAGATTAAGGGAGGAGATTTTGGGGGAGCCGCTTAGCAAGCAGGAAATTCAAGCGCTGATTGATCAATGTCGCCAGCAGAATACCAAGCGACAGGTTAATTTAGGTAAGCCTTCAATTTATAAGAACTGTTGCTGATAGTCTCGGGGAATATGATAAATGTGGCTGAATTTTTTTTTTATGTTAACTTTTGGCTTAGCTGTTAGATGGAAGGATATCCACTCTGTAAAATTCACACAGAGACTTTTGCACCTGGCGTTACCCATTGGGCTATGCCGCGTCATTCAGTTGGATGGGGTATTTTTCTTAATTTCAAAAGTTTATCGTGTACATTGGGGATTTTAGCCTGGGCCTTTTTTTTTTGAAAGGCCCAATTCTCTTATTACTCAATTGGATAATGCTTTTGATTGGTAAATTTGGGACATCATTGGGCCTCGGTGCGACTTGAATGGCGACCTTTTTCCCTGGGTGTGTAGCACGCACACTTTTCTGCTTGCTTGATCCTGGCCTTTGTGGCTGCATTATCACGGGGAGCTTGGTGTAGCCTTGGGGTTGTGGTGTAATGGTTAAAGGGTGCATGCTAGCCGAGTTTAAATACCAGAGCAGCAACAAGATAGCTATAGCTCGTGGAGGGTGTTTTTTTTTTTTGGAGATTTGAAATGAACCCAAGGTAAAATTTTTGGATCCCACATCCAACTTTCATCATTTTGACTAGGGTTCCAAGGTGTGAGGGATAACTCTTCTACCAAATTTGCCTAGGACTTGCACTTATTCTCCTCATATTCTAGGTTCTGGGCCCCTGCACTGAACAAGAATGTTGAACCACAACAATTGAAAATCACAAAGATTGTTGAATTATGGGTGAGAGGCATTTGAACATTCAAAGTTTATAGTCATAGTTCAAAATCTCAGACTCACAAAACACAGCAGGTCAAATTTTGACTTGGGTTTAGAACTCGACAAAAACTTAGCAAGAAACCGGCTTTATTAAAAATACACAAATTCATAAAATAAACTTAAATAACTGCAAAATAGTGTTAAAAAGCATCAGAAATGAGTTGAATTCTTGCATGGTTAGGAAAACTGTTGAAAATAGTTGAAATCCACAGCGATGGGAAAGAAAGTGAAAAAAAACCAGTTCGAAAAAAATTGGAAAAAAATGTGTTTTTTGCTACCTGGAGAGTACTTGCCAAAAACTTGGCGATAAACTCAGTGAAAAACATGGCGAGTATTCACTATTAACTTGGTGGTGAGTTATTGGCCGAGTAACTCGCCCAAGACATTTGACTCTTGAGTAACTTAGCTAAGTTTTTAACACTGTGGGTATATTCGTAGTGTAGGGTGCATGGTAGCATTTCTCACAATTAATATTTAATTGTGACCTGCTGCATTTGCCATGCTGTTTCATGAGATTTTTCAAACATTGGTTTTGAATTGTTTTATTATTATATATACATCTCTTTTTCTTGGCTCATTTTTACACTATAGGCAGAAAAAAACAAAACAAAGGCAGACTCAAAATTTAAGTTTTAGGGCTAGAAACTTAGGGTTAGGGCATTTGATTTTTAAAGTTTTAATATGAATATATTGTTGAACACATAGAAGTATTGAGAGGGGGTGGGGGTGGGGTGAATCAGTACATATTCAAATTCTTTCCTTTTAAATGCATTCAATCCAAACTGAACATTTAAACCAAATGAATCATAAAAGCACATACACACATGACACCAGATTTACGTGGAAACCCAAGATGGGAAAAACCACGGTGAGCAAGCTGCTTGGATCTACTGTCCAAATCCAGTCTCACAAATAAAATGAAGTATTACAATGAGTTTTATGGGCACCAACCCAAAGGAGACGCCAATCCCTTGTTTTATGAGCATCAACTCAAATGAAGCACCAACTCCCTGTTACAAAGTTTATGGGTACCAACCCAAAGGAAGCACCAACTCCCTAAAGTGCTACAACACTTACAACACTTACGATATGAGGCATCAACCTCTGCTCTGCAAATTTGGACTGATGATTCAATTACCTCCGCAACAATATCTTTGCTAACACTCTGACATCCTTGACTTGTTCTAATAACTCAGACACCTCCGCGCTATCATCTCTGATATTCTCTTGATCTTCTTGACTAATTCTGATAGCCCAAATGCCTTCGCAACATCAACTCTATTCACTTATTTTAATGACTTCAACACCTCTGCTCAAGCATCTTTGCTACCTTCCAGGCTCAAACACCTCCGCAATACAATAGTAGCTCTGTTATGGATTATGCATCATAACTTCCAGAGTTACTTCTCAATTTCTAGATCATTCATCCTTTTCGCACACACTCACTCACTCACTCACACACACTTGTAGCAATCTTCTTACCTTCATAAATATCCTTCGCAAGCCTTCAAAATATCATCTTTGTCGGCTTGAATGTAACGTGTAACATGAAATGTGTAATGACCTTGCTTGTCGGCTCCCAAATCATCTGCGGTAATGTAGGAGTGAAATCCCATAGTGTGGTTTATACCAAGAGGTGTACTGGACCCATTTTATGTTCTCCTTGCCTTTTCTGTTGGCGCACGCTTCCATACACACGACGCAGTCACTCAAATATGCCATGTCGGCACTGCAAACACTTATCCTTTCATACATTAGCTCCAGACCGTATGCAGTACTGGAGAAGAGAGATATCATCATGCGGTTCATGCCACGAACACTATACGATCTGAAAAACCTTCTCATGTACTCTTCTTTCTTTTTCATACTTTAGCTTGCTGACGCAAGCAATCAAACTTTGATGCCAATATCCTTTACACTGTCTAGTCATCCTGTCTTGACATAGAACATTGAAAAACACACTTGCGGTGATCCAAAACACTTGAAACTTGAACGGAGCATATATACTAACCATCTGAATTTATCTTTCAAACAACAAAGCCAAACATCAAAGTGCAGTGAAATGCAGTGGCTTTCTGTTCTATCTCTGATAACCTTACACAACAACATGACTTTGTTTTTACTCTGCTATCTCTGGAAAACTCTACGGTACTTTGTATCCTTTGAAACTTGAGTATATCATTCTTGTACCTTTGCTCTACCAAATCTCCAAAACGCCAAGTCATACATGCAAATGCGGTGAAATGCGGCAACGTTGAGTTTTATACCTGATTACCTTACACCATGATAGCCCTGTTTTTAGTCTGTTGACTCTGGATGTCCTTGCGGTAACTCTCATGCTCTGACTTGGATCATGCATACCTCATAGCTGTCTCTGGCTAACCTCCAAGCCGCGAGGCTAACCTACAATTCCCTGTACCTTTGACAGTTTGATAACTTAGACAATTTCCTTCATATCCAATGCAATGCTTTTCATCAAGAGACACTATATGTAACAATGACTTCATATTATCAATGCATGACATTAATCAAAACATTTTGACAACCTTCACCTCTTCATCATCATTGCTCCTTTGATCATCAACATATGCAACAATATGCCTTCCACATCACAACACCTCTGATCACTACTCCTTTGACATCCACTCCTTGGACATCAATGTTTCACATCACAACTCCTCATATCATCACTCCTTTGACATCAATGACAACATATGCAACAATCTCCCTCTTTGCCATTGATGGCAACACTAACCTGACATGCAAATTTTCTCCCCCTTTGACATCAAGAGCAAAGGGCCAATGGTTTTGGACTGTTGAATACTTCCATTGCTGGCCGTACATATCAGCAGAGGGCCGTACCATCATTTGGGGGTTGTTTGTTGAAGTTTCTTGCTTATTTCCTCTCCCATGTTGGTCGTTCAGCTTTGGAATCCATTGCAGACCAGTTTAAAGACAGATTTAAGGTGTTTGCAGCAGCGTGGGATTCACATTATTCTTTCAACCAGCTGTACCATATGCATTGGAGGACGTGGGTCATGGAGGGACTCACCTATTAACAGTTGCAGCTTCATTTCTCTTGTATTGGAGGCGTTTGAGGCCTTCATATCATTGTAATTCCTTGTAATACTCAATACTTTTAGTATAGTGGAGATTTGAGGCACTTTCAGCCATACCCTGTTGCTGGTTTGGCTACAGTATAAATACCAAAGTTCATATTTTGACATGGGTATGTAACAGTAATTCATTTTATGAGATTTTATGATCCAGGTCACTCTTAGTTTGCTCATATCTATTGTATATTTTTTGGGTTTGCACTATATGCTATATATTGTATGCTCCGGCAACACACATCTGCAAGAAAACTAAAACCCCTTCTGCATCTTCTATCTAGTCTGAAAGATCACACAAATAATAAAAATCACACATAAAAAGATCTTAAAAATTTACAAACAGGTACGACACATTACAGTGGTATCAGAGCCGAAGATCTTGCCATCCTGTGAGGTTATATTCAGACATGCAGATAAAAATATGAGACATGTAGCTTAGCTTTGCATGTGAGTGATCAACACTTGCATGAGTGTTCAGAGTTGGGTGGTTGATAGGTTTTGGACAGTGAATGTGAGATCATGGCATTTCTCACGGAGGATGATCTTTGTGAAAGAGTTTTTGATGCAGGTTTGAAGCTTAGAACTTTGCACTGGTCAGATGAGAGATTTCTCAGCGCTATGGAAGAAGTTGAGAAATGTTTATCTCAAGTTCCTTAACTTTCTCATGCAATGCCGCTGACTTTAGGCATTTTAAAGACTTGGTTGTGTGAGCCTAAGCTGTTGAAGCATCCAGATAAAAATGTAAGATTGGCAATTATCACATGCATTAGTGAAATCGTGAGAATTTCAGCTCCTGAAGCACTTTACAATAATGATTTAATGAAGGAGTTCTTACAGCTGATTATTGAAAGTTTTCATGGGTTGGGTGATACTAGAAGTCTATCTTTCAAAAAGATTGTAAAGATGTTAGAAATCATGGCTCGGGTTAGGTCATGGGTCTTTTTGATTGATCTTAAGTGTAATGATTTACTTCTTGAAATGTTCCATTGTTTCTTTGATAAAATCAGAAAATATCATGCAGATGATGTTAAAGCAGCCATGCAAACTATCTTGTCTATGATTTTAGATGAAGATGACGATATCACCAAGATACTATTATCTAACTTGCTAAGCATTTGGAGAAAAGAACAACTTGTTTCACCTGTAGCACATGAGTTATCAAGAACCTTGGTTGAGCAGAAAATTGAGAAAATTAGACATCTCTTGACAGAAGAAGAATGCATTGCTTGTGGTTTACAGGTTACAAGAATGAGCAAGAACCAAAAGAGAAGACAAGGTCTATGCTTCTCTTGCAAAGAATTTCGGGATCCTAACCATCAATGCACGAATAAAAGGGATCCACAAAGGGATGATGGTTTGGCAAATGAAGTTACTTTCAATGCTCAAGAGGTTGTTATCAGCCCTGATAACAAATCTGATTTTTATTAAAGCAATCATTCTTTTGAGCGAAGTTGTGATTTAAAAGTTATGGCACAAGAGGAAAAAGTTGTAGAAGATACTTCTAATGTTGGCACGCAAAATATGAGTGTCAATCACGAGGGAAACCAGAAGGATACAAGCCATGACAGTTCTGATTTTTGTGATAGCAGTTTGATTTGTTTGCATCAGTGTGAGGATACTGCTATTACACATGATGACGATGGTTGTGTGGACTCACCCAATGCAGACAGTCCAGTTCCGGGTCATAGTGATGCAATAGGTGTTGTGAATTCATGCCACAATGAGTTTGATTTGGTATATCAGACCATGGAAGATGGGAGTAAAACTGAAGAGCTACCTAATGGAGATGATTCCGAGGATCGTTTGACGGATATGCATGCATCTATTTTGATAGGGGAGGTGTGCATTGATATTGGCAATTCAGCAGCCTCTAGCATGTCAGTTGTGCCATCCTAGGAGATTCATAACAGTAGTAGAATTGATGAGGATGTGTGCGAAGTCAATAGCACACATGAGGATGCTTACCAATCGGTGAGTGATGATGATTCAACCTCTTTCCATAGTGCAGATTTCAAATCAGAAAATTTGTCAATGGGGTCTAATCATTTAACAGGGCAATTGAAGGTGAACGAAGGCATGATTACTGCAGCCATAGAACACTTTGATGTTGCTCAGTAGTTGTTGGTAAATTGTTGTTGGAAGACTCCAAAAACACATGAGCACTTTGATAGTGAACTTTCCCTTGCTGAGTTTCAGGCACTTAGAAATGTGGTTGGAGTAATGAAGAATAATTACCTACAACTATTATCACATAGAGATCATCTTCTTATGCTTGATAGTATTTATCATAATGCTTTAAGGGGAAAGGAAGAGGAGGTTGATGAGCTCGCCTATGAGCTTGAGGTCACCACAGACTCTTTGAAGAGCACTCAGTTGGCCTTTCAAGAGTCTAAGATGCGGATAGATGAGCTTACCGTGGAGTTGAGCTTGATACAGTCTTCACCATCTACAAATACAATTTAGGTTTCTATGGCAATAGTGGGTGAGGAGCATATATCCACGGATTCTGGTTGTGAGTAGGTTGAGGGTGTGGTTACATCCATTGCAGTTATAGGTGCAGTTGATACAGATGGGATGGATGCTTTAGTTGAGAGTAGCAGAGAACCAGATGTTGCATTAGGGGTCTCTGAGGTTAGTCCCATTTCAGGTGATGTAGAGCAGATGATTGATAGCTCTTGCGAAGAGTTGGTGGATTTCCCCGAGAGTTGTGTGATAGATCACCACAGTGACCACACTACTCCATCTTTTTCACAGGAGACATGCAGGGCATCTTTCAGTGGGGAGATCGATTCTCATATTGATTTGTTTCCTTCTCTTGGAAGCAAATCAGAGATTGCATCCTATGCAGCTGATAGTGATCGACAACCTACTAGACCACAGGGTTGGAGAGATCAGCTGAAGGTTATAGGAGAGAAGGTTGATTCAACCCTATCTCATATAGATTGCACTCATAGGGATGTTGAGGACCTTCTTCAGACAATAGAGTGGAAGGAGAGACGGTATGGGGTCTCGACTGGTACTCACATTCATGATTTGCAGTTCATCAGGAGTGCTTTGGAGGAGATAAAATTAGAATATCTCCAATTGTTTCAAGATAGGGAGTATGCTATTGGGTATGCAGAGAGGGTTGCCCGAGTATCTACCCAGTTAGCTATTCAGGATCAGAGACATGAACCATCATCTGATTCGAGTAATGAGATTGATGAGGAGTGTGTTTCCCATGGCTATGACGGTCAACCATTGTCATAGGTAGGTGCCTTTTATTTTGACTGCATAGTGAGGAGTGCTCATCATTTCTCCTTTAGTCCACACACAAATGATCTGATGATGCATAAGTGTGGATTGGCTCGGGATTTATACCATCCATTGTGGGATGAAGGGTTGCCATCTACAAAAGACGGGACGAGGTGCCGCAAGTACCCGACTCAGTTGTTTGTAGGGGATTACTTGCAGGATCAGAGGTTGGATTACCATCATGCTGATGTGTACCTGATAGAGTTTGCCACTATTGGGTCTCATTTGGAGACAGGGTTTCAGGGAGGTTGTAGTAGCAGTGAGTACGATGGCTTGGTTAGTTATCACATCCAAGGGAGTTCCGCAGAGGTTGTAAGGAGATATTGTGTTGCAGAGGCTTCTAGATATTTTTGTCTTTTCATGGAGGATGGATGGGAGGTTCGGTTGTTTTGGGATCCAGGTGGTGACAGGTTTGGCACGATAGTTCAGTTGGATTCCGATATGTTGCTTCACCACTTTGCATGGTGAAGATTATATCAGAGTAGCGCAGTGGAAGTCTTTGGGTGATGTGTATGGCAGACTTCCATATTGGCTCTGTGACTCAGGGGTTCCTATGTTTAGCAGGTTGTTCTACACTGGGGTAGCCACTTACATTGATGATGAGCATGGTTTTACCTCTACCCAGCGGATGCAGTGGAGATGCTGTTGGTCATTTTTCAGACTGATTTGGGATCCTGGTGTTCAGCTTTGGCATGCAGATGTAGATTGCTTGAGGACAAGCAATCTTTGGGAAGGGCAGACTGTAATGTCCCCATTTTCGAGTCTTATTGCAGCACAGTTGGAGCTGACTTTTTGGGTTGATGACAGCATAATCAGAGGAGTATTTCGATGTTACCAGGGTGTTCGGGTGATCCAGTGGAGTTGGTTGACACTTTCTGGAGAGATTTCAGACAACTTGTCCGTACTTACTATTTATAGTTAGTGCTTGCATGTCGACAATCTTTCTGGGTTTTTCTGGGTTTTATTCTCTTTGGTCCTCGGGGAACACTGCTATTTTTAGTAAGTGTCAGTTTGGTGCTGTTTTGGTGACTTGGCAATCAACTGTTGGCTCTCCCAAACGTTGCATTGAGCTCAGAGTTATCAGATGGTTTGTGGATCCAATTGGCACCCTCTGTGTTGGCTCAGTTTGCTTATGGCCGTTACTATTTTAGGTAAGTTCGGGTTCGATGTTAGATCGGGATTTTTAGAGTGGGGTTGGATGCGTCTCGTCGAGACCTTTCTGGGGAGCTATAGACCATTGAATTCCAAGTTCATTTGGGCTTTCGTTTTAAAGTCCGTAAATTAATATTATTATTTAATATTGGACTTTGGGTTTTATTGGTTAAGTGATGAAAAATGAAATATTTAAGAGTTACTTAAGTCATTTTATGGAGTGCTCACCTTGGGAAATATTAAAAGTAAAATTAAAAGAATATTTCCCTCAAAAAGTGAAACACCCCTCTTGGAGAGTTATAAAAGAGGGAAAAGTGCCTCATTTGTAATATGCTTGAATTATTATTTCTTCTTTCTTTTGAGATTTTCCCTTCAAGGGTTTCTGGAGCTTGGCTCTGGGGTATGGTATGATCTTGTTGAGACAAAAACCTCTGCAAGATTGATTTGGTATTGGCTTTTGGGGACGAAAACCTCCATTAGCAAATACATTTGAGGTGGATACACTTAGTATTCACATTTGTGCCGGAATGGAGTTCGTGGAATGAGATTTCGTATGTTCATTGATCATATTTTTGCATATTTTTCTATTCATCAATCTTCAATGGAGTTAGGACTGGTTTTGAGGAATTTGAAGAGAGTTTTGGACTGTTGAATACTTCCATTGCTGGCCGTACATATCAGCAGCAGGCCGTACCATCATTTGGGGGTTGTTTGTTGAAGTTTCTTGCTTATTTCCTCTCCCATCTTGGTCGTTCAGCTTTGGAATCTGTTGCAGACCAGTTTAAAGACAGATTTAAGGTGTTTGCAGCAGCGTGGGATTCACATTATTCTTTCAGCCAGCCGTACCATATGCATTGGAGGACGTGGGTCATGGAGGGACTCACCTATTAACAGTTGCAGCTTCATTTCTCTTGTGTTGGAGGCATTTGAGGCCCTCATATCATTGTAATTCCTTGTAATACTCAATACTTTCAGTATAGTGGAGATTTGAGGCGATTTCAGCCATACCCAGTTGCTGGTCCGGCTACAGCATAAATACCAAAGTTCATATTTTGACATGGGTATGTAACAGTAATTCATTTTATGAGATTTTAGGATCTGGGTCACTCTTAGTTTGCTCATATCTATTGTATATTTTTTGGGTTTGCACTATATGCTATATACTGTATGCTCCGACAACACACATCTACAGGAAAACTAAAACCCCTTCTGCATTTTCTGTCTAGTTTGAAAGATCACACAAATAATAAAAATCACACATAAAAAGATCTTAAAAATTTACAAATAGATATGGCACATTACAGTGGTATCAGAGCTGATAACAACCTCTTGAGCGTTGAAAAGAATGACTACCATTTCCCCATTTCCGGAATGATTCCATATGGAGTTGATGATTAGCCTATCATCCATTCCCGTAGGCTAATATATTGTTAAGGGAATGATTTATAGTTGGAGCCTGTTTCTAGACATGGAGGACCGGAAAGTTGGTTTATTTCTTGACATGGAGAATCGGAAAGTTGGCTCAATAAGGGTAAGTAGGTGATGACAAATAAAATCTTTAATTACATTTGTCAAATATCTAATTGTCTTTGTAAGGAATTTTGCCAAGGTGGAGTTTTCATAAGGGTTATGCAAATCGATGGGCTAAGGAATCTTTCCAAGACATTCGCCCAAGTGGAAAATAGGACCAGCTATCAAATGCAACCGATTGGAATTGAACATAGGATCATGTGCCATCGAATTAGAAGATTGAATGGTCTTAATTGCCAACGACTAAGCTTATGGTGTATCCCAATTGGATCATGTGCCCAGCGAATATAATATTGTCAATGTGAGAAGCTAACAACAAATAAGGAGACTCCATGCATCAGCAGAGATACCAATCGGTTACAAAGGGATTTGATTATTATTTTAATGTACATCTCATACCAACGGCTGAGAGGAGTTATATGCAAATATAAATATTCGCCCAGCTGTGAGAAGCGATTTCTATGATGGCCACCAATAGAAGTAAAGTTAATTGACATCAAATTCAAGTGAGCTGAGTCGACATCTAGCTGATAAGAAGAACAATTCATTGATGAAACTAAAATCAATGGCAAAATGGTTATGAGGATCGACCAAATGAAGTGGAGTATTATCAAACGCCTATGTGAATTACATATGTGTTCGCCCAGTCAAGGAGAATGATAATTGTCATCAGCTAAATCAAACGTCCAGCTAGAAGAAGAAGAGCGATTCATTGGTGGAACCCAATCAACATCAAATTGGAGTTAAATGCATCGACCCAACTGAGGAAGTTAAAAGGAGGCTCTCCACTCTCAAGGAATCAATCGATTCTTATGGTATGTTTTATTATCTTTCAATTTGACTAGAAATTGTGTGTTTTCAGTGTTGAATCAAGGTGATGGCCCCTTGATCACAGAATGGTGATGATCCCATTCAATAATGAGATGTTTTCATAAAAGAATTCATCATGTTTTAAATTGCAGGTTGACAGTAGAAGAAGAAAATCAGTGAATTGGAAAACCCTTGGTTGCAATGAAAGGATACCAAGGTAGACACTTCGTTTCTAAGGTGATATTTTCATGATTTTGATAATTGTTAGAGATCTGAGTCATAACAGCCACCTGGACGAATCATTTCAGGGTTTTTAGATTGAAGATATTGAAGGCATTTGAAGCTCAAAGACATTTGGAGCATCCTTGGAGACTAGTCGCTGGTCTAGAAATTGTATTTTCAGTCTTAAATCAGAAATCTGGGTTATACAATTTTATTATCAGTTCTGTCCCAGGCCATTTCCAGTGAAGACTGAAAGAGTTTCAGGGTCATTTGATATTGGAGAACGGTTCTACATCAATGGCACACCTCTAGGAGCTGATCGCTGGTATTTTTTAAGCACATTGAGGCTATGGTTTGGCATAATTGGTGTGATCTGGGCTATATCAGTTGGTAGCAGCAGTCTATATCCCTGTTCCAGTCGCATATCAGACCTCTGTTCATGCATTTAAGGTCACATAACTGTTAGAACATGTCATTGATCATCTTCTCTTGTTCAGACTTCGATCATTGAAGGTTTTGAAGCTCATTGCTGCTCATTTTGTTTGATATTGAAGTTAGATATAAGTCTGATATCATACAGTCACATTGCCTGAAACAGCCAGTAAACATTTGTAACTATCATCTTTGAAGACAGCAATAAGATCTTGCAGTTTTGATATTCATTTATTATGTTTCAATATGCAACAATATGCCTGTATGATAGTTACAAATGTTTATTGGGGTACTTTACAATATGCCTTCCACATCACAACACCTCTGATCACTACTCCTTTGACATCAATGACAACATATGCAACAATCTCCCCCTTTGTCATTGATGGCAACACTAACTGATATGCAAATTTTCTTCCCCTTTGACATCAAGGGCAAAGGGCCAATGGTCTTCCTCTATACTGACAAAAGCATACAAGCTCCCCCTGTTTGTACAATTCTTGTCATCTTCCATAATCTCTTATCTCCTTGCTCCCCCTGAGAGGTAGCCACCATCATTTTATTTACTATGTACATATCAACTTGGTATAGTGACCTGTTCTTTCAAAAAGATACTTCTTATACAAGTTCTATCTTCCGCAAACTTCTTGCTGTAACAAAATAACATTTAGCTATTGCTCTGCTTCAAAATTTGAAATAGTAGACTCACAGTCTGTCTGGTCCTCAGTTCCATGTCTGAGCAATTCCTTGAACAAATTATCACACTTTTCCTGAGAATGCACAAACACTAAAAATTTACCCTTTTCATACCGCTCACCAAGGAGCTCCAAAAGTCGCAAAAACCTCTTACCTTCAGGATGCACCTCAATGGATTGCACAATATCCTTGTTAACAACACTACACCCACCATCTTGAATCTTAACTAACTTATTCAACACTTCTCGAGCAAGAAACTCCAACTGTGCATAGGATGTCAATCATTTTACCAAGCATGCAAACAACAATTCCAATACCTTGCTTCAAATCACTGATTTGTTGTGCCTCTCTAGATCCTCCATAGACAGGCACAACTTGAACCAAGAACCTGTTTTTGCTATACCAATACAGTCTCTTCCACTTATGATAATTGACAGACTTTGGGCTTGAATATACATAGGCTTTTCATATCCTAATTTCTTTAAGACTTCGAGGACATTACGTGTCAATCCTGTCTAGTTCCATGTCTTCACAGGCTTTGACACATCTCTACCATGAATCTTCAACTCTAGCTCCTTTCTGTATGGTGCAACTTCCTCTGCTGTCATCAGAGAAATCTCTCTTACTTCACAATTGAAGTCTTTCCTAAAAGGAGGATACTGAATCTTGGAAGGGTCTACAACAAATAACTTCTCAACTTTAGTTTTCTTCACTCTTTTCATGAATTCATCATTATCTGCATCAGAATCATCAATCATAATCCTTCCAAGACTGCCTTTGTTTGATTTCTTTTTGTTTGTCCCATAATTTAAATCCTTCACTTCATTTCTGATGTGTACAGAATTATCAGTTTTGCTGCTTAAGTTCTCAGCATCAGGCACAATCAATGTGTTCATAAATGCATCTAGAGGATCAACATCCTCTTCAATGTTGGCTTCCATCTTATCAATATCCATGGCTTCTCCATTCTACAGATTTTTATTTCCAGCCTCATCCACTGCAACATCACCATTTTCGAGCATAGAATTTTTGAAGGTCCATCCAATTCATCATCTGATTTTTCACCCTCTAGAGTCCACTTCTTCCCAGATTTAGGCTCCACTTCGTTCTTCTCTCCTCCTCTCTTCTCATTCTCACTTTACTCCTTTTTCCGCCTTAGCTCTTGCCACTCCTAAACTCTCCGCCGTCTCTTTTCCATTTCTTCATCAAGCCTCCTTTGCTCCTCCTCCATATCTTCTTTAACCTTTTTCTCCTCATCACTCTCATCATTCTTTCTTTTCTTTGTATCAAAACTTTTCTTGCCCTTTATATCTTCTTCCTCATACTTATGCCTACCCCCTTTATTCCTTCTTCCAACATCTTCATCATCCCTGTACTTGCTGATGTATTTGTTTCTTTCCCTTTCTCTATCATCATCCTTATACTTATCCTTATTTCTTTCCTTTTCCCTTAAAGAATCTTCTCTTTTTCTTCGCTTTTGATCCTGCTCATGGTCGTAATCTGAATCATTAATCATTTCATAATCCCGCCGCTTGCGGTCTTTGTCTCTGTCTCTAATCCTTTCCTTGAGTTTCTCCCCTTCATTCTTCTCCTCATCTTAACTCTTTTTCTGTCAGGTTTTTCTTCCGTTTCCTTTTCCTTCACCATGCGGTATGAATTGCGGCACCAGTGGCCGATCCTTCTCTATTTGCATAATAAACCTTGTATGCAATGCCCATTGTGGCATACTAGACCCCTGGATCGGTTATATCATTAACACTTAGGGTTCTCTTATCAAATTTTGCCCCAGTCAACTTCGTAACCTTGTCATTCTTGATTGCTTTCATTATCGGTACCGTTCTAGTTGAGCTTAAACTGGTGACTGCCCTAATTGCATCTTTTTCCTGTTAGGTTATCAGCTGTTGGTGAGTTCTGTGGGTTCACAAAAACCTATCTCCATCCAGAGTTCCTCCGCATTTCATGTTTTCATTCCGGAAATTTGAGACATTGTCTCAGCCTTACCTTAATAACATATACTTCTTTTAGATCTTATGAAATCACCTGTATGCCTCGCTTCACTTCAATTTACCTTAACAGAATTGACAACTCATTTTTATAGGGAGCAGAAAGATTATGCAATGGTTAGCTCCCCTTGCTTTTTCTTAATTTAGTATTAAAATCCTCTGCATGAGGCACATGCAAAGGTTCTTCCATCTTTTCATTGTCTTGTTCTGGTTTCCTTCTCCATATCTTTGTCATTTCCTTCTTTTGCTTGATCAGGATTTCCTCCATCTTCTTGTGCTGAATAGGTGGTTCCACAAAAACACTTTTACAAAATATTGCTTTATGCCCAAAGTTGTTGTATTTGTAGCATATAACATTATACTCTGGAGGCAAAGATGAGTTTTTGCGCATATGACCATTTCTTCTTGTCTTAGTTCTACAATCCATAGCCTTATGACCAAACCTATTGCATGAATAACAATAAACATAAAAGAATTGAGAGTACTTGGCTATAGCAGATTGTCTTGTAAGAGGAGGACCCTTGAAACTCTTCTTTAGGTCTCTGACCTTCATGGAGCCATCATCTAACTTCTGCTTCTCATCTTCAGTCTTCTCAGAGACTTCAGTATAGGGTTCTTTCTTCATGTCATACATGCCTTAAGGTATATCTGTTTTTGAATTCTGACCTTTTTCAAATCCAAGACCGCCCTTATTCTTAAGTGGTCTTTGATTGCTGATTATTTCATCAAGGATGTTTGTGTTTTAGACTCTTGTCTATCCGATCCTTTGCTTTCTCCAGTTCCTTCCTCAGGGAGACAATTTCTTCTTCAAGTCTGGAGCATTCATCTTATTTGGCATTGAGCTTAGCATTTAGGCAATCCACAACTCTTTTACCTTCTTCAATTTGAACTTTCATGTTGTCAATTGCTTCTTTTGATTCTTTAAGCTTAGCCTTATATTCTCCGTTCTCCTTCCTTGTTGCTCTTAGATCATCTAGAGCAGAAATGAGTTCTCCTTCAAGATCAACTTCACATTCTTCTTCATCAACAGTCATGTTAGGAATATCAGGGACTTCCATAGGCATGAATAGGGATTCTTCTCTTTAATCATTTGATGAGTAGTTATCTGCTTATTTTGAAGAGTTGTGGTCTTCTTTGGAAAGGAGATTCCTTTTGAAGTTATTCCTTTTTAAACCCTTGTTGCTATTTTCATTTTCTCCAAAAGGACATTTAGATGCATTATGACCAATCTTTCCACAATTAAAACATTTGAAAGGTAGCTTACCTCTATACTTGCCTGAACCCCTTTTTAGCTTTCTCACAAAGTTTGCTTCTTCTTCCTCAGACTCACTGTGTGGACCAGATGTTCCTTCTTTCTTTGCAGCTTTGAAAGCAGCTTCCCTTTTGGATGAATCTTTGACTTCGTTTTTCATCTCATAGGCAATGAGGGACCCAAATAGATCATCCATGGTAAATGTGTTAAGATCTTTGGCTTCTTCAATAGCAGAAACTTTTGAATCAAATCTGTGAGGGAGAGATCTCAGAACTCTTATTTGTTGTTAATATTGCTTCTACACATATAACAAATCTGGATTCTCATAGACTAGAGTATTTTGCCTTGGTTATTTTCCTAGGTCTTGATCAACAGTTCAACTTGGTAGTGTATGTCCCATTGAATGAAGTTAGGGTATTTGAAAATTGACATGAAACAATGAGACACTTCATAATATCTTTCATGTCATTTCTAAAAAGTTTAGTTGGCAAAAGAACACAAATCACCAGATGCAATCAGAGCGATGGATGATGGAATTTCAGTGGCACTTTAGCAATAGAAGGCATTCTTATTCAATCAATTTGCTAAAATTCTTTATCAGGTGGTTTTATTAGCTCAATCCTCAATTAAACCATTTGGAGTTTGAGCTCCCCTAATATTCCAAGTGAATTTATATTTGTTAAGGGCAAATAAATGTTAATGCTGTAGATACTTGTATAGAACAATCAATTTTTTTTTTGTGAATGAATTCTCTAATGAAGAAAATAATGACTACACTTTGGAAAGTATCTTCACTTGTCAAGAAGTGGTGGCAAGCTTGTGTTTTTGGAGAAAGATCGGAAAAATTCCTAGAAGCCTTCAAGTTTTCGAAGATGTCTATGATGATTGCTTTATTCAATGGAAACACTTGCACCAACCAATTAGTCAAAGACTACATTGATGCCTTTTACGACCTCTATGGAAAGTTCAGGTTATTCGAGCCAAAGCATCACGAAGTTCTCAAGTACCATACGGTCTGTGACCATACATTAAATCCAAATTGAAGATGGTAAAGATTAAGATGTTGGGAGAAGCCTATTGTCATGTCACTATCATTGAAGAAGAGGCTAAGATGTAGGGAAATGGGACACACCTTGATGCCAAAGGAAACACCTTCTTTGAAAAAGAAACCGCAATATTCTCAAAAATGTAAATGGTAATAGACATGATATTTCCATAGTTCATATAAATGAAATATAGAATGTTTCTAGTAAAAATTGTGTGAATGTTTTTGTATCAATGTTTTGAATCATACTCCATGATCCTTCATTAAGATGAGGAAGAAAAAAATTCACATAGTTTTTACCAAAAGCATTCTATATTTAATGTAAATGGTGCTATAAGCATAAATCAAGTAGACACTTGGATGCAGAGTGCCATGCTTTGGAATTGTTGCTTACATGGGTAGAAACAAATGATTCTCAAGTCAAGCCCTCTAATGGAAGCATTGACTATAATCCAAATGTTGTGATCGTCACCACAAAAGCTACACCATTATCACACCAATGTGAAGAGGAAGCATAACTCCTATTCCATTTGTAGATGTGGATGCAAGGGCATCGTTTGGCTTTTTTGATCAACAACAATAGCATGAAGAATCACATCTTTGAAGCAATTGTCAAGTGATTGAGTTTATTGATCATTACTCTTCCTTAGCCTTACAAATTAGGATGGTTTAGTTCCTACAACACCAAAGGTATTCACATCACTCACCAATGTTGCTTAATATAATCTATATGTCGTTTTAGAGATAAAATGTTATATGATATAGCACCAGTTGATGTTTGTGATGTAATCCTTGGGTATTAATACATGCATAGTCTTGAAGGTATATATGTAGCCAATCCATGGAGTGTCATCATATCAATAAGTAGTATGAGATACTTGATTCCTAAGTAGAACAACCTCAAGCGATATTGTTGGAAACCATGTGCTCACAATGGGTCAACTCACTCACTAGGGAAGATGGTTCACCAAGTCTTAGCTAGAAGCAAAGTTCTTACACTTGCTCTCTAGAATTAATGCAATCGAGACTATTTCTTCTCAAAGTCGGCAGTTGATCCAGGTGAATTTTCAGGATACAATTCTAGTGATATTGCTAGGCCCATTCTCATGGTTTACCATAAGGCTAACTTGCATTTCTTGGGTTGTGGTAATTACAAACAAACTCTCGTGGTTTGCAATATCTCCAAGATCATTAATTCATCTCTATTGGATCCTGAAATGTTGGTGTAATTAAATAATTAATTGCACTTTATTAAGCTTACTTAGGGTTTTTTTAAGTCACCTAGGGCTTTCTTATCTTGCAATTATAAAAGCAAGATGTCATATGTAATTCATTAATCCAATTTCATTATTGCATCCAATATTGTGCAAATTAATCCTCTTTGCTTTTTTATCTTGTAGAAGGTAAATTCTAGGATTTGTAGGTGATCCTAGTAGCTTGAGTCAATTAGTGACTCACATGGTATCAGAGCACTAGATCTACAAGCTCCTTCTCAGAATCAGAGAAGAGCCGTTTGCTGGGTGTGTTTTTGTGTAAAACAAAGCCTTCCATTGGATTGAGAGTAGTTCAGATAGTCAGATTAGCCTTTTATTTGGTTTGATTTGAGCTTCGTAGGCCAGATCTGCAAGGGTTTGAAGCGGGTGCTTTTTTTTTGGGATCTAGAGGAAAGCTAATTTTCAGAGCATTTTGGTTCAAATCCGATCTTACCATCGTGCTTAGAAGGCCCAAAAACCTTAAGATCGATTGTCAAATCATCAAAATTGGCCTCGGGATCATCCGGGGCATAATTTTTTTTTACCAGGGAAGTCGTACGACCTCCCCAACACGCAGTACGAGGTAAAAAAAATTTCATTTTTAAAATTTTTTTTTCTGCATTTAAAAAAAAAATTCAAAAAAATTATATTGATTTTTTTAAAAGCAGGCTTTCATTGTAAAAACCATAGAAGCAGAAATCGCCAAAAATTCGCGATTTTTTGTAAAAATCGCGAATCGCCAAGTTAGGCGATTTTTTGGTATAAATCGTAGGCGTCTAGGGTTTTCCAATGATTAGCGGGCGTCGAGGGTTTTTTGTTTCATTTCGCCTGTTGTATGCGTCTAGGGTTTTCTGTATTCGTTAACCCGTAATTCCGCCGATACTTAAATGACCTCAGACTGTTTTTCACATGATTTTTCCGAGCGAGAACAACTGACGAGTTTATAAATTTTTCCGGCGTGAATTTTATTACGGCATGAGAATTTTTCGAGCACTATAATGCTCTCGAATCAAAGTCCCTGAGTTTAGAAAATTTTCTAGCATGAATTTTATTACGGCGTGAGACAATTTTTCAAGCACTATAGTGCTCTCAAATTTTCCCGGCGTGAATTTTATTACGACATGAGACAATTTTCGAGCACTATAATGCTCTCGAATAAAAGTCTCACGTCGTAATAAAATTCACGCTGAAAAAATTTCTAAACTCGTCGGTTGATAAAAGTCTCATAAGGTTTATTAAATATATAATATATTATCGGTATTTATTGTTTTATTTATAATATTTATATAATATTTATGTTATTAAGCAAATATATATTATTATATTATAATAATATAATATTATATATTATATTATTAATATTATTAAAATATAATAATATATTATAAATATTATTATATTTATATATTATATTATTAATAGTTATTTATTATAATATTAAAATATAATATTTATTATTTTATTATAATATTAATATCATTAATATATAATATTATTTGTATGTATTATTCTATTATATAATTTATAATATTATAATATAGTATTTATATCATTAATCTACATTTTTCTATATTAATATATTATAATAATATAATAATATATATATTATAATATTAATATTTATTATAAATATGATAATATATTATTATATTTAATATTATATTATTAATAGTTATATATTATATTATTAAAATATAATATTTATTATTCTATTATAAAATTTATTAATTTTTGTATTTTTTTACGTTTTTTGGAGATCCGATTTTTTTGCGATTTTTTCACAATTTTTTGAAAAAATCTTATACTTTTGATTTGCCGATTTTTTCCCCAAACGATTTTTGCTCCTTTGGTAAAAACAATTGAAAAAGTTAAAAAAAAAGTTATTATTAACAGAGGTACAGGGTACCTGTGCCAACGCAGGCCTCTGTACCTTGTTGCAGGGTATCGCTAGTAATCAGATCTCCTTGGGCCTTGCGCCCCCTTTGGGACTGCGGTCCCTTAAGGGGCTTGCGGACCCCTTTTTGGGGCCGTAGAACCCCTTAATGGGGTCGTGTGGGGTGGGCTTCGACCCCCCCACCCCCAATATTTTAAAAAAAACATTTTCATATTTTTTTTATTAAAAAATAAAACATGCACGCCTTAATAATAATCTCTGCGTCCGCTGTACCTACCTGTCCTTTGGCCCTAGTGTCAATTTTAGAGGTATATTTGGCGAATTCTCCAACTTTAGCTGTTGGTCAATTTTATTTGGGGGTCTTCTAATCTATCTGGAGGAGTTCATTTTTTGACTATAGCTAACTAATTTGGCAGAGTCTCTACATTTGGCAATGGCTCCATATTTGGTAGTAGTTCCTCCAAATTTGGCAGAGGTTGGATTTTTGCAAACTCTACCCCTCACCGTTGGAGTCTTGATTTGGGAAGCCCATCTTCAGAGGCTTCATTCCTGCTCATACTGTGCTCTTTTTTAGAGCAATTTTTTTTGAAATGGGGTAGAATTATGTGATCTTCACAGTGGTGTAGATAGTTTCGAGTTTGGGATTTTGATTTTTTTCAATTTTTTGTTTTCTCAATGCTGTTGCTATACAATTCTCGTTTTGGGAACTTCGATGAGCCATATCTTGGGCGTACAGACTCCTTTTTGGGTCCCTTTGTTTTGAAAATACATGATTTTTTGTGTACTTCATCACGGTGCCATCAATTTCCTTTCGTTTTATAGTAGAATTGTATTTTCAACATGTGATGTTTGTTGGACATTGTAAGCTCCTATTGTAAGCACTATCTGATTTGTAAAAGCACTAAAATAAAGTGCCACATATTGTAGTTTGGGGATCTTGCACATCATGTTGTGCCATCATTGTACTCGCACTATTTTATAAAGTGCCATGGGGGGTTTGTTGTGTGAGCCCTATGTCTGCAATCACAACCTTGTGTACCTCATGTGTGTGTGCCTTGTGTTGCCACCCTTTATTAGGTGTAGGTACTTCATCTATGCATCTTTTGATGTTGCTTCTATGTCTTCTTCATGCACTTTCAGTGGGTGGATTTGCCATACCTCTCCCTTGTTAGTGTTATGGGGGGTATCATATTTTTGTACTTGTGCTAATGCTTCCTTGGTTCACCCTGGAGGCAACCTTCATAGGTTGATCAACATTATTGAGACCATTGGTACCTTGTGTGCGCTATTTGTATTTTCGATTGTCAAATTGCCTTGTTTGTACATTATGTTTGAGTAGTGTATTCTTGGGGTCACTCATACAGATTTGTGCCTCTTTGACCCTGATCTTCATCCTATTTTAGTGGAGATTTTCAATACAATAGTTCTTCTTTGGCAGTTATTTGCAGCTTCTTCATGCTTCAGTGGAGTTCTTCATGTTCATCTTGATGTTCCTAATATTTTGGGACATCTTTTGTGGAGGCTTGAGTCCTTCCTTTGTTTGTATTTTCTCTCTTTCGGAGAGGAGTTTTTTTCCACTAGGTTTTTCTCCTTTTCTCTGTTTGTGAGAGACTATTTGTACACGAGTACCTAACATGGCCTTGTAGCAGGGACCCATCATTGCATTATTTGCATGTTTGTCATTCTCCCTAAGTTGCACTTAAGGGGGGGGGGTGTTGGTGTAATTAAATAATTAATACACTTTATTAAGTTTGCTTAGGGCTTTTAAAGTCACCTAGGGTTTATTATCTTGCAATTATAAAAGCAAGATGTCATATGTAATTCATTAATCCAAAATCATTATTGCATCCAATATTGTGCAAATTAATCCTCTTTGCTTTTTTCTCTTGTAGAAGGTAAATCCTAGGTTTTGTGGGTGATCCTGGCAGTTTGAGTCAATCAGTGACTCTCACATCAAACATGTTTTCAATGACACAAGACAATATGGTTAGATAGGATGTGGCACTATCCTAGCGTGCACCAAACCTTATCTGGTCTTCATCATTGGATTTGTTTGGGATTCATACCTCAATAGTCCAAATTTGCAAGGTCGTCTCACAACATGTTGTATTGCTGAGCGTGAATAGTGTTGCTTCTTTTGTCCTTGAAGGGGTAGTGCTCCGCATATGACTCAAGGGGCGGCACCTTCGTGTGGTGCAAGGCAATGTCTCTCGAGACAAATTCAACCATTACATTTGATGTTGTTCAACTCAACAATTAGAAGGTTAAGAGTACATGGAAGCATACCTGTTTTAACTTCCGTAATAGTTCATTAGCTTTTGTGGCTTTGTAACATTATGTATACATTTGTATCATTAGATTTCATTGCATAATCATGGCATAGATGTATCTGGTGGAAGATAGGCAACCTCCGTCAATGGTATGCTACATGCAAGATGCATAAATTAATAAGTTTTTCTGTTCCAATTCCAATATCTCTTCTATGCATTTTTCTCTTATTATCAAATCTAATATATTGTTGATATTGCTTCTGCACATATAACACATCTAATTTTCATAGTTTATACTGTTGTCCCCTCGGATATCTCTCACCATTTGGATCATTAAATAAGGTATAATTTTCTCTAGACTATTGAAATATGTGTAATAGAGATTGTTGAGATTTATAAATTATGCATTTGTAGTGTGTGACTAAGTTCAATCCCACGCTATAAAAGGCATGAGTAAATGAGGTTTTTGTATATTAAAAATTGAAACATTAGCATTGTGTGATCCATATTCAACCCCTCTCCAATATAATGTATAATGAGTGAGTGAGGTTGTGGAGTGTTGAAAATTTAGTAGTGTGTGATCCATATTTAATTCCACTTTGTTACAAGGTGTAACGAGTAAGGTTTTTGATTGTTGAAAGTTTGGTACATTTGTAGTGCGTAATCTAGGCTCAACCCCACTCTATGGTGAGGCATTATTATGTGAGGTTGAGTATTGAAATTGGCACATTTGTGGTGTGTGACCTGTTGTGACCAAATCACACATCGCCCCATTGCAAATGGGGACCCCCTTTTTTTGAGTTCTGATGCTTTGCATTTAGTTTTGGATGATGCCTTAGGTTCGTTTTCTCTGCCAATCCAATAAGAAGTCTTTCTCCTAGAAGATTTTGCTTTTTTAACTGGAGGTCTCATCTGGTATATAAATTTGTAGTAATGAAGAGTCTTGATCAAATCTCATCCAGTTCTTGAATATTGAGACCCATCCTGATGTATGTTTGAGATCCTGAAAATGACTAAGTCTGGTAGCCTGAAATCTTAAAATCCTGAAAAATTGACTAAGTCTGAAATTTGGTGAATCCTCCAAATTCTAGATTTTGCATGTTAAATCCGGTGGATTCGAGACCTATCTCAAACATCCTGAAAGGTATATTGAAATATATTTAAAGTATAAGTTGAGAGATTCAACTTATACTTAAATATATTTCTCAATATACCTTTACCCTCAAAGACCTTGAAAAAAAACGAAATTTTCCGAGAGGGTGCAAATTTCCCATCTAGTGCGACAAAAGCTAGACGATCTCCGAACCTTGAACCGATGCGCCAAAAGGAGAGAAGAAGATGAGGAATTCACTTACCTTAACCGCCGTGCCAATCAAGAGGAATTCACTTACCTTAACCGCCGTGCCAACATCAAGAGGATTTCGAATACCCTATCCAACGCGCCACTAAGAAGGAGATGATTTAAAAATGCTAAGTTTTTAGAGGATTTCGAAATCCTTAACCAAAGCACAAATGCTAGAGGATTCTAACATAGGCAACCGATGCGCCTAATCTAGTGAGGAAGATCTCTTACCCCTCAACCAATGCGCCAAGGCAGGTTTCAAGAAGAGGATTCAACACCCATGAACCAATGCGCCAGCCCTTAGATTGATCCAAGATGTATGTTTCAAGAAGAAGTAATCAAAACTCTTATCCAATGCGCCAGCCCTAGAGGATTTCAAAATCCTCATCCAATGCGCCATATGAAGAAGGATTGCTAAGTGTTTTGAGGACTTTCTAGAGGATACAAAGTTCTGATCTCTTGCATTTGAACTAATGCGCAGCTATTGGGGGAAGTCTAGAACAAGTTTTGACACATTTTAAAGAGGATTTCAGATTCCTTATCCAATGCGCCATAAGGTAGGGTGAAGGGGGATAAAATAGGAGAGTTCAAAATAGCTATCTAATGCGCTAACACCAAGAACTCAATTCCTTGATCTATTGCGCCAATCCCATTAAAAAAACTTGGAAATCAGATCTGCTGCGCCCTTTCAAGACACTAGCCTCAAGGAAGATCCTAAAACCTCAATCCAATGCGCCATGATGGAGAGGCAGATTCTAAGTGTTAAAGTGCAAATCCTATGATGTTTCAAGAGGAATTCAAAACCCTCAAGCAATGCGCCAAAGGGTAATTCATGTAAAAGAAGAAGATCTTGACATAAAAAACCTGATCTAATGCGCCAAAGTGAAAGAAAGGTTTAGTTTATCAAGGGGAAATCAGAAGTCTTATCTAATGCGCTTCAAGTCTTGCAAAAAGGATAAGGATTTCAAATACATCATCTGCTGATCCCAAACCCCCTATCTGCTGCGCCAAAAGGCTGATATGAGAAATTTCAAAGTAAAAGATCCTAAAACTCCAATCCAATGCGACAAATCAAGGAAGATCAGAAATTTTGAACTAGTGCGCCATCTTGGTGTGAAGTCTAGATAAAGTTTTCATATCATTTAAGTTAAAACATCAAAATCCTTAATTATAGGTGCATGAAATTATTCTTATGTATTGCAAAATCAAATGTTTATCAAGAAGATTGATGTTGTCTTTTTCCTTGTTGTAGGAACTTGGATGGAGCAAAGGAGTCATCAGAGGAGCAAATGTCTAGAACCACCTGTTGATGGTTGTTTTTCGACAAGTCAACAATAGAGTAAAATACTAGGTATTTAACTCTCTCTTGAGCAAAGCCTCTCGGATGCTGAACTAAGTGATCAAACGAGATGACTCCAAGGTTCCTTCTTCTAATAATGTTTCAATTTCAGTAAGAAACAGCTCAATGATTTAAGTATGATTCTGCTGTTAATCAACAAAGGGACTTACACAATTGTTCAACTTGTTGTTTCAAAGACTCTGGAAGTGAACACTAGGGAATCCAAGTACTGCAACTGACGCGTATGATTTAACAATGGACGTTCTGATCCTAAATCTAAATGATTGATAAAAAAAAGGGCAAAAGATTAGGGTTGAGAAATAAACTAATCTAGTCCTAAATGGAAGGACGTTTACTACTTAGAGTGAAGTCGAACCAAATCTTGTTTCGCCAAGATAAAACAACTACACAAGAGAGGTGCTATCTTCAAAGGTATGCAAGATGTTTAAATCAATTATGCTCATGAAAATTCAACAGGCATAAAGATCAAATTGACGCTCAATTGTAAAGACTTCACTACAAGGCAATAAAACAACCTTTCACTAACTAACTTATACTTAAAAGAAAACTTGTAACTTAACTTAATATTCGTGTGAAAATTGAAACCATGCAAACACTCAGAAATATAAATAGAATCACCAAATCAATGAGTCTTTTATTATCTCAGAGAGCTCTTACAACAATTTCAGAATTTCCAACCGTTACAAATGAGAGCAATGAGAGCTCTTTTATAGTCCTCAAAGGAGAGAAGGGTCAAGATTGATCGGCGAAATCAGTGGATCAGATCAAGCCACATCACAAGTAGTTACAACAAACTATACTTTATTAAATGAATGAGGTTAACTTTATTAAATACAGGAGGTTACTCATATTAAATGAAAGAAGTCATGAAAGAGAGAACAAAGGCACGCTTTCCAAGAGGATAAGGAAGCCACATCACCAAGGCGAGTACTATGTAGTAGTACTATGAGATACAATGAATCTGGACACAATTTGAATAATATCTTCCATTGGTACACTTGTCGCTGCCTTAATGGATCCTTCTGCCACTGCTACATATGTTTGAATTCTCTGTTGTATTTCCAGCAAACTTGGAAAGGGTCAAAGTTAGGCCTCTTGGTGCCATGAGTTTGCAAATGGTAGGCCTGTAGCTCTATTTCAGAATACTCAGCTGCTGATAAAGACGGACATTCCAGATTTTGTCCAAGACGAAGTGGAAATTGGATTCCTCCTTTCTTCTTCAATTTCTGCAATCTGATGAGTTCTAGGAGTTGTCTTGTAACTTCTAACATTACCATCCTGTTGGTTGGATACCTTGGCAATCTGTATGGATATGATGTGAATCCTTGGATCCTTAGGTAAGTGTACCTTTCATGTTGAGTATACCAGTGTCCATATGCTGAAATGAATTCTCTTGCTGCATTAGACAATCTTTTATGAAATTCTCCCCTCAGTTTCTTCATTATGAACATAGCAAATGCATCATTAAACCTTGTATAATGATTAATACTCTTGAGGTGCAACTGAGGATAACATTGATGTGACAAGTATTTGTTAGGTCCAATGCCGACTTCTCCTTTCTTGGTTAAACCTGAGTAGACTTCATTTCTGGCAAGAAGATACACTATATAGGAACTCATATAACAAGTCTTAGTTTTAGCAAAACTGAGGAACTGCTCATGTATACTTTGACTGATAAGTCCAGCCCAATCAATCATTTTCCCTTTAAGAACTGACTTGATGAAAGAGTACATCCAAGGCTGAAAAGTAGCAGATTGAGGCATTCCTGTCATTCTGTTCAAAAACATGATTAGATATCCAATTTCCGGATGAAAATCTGACTTATGGAACTGTGGAGGATTATTCATATTGAACTTCATGGCTGGATTGGCCATCCACTCTCTCCTTATCTCTTGTAACTTTATCTTGGTGTCGACATCATACTCCTGCTGGCCTTGTTGTTTTGAGATGCTGATCATCCTCTCTTTGGTTGGAATGTTGAAAGTCTCCTCAACTGCTTCCCTTTGCAAATAGGCTAGTATTGTTCCATCCTTGGCTATGATTTGCCTTGTATTTACATCATACTTTTTGACACATTCGATGATCATTTCCGGACACGGCAAAGTTGGCGGAAAACAAGCAGCTTCAATGGCTCCACTCCTCATGATAGCTCGAGCGAGGCTTCCTCCGTTAGGTTCTTCAAGGACTGACTTGATATCTTCCAAGTTGCTGCTTCCCATATTTGTATCGCTTACATTTGTCCACCTTGAGACGAGCTTTGATTCAGGAATCTTCCCTTTAGCATCCATCCGGATCTTGGCTTGTCGCTCCTTGGAAGTCATTGCCATTATTCTGCAGACTTGACGTGAATAAGTGATTGCAAACAAAATCTAGACTTGACTTCAGCAACTTTAGTAGATTAAATTATGAAATTTTCCTCTAAAATTATGAAATATTACTATTAAATTTAGAAAATCTATGAAAAATCATAAAAATCCATTTATTCTTCTAGAATTTTATCAATATTTGAACAATTTCAAGGCATCTAATGAAAGAAAAATAAGAAAATCAGATCAGAAAAAACTCAGATCAGACTTACTTGATGAGCTGTTTTGTATTTGATACCTTGCAATTTGATTTCCCACTTGACAAAATTTGATAAAATCAAATTTATCTTCTAAAATCAACTTCTTGTGGCTGCTCCTTGAAGAAAATTCTGCTCTTGGAGAACAAATCTGCTCTTGAAAATAAATCAAATGAAAAAGAAATGAGGCACATATATATAATTCACTTTAAAAAACCTTCCTTCTTCCTAGGCCGACCTCATGCACAAACATTTAATTTAATTTTGATCTTTATTAAATGAATGCATTTCACGTTTCACGAAGGCAACAATCATTAAATGTTTGAAACTTCTTTCTTTTGTGAACGCATTGGATAAAGTCTTGATGTTCTTCTTCTTGTTGTTGGACGTTTTCTTCCTTCCTCCAAGCGCATGGGATCAAGAACTCAGATCTTCTTTGCATTTCGCATTAGTTGAAGCGTAGGGAGTCTTCTTTATTCTCTTTGGATTCGCATTTGATCAAGTATTGAAACTCTCCTTGGCAATTCGCATTGGATGGAGGGTAGAGAGTCTTCTCAAGATTTTCGCATTAGATGGAGTTTGTAATTCCTCTTCTCATTTCGCCTTAGATGGGATAATGGAGTCTCCTTCTTAGAATGTCATGTCTTGCTGTCTAACACTTGCTTTCAGCATTTCGCACTAGTTAACCCCTTGATGATCCTCCTTTCATGTTTCGCATTAGATAGAGGATTAGAATCCTCTTGTTGTAAGTCGCACTAGGTCAAATTTAAAGAATCTTCAAGTGATTTCGCATTGGAAGAAGGCATAGGATCCCTCTAAATACTTGGCGCATTAGATGGAGTTTGTTGATAGCGCATAAGATTAAGGATTAGAATCCTCAAGACATTTGGCGCATTAGACCACTAGTTTGGGATCTTCAACATGAAACTTCATTCTTTCTTTAACATAGCGCATTTGATTAAGTTTTGGCGCACTGCTTGGGCAATTTGGATTCCTTCAAGGAGTGGCGCATTTGATCATGCCTTGAGACTCCTTAAGTTTTGACGCATTGGAGTGGCTTGAGGGTTTTTTACATCACACTTGACTCTCCTCTCAACATGGCGCATTGGTTGGGCAATTGTGGTTCTCCAAAAAATAAACTTCATTATCACCCACACATGGCGCATTAGATATCACTTTCAATTTCTTCTCACATATGGCGCATTAAATAGGTAATTTGGTTCCTTCCAAAATAAACTTCAGCCTTCACCCTTTATGTTGACGCACTGGATCACTAGTTGGAGATCTTTAAGGAATGAAATTTCGTTGTCTCCATGTAGGTAGCGCACTAGATGAAGGTGTAGAATCCTTAGATGCCTAGCGCACTAGATCACTATTTAGATTTCCTCACACATGGCGCATTGGATGACCTTGTTGGAAACCTCTAAACTTACCTTGAAGACCAAACCTTAGATGTCTCAATCTCCTCATGATATGGCGCATTAGATGGAGGGTAGAAAATCTTTAGAATGTATCTCACTTTACCTTCGCATATTGGATAGTCTTGCTACTGGCGGAGTGCTTCAAACTTCCAAATCTTGTGAATAATGCTTTTGGTTAAGGGTCGTTGGAACTTGTAGAGTTTTCCTTCAAAAATCGCATTAGATCAAACATTACGAATCCTCTAGAATGTGGGCGCACTAGATCAAGGTGTAGGATCCTGTGGAATTCTCATTCTACCTTAGAGGAGACCTTATGATGTTGGCGCATTACTTAGACGCTTTGGATTCCTCTGGAATTATCTCTCAAGTCAAAACCCTCACATTTCCCTCTTCTTCCTTGGTGGCGCATCACTTCAAGGATTGAAATCCTCTGACATTTTCATTAAAATTTGCTCCAAGATTTGCTTTAGACTTGTCCTTTTTCACTTTCGCATTGGTTGAAGGCATTGAAATCTTCATCTCTTCCTCCGAAATGACCTTTTAGTCTGGGCGCACTAGTTAGAGTTCTCAAATCCTCTGATATTTTCGCACTGAATGAAGGATTAGATGGGCGCACTGGATCAAGTTTTCAAATCCTCTGACTCAAGTGTGTTATCCTTCGTGATTTTGCGCCCAGATTTGCGCCATCTAAGTGTCTAGTCGCATTAGATCAGGATTTTGAATCCTCTGACTTCGTCAAGTATTTTTCAGGATCGCGCGAGTAAAGGTATATTGAAAAATATATTTAAGTATAAGTTTAGAGATTGAATTTTTCAATATACCTTTCAGGATGTTTGAGATAGGTCCCGAATCCACCGGATTTAAGATGCAAAATATAGAATTTGGAGGATTCACCAGATTTCAGACTTAGCCATTTTTCAGGATTTTCAGGATTTCAGGCTCCAGGCTTAGTCTTTTCAGGGTCTCAAACATTCTTCAGGATTAACTTCAAAACTCAATATCTAGATAGGATTTGATCACAATTCTTCATTATTGCAAGTTCATCTATCCTTAATCGTGAACCAAAGATCATAGGCAAGGAAATTGTTACCGAGCCGGCAAAGGAAAACAAGTCAGGACATCATTAAAATCTCGTTAAAACTCATTGAAAAGTCATTGGAAACTCACTGAAAAGCTCAGAGCTCAAAAAAAGGGGGGTCCCTATTCCTAATGGGGTGATGTGTGATTTGGTCACAACACCACCTTCGTGCTAGGAGTGAAGTCAACAAGTTGCAGTGTGTAGAGAAGACATCAAGTAGCTGTTTTAAGAGGTCACTTCAAGGATACCCTATTTGACCACTTCAAGTATCAACTACTTCATCTTCATTAACCAAGACTTCCAAAGGCATTTCCAAAAGTTTCAAGTTCCTCCGATGCATTCAGAGTCTCTTTGGGAAGTCAGCTGCTCCATCATAAGGAAGGTGTTACCATCATTCCAAGGCTTTCATCCACTCTACTTCAAGTCTCCTTGGGAAGCTAGCTGCTCTCAAGGAAGCACTTCAGCAACTACATCGTGATCATCAAGAGCAAGTGTTCGAATCACCTTCAAGTCGCAGAGGAAGCATCATTCCAAGAGATCTACATCAAGTTCAAGTATCCATCATCAAATGTTAGAAGCATTCATCCATCCAAGCTTCAAGTAAAGTTTTCCCAATCTTCAAAAATTCATCAAGCTTCAAGTATCCTTGAGAGGTCATCTATACTACATCCAAAAGGTGTTATCATCTACATTCCAAAGGGGCCACATCAAAGATCATCGTGAAGGATTACTTCATTTTCAAGGGCATTCATCTATTTAACTTCAAGTTCCTCTTGAAACTTCAAGTCCAAGAGAGATCTCCTACTCTTCATGAAGAAAGCAGCATCATCATCTCCTACTACTCTATATCAAGATACATCAAAGAAGATCAACAAGATACATTCCCAGACATCTCAAGTGTTCAAGTATTAAGAGCAATCACATTGAAGACATCACAAGATGATACAATTTGAAATATGCTGAAGTGGCACCTACATGGCAGACACGTCATCAGCCACATCATTTTAACTGCATTCATTGTATCATTTAATGAAAGAAGCCAAAGGGACGCCTATGTGGAAGATATTTTAAATGATTTCATCATACCTTATCACATTGGAAAACGTGCCTTCATTGCCTCTCATATGTACTAAAAATAGCAAGTTGTTGTAACTACCTACTGAGGTGGCACGATCTAGACCCTTGGCTATCAATATGATCTTAGCCATTCATTGTAATCTGGACACTATATAAAGGCCTTGTTGCCTCATTTGTAGTAGAGTAGTTCATAGACTAGAGAATATAGTTTTGTAGGAGTAGAATAGAAGAGACTTTTGAAATTCTCTGAGAGGGCTTGAAATTGTTGTAAATATTTCTCAAGAGTAATGCAAAGACATTGGAGCATTGTTTGGTGTTAAGTGTTGTCTTGTTGAGTAACATGATTTCTGGTATCTTGAATTGAATGGAGAGATGTTTCAAAGTAGATTAAAAGTAGACTAGAAGCTCTTTGATGTTATGTATGTATTGAATATTTGATCAACTCCTAGCTCATGCTTTTAACATTCATCGCTGATGAAGTGTTGTGTAAAGCTAGTCTGAGCCTTATCATTTGCATAAGTTCGATTGTGAATGCTTGTTTGAGCTGCGCCATCCGATGGGTGCTTACATAAGCCTTCATGATTTGAAAACCATTCGCGTAATCTTAGGAGATTGCACCAACTTCATGTAGTTGTAGGCATCCTTGGCGAAGTGGAGTTAGGTTAATTCGAGGAGTTTTTCTATTCACTCATCATCATTACCTCATTGACCTTAGATAGTTTCTTTAAACCTTATTTTTTTTACTTTCTTTATGATTGAGACCTTGTATATATATCATCCACACTGAAAAGGAGAAATAAGCTAAGTGTATGGAGAAGTTTGCGTAAGTCCCTTTGTGATTATCAGCAAGATCACATGTAATCACTGAGTTAACCCATCATAAATCATAACAAAAGGAACCTTGGAGTTACTTCACTGGATCACATAGTTCAGCTTTTGAAGAGCTTTATTCAAGAGAGAGTGGGATACTCTAGTGTTTTACTCCATTGTTGACTTGTCGAAAAACAATCATCAACATGACCCAAGTTAAACGTCACGTCATAGTAAGTCATGAGTGAGGATGTGAAGTATTAGCAATTAGTATATTTGTAGCTGTGACCTAGGTTCATTCTCACGCTGCAGTAAAACAATAAGGTATAATTGAGAATTGGTGTATGCTTAGTATACAACTAATATTCAAGTTCACTTTGCAGTAAGGCTGCCCACACCCTTGATCCCACATTGAGTGCAATCCCACTATGTAGTAAGGTAGCCCTCAACATGCACCTCTGCAAAGTAATGAGGTGGCCCATAGTGTTAGTGTCAAACACTAGAAAAGAAGTTAGAACTTTTAAACATCAATTATTTGACATGTGGTTTATGAAATTTGCAAATATGGTCATCCTTAGACATGTCTAGTACAAGTAACAAAATAAGAACATGCCTGAAAGACTTTAAAAAAGAAATTAGCTCATTTTTCACTTGAGATATTTCAAATCTTGTATTCAATCAAGTCCATGAATCCTAACAATAGGAATGTGAACTTCTGATAAGTTGCAATGTTTTTATGATGCCATTTTGAAGGAGAACAGTCTCTTGTTTTGGTTTGTAAATTAGATCCAGCAAAAAGAGATTGCCATGGGCATCTATAAACAAATAATAGAATACAAACTATTTCTTTCAGGTGAATTCTTCTGGATTTAACTGTGTACTGCATTTTTATTTACCCAATAAATCCAGGAGAATTTACCTCCAACCCTGTGCACTGCAAAAATGTCATTTGGTTAATCTATTACCAAAGAGAATTGAAAACATGAGCCTTTAAGATTAATCTTAATCTGCCTACATAACAAGAAACGCTGTTGACTTCCCTGCTATTTTATGTTATTTTGATTAAACTCAACAATACACATTTAAACCCAGAAGAATTTACCTAAACCACTATGCACTGTGAAAATCTCAGATCTTCAATCTCTTTCGTGTCATTTGCCATGCATCCCAAAAGACATGAGAGTGGAAGGCCTTTAAGATTCACTTCAAACTGCCTACATTTCAAGTTACACAGTGGGCTGCCCTTATATTTTATTATTTTTATAATATTATGAGCAATCCCTGCAGTTCAACCTTACCCTATGGAACTTTGAAGAGAAAACCACCTTTTCTTTTTAAAGGGTAAATATAGGTTGACACTGGGGTCCCCACCCAAAAAATACCAAAACGAGGCAAGGCTTGAAAATTATCTAAACAGCTGTTCTACTACTGCTAATGAGATGTATTGTTGTGTTTGTGAAATAACACCTGCTGGGAGTAGTTCTCCAGGACACGATTTAAAGCAACAACAAAAGACAAGCAGTTTGACTTAAACATTTTTTATCAGCCCACCACAAACTCCGTTTCCTTGGATGGCAGTCACACACAAGTGGGCTTTCACCTAATTGTAGGAGCTCCTATACTTATTACAACACCAAAATAACCCTGCCTCCAACAAGCTGCTCAGTCATTGTCCCATGTTGCCAAAGCGGTGAAAACTGGTTGATTTTGAAAGCCCTAGCTGATTCTTGGCCCATAGAGCTAGAACTCCCAGTCATTTTAGACTACCTTTGTTTCTGTACGTTTTAAAATAAAGAAATATCAGGAAAAAGAAACAACATAACCCTACACTACCATTATTTGTTAAAAAAATGAACAAGAGATTGAAAAACAACTTAAAAAAAACTTTTTTGGAGCTTGGAAAGAAATTTAAACTTACAATAACAAAAACTACCTTGCCTTAAATAAAGCTTCTCATTGATGCAAACTTCTTTATCTTTCTAGCTCCTATCTGACACATCTTGAGGCAAGGGCATGATGTTGGAACACAAAGAAAACTTGCAGCCCTGAGCAATGAGTAGAAATGGAATTTTGGGCGAGTGAGGAATGAGAGGTAGGAATGTATTTATGTGTTTGTTTAGTGTGTTGTTAGTGATGTAGAAGTCTCTTTTTAGAGTTAGTTGGGGTTTCTTTTCATATTTCTGTTGTAATCTAATTGTTGTTTCCAAGCGCAATCTTCCACTTTCAGCCAGATTTCAGTTGGCAATCCCTTCGGAACATCCAACTTTACCTGAACATGGGCATAGGTAGAGTGGGAGAGATTATCAGTCTCTGGAGATAGAGCCATGAATCTTCCAAGAATGTTACCAATGGCCTCTAAACTAGAATCGATCTAGAACTGCAACAGGAGTTAAGGTGTTCTGACCCAAATTGGAAGCACTGAGAAAGACTCTAAAAGAGGGTTGAAAGCAAGATACCAAGGTTTGATCATCAGTACAGCCTGCCCCCAGAATCAGGGCCCCTTCGATAGAATTTTTGACCTATCATCCGATGATTCACAGAAAATCACAAAGAAGCTCTGAGCAGAGGAATAAATATCAACAGACTTGGAGAGGAAAGGCTTCCAAAACTGAGAAATGCAAGAACGGAGATCTGGCACGATGGGCCACGATGATTAAACTTGCAAATCAATCCCTTTTCAACATATTGGGCTTTCTTATTCAAACCTCAGATCCCAGGACAAGCTAATGAATATCCTCCGAGCATCTAACTGTGCAGATCTGCTTCACAAACCTGAAGTCAACAGCCTCTACTGCACCCTGCGAATGAACTTGAGCTTGGAGCTGACTCTGCCCTTGAATCAACCTTCCCTGTTGCAGCTGCAAAGGAGCGGCACACAGGAAACACAACATCTGCAGAACCAAAGACAACATTCTCAGAAATGTTAGCTCCTTCTGCCACTGCTGAAGAGAAGAGAGCCAAATCCTTGGCAGCAGTGACTCTCCAGTCAAGCCTAAACTGCAGGAAGATTTCAAAACTGATGATGAGGATGACACAGTGCCACATGCACTCCCAGGAGTAACAGGGGCTGAGACTGATTGACCTGTTGCAGCCAAATCTGGAAAGGAAAACAAGGACTCAGAGCTAGTGTTTACAGGAGAGCAATGATGTTTAACTGCAGCCATCGGGAGTGTTACTCTATGCATTGTGATTTACATATATGATGTATGTTTTATTGTTAAGCTTAGGTCCAAGTTTTCTTAGGTTCATAATGAATCTTAAAACAACTATTTAGAATAACAACAATTTTTTTTCTTGGGATAGATTTGGCTGCCTTTTTGAGGCCAAAATAGCGTATATTTCATTAGGAAGGGCAATCCTAGATTTGACACCCACAACTTATTTACGAGGAATCACTTTCTTACAATAGCTCCTAGTGTTCTCCACATCTTAAGTTATCTCTGCTGATAAGAATAAAGAATTATAAACGCAAATAAAGCATTTTTAATGCCTCCTAAACCAGAGGCAATAGTGTCATTGACTTTAACTGCCTCTATAAATTCCCTCTGATTCTTTTGTCTAATAAGCTTGAATAGGTGTTCAGAGCCCCTAAGTCCCTCTGTAAGTCAGGTAGCACTGGACTTGACCTTCGTTAGTGAAATAAAACTGATACCTTTTTATTTCTGTTTTTGTTTTGAAAAAACTTGTTATGTGCTTTTTGTACTGTGGCAATGTGGGGGGAAACTTATAAAGTTGTTGTCGGGAGAGAAACATATATCTGCTCATATATGCCATCAGGCTAAGGAAGTGTATAGTTATGACCATAGCAGCAAAAATCTTTTGGGGAAAAAATTGGCAAATCAAAAGTATAAGATTGTTTCAAAAAATCGTGAAAAAATCGGATTTCTAAAAAACTATATATATTATATTATAATATTATAAATATTATAATAGAATAATAAATATTAGATTAGAATATATTAATAATATAAATATTATATTTTAATATTATAACTATTAATAATAATATTTTATAATAATTTTTCCCCAAAAGATTTTATAATAATAATATTTATAATAAATATTAATAATATAATATTTATATTAATATATTCTAATATAATATTATATTTTGGCCCCTGAGGTTTAGCTCGAGTGGTGCCGCTGCCCGCTCTAAGTGCGTGGTAGTTTGTCCACCCGAGTTCAAATCTCGAATCACCTAGCCACGCACGCCGTGGGGTAGGCGATGGGATATCGTGTTGGCCCAGAGGGTTAGTTTCGGCTCGGCTGGACTGACTCGGCAACAGGGTCCCGGTCGTTGAGCCGGAGACGCCTCTGAGATATATATATAATATTATATTTTAATGTTATAATATATAACTATTTATATATATTATATTCTATTATTATATATTAATAATATTATATTAGAATATATTAATATAATATTATATTTTAATATTATAATAAATAACTATTACTAATATAATTGTAATATATAAATCCGATTAATAATGAAATTAGAATATATTTAACATTTAAGATTAAATATGAAATACATTTTAAATTTAATAATTAGCCGATAGGCTTTTATATGTGAGCATAAAAAATTTCATGCTGGAAATTTTTCTAAACTTGTCGGTTTTCCTATTGGCATATTCCTTGAACCAACTATGGGTGCAAGTGCTAGTTAAACGGGAAGCTAGCTTTGATTCGAGACTTCCGTGAAGGACAGACTGTGTCTCCGCAGCTAGGATTGGAGTGCGAAGACATGCCTGGAAGAACAGTTGAAGCCCTAAATCGTGTTTTCTATGTTGCAAGACGAAACCCCAATTCGCTTTTTTATGTTTGGAGTCAAATAAATCCGCCGCAGAAGTCAAACGCACCTGCAACGATTAGAAATCAATAAAACAAACCAGTAAACATGATCTGGGCGATTAAATCAGGTGTTTTTTGTGATTATTCAAAGAAATAAACATTTAAAAACATTTGCAGATGTTTTTTTTAAAAAACTTGTGATTTTTTCAGGGAAAAAATCGGCAAACATGGCAATTCAAAAAAAATCGCGATTTTCACGATTTTTTGCCGATTTTTGCTTCTATGGTTATGACTACCAAGCTCTGATATGCAGAATTAAACCTTTAAGATCTTTTTTTTCCAATTTAAACATTCTTTCCATAATTTCAAAGCCTAAAATTGCCAATTCTTTCCAATTTAAACATTCTTTCCATATGTTTAAGGCCTAAATCCATCCCTTTTTAGCCAAGAGGTCTTTTCTCTAAAGCCAACTTGGCTCCTGATGGGTTTTTGACATTTTGCTGATTGATGTTTGATGGAAACCCAAAGAGAACTCTGTGTACTGCCAGAGCAGGTGGTCAGCTGGTGGATTTGATTTTCACATTTGAAAGGTTGAAATTGATTGGGACCCATGGTATTTGAAAGGGGGACTTCAATTTATTGAAAGCAATATGGGGTTGTTGGAATGCAGGAGATACTCCATTCCAAATTTTGTTTTTTAAGAAAAGCTGCTGCTAAAGTATTCATCATTCAGCACATTGAGAGAAATTTATTGGAATTGGCTTTTTGAAGAAAAGTCGTCACTAAAGTATTCACCATGCGAGAGCGGAGGCTTGGGGAGGGAGAGCCATTTTTTTCTATGTTAAGTTTTGAGAGACTGAACCATAGCTATTTTTGATCTGCATGTGAGTAATGTTTTCGTTCTGGAGGGGGACTGTTGCCATACCTATTTTTGATATACATGTGGATTTTTTTATTTATGTTAATCTAATGTTCTTAAGTCTTTTTCAAAAAGAGATTACTTACCCTATTGGTATCGTCCTGTTTTTCCAGGTAGGGATGGATTGACTCATAATATGGTAAATGATATACATAACAATTGGAGATATGCACCTGCTGTCAGAATCAAGTGTTTGGGTGTGCCAACCGTCGACATGAAAAATGTTTGCTTTCAGCTTGAGGTACAAATATCTTCTTTTAGATTACCTTCTGGTATTCAAATACTGGTTGTAATGGCCTTTCAATGATCTACATGCATCTTTTATTTTATATTTAGAATGTTTTAAACATTTATTTCTTTTAAAGCTTTGAATGCGAATTTACTCTGCAAGCACCACCTTGTAATTTTCTGCAACTACATGCACTTTGTGGGAGTTTTAACAGTCAATATCTACTTACAAGTGCTGATAATAAGATAAAATTGTAAACGTATTGATCAATATTTAGTGTGGATATTTCACTACATAATTCACCAAAATGAGTCGTATATGTGAAAATATGGAAAATTGTTCACATATATGCAGTGTAGAGGTGGTAAGATTAATTAACAATGAAAACAAGCATGTATCCACAAGCAAAGAGCTATAGCAGTAACTCAAATGAAAGATGACGGCTGTATGACTTGGAAAAATCCAAAAAATGGGGAAAAACTCTATAAGAGTGAAGGGTTTCCTCTTCAAGCCAGTATTTCATTAACTGTTACAATGGTTAACTGCCTTCAAATAGGTTCTCATGGACTTCTCTTGCACAAAACAACAATGTTCAAACACCATACAAGCTATCAAATACTCTTACACTTCCCAAAATCTTGCTACAACTCCGCAAGGTTCATATACTGAGCCATTAAAGCAACATAAACCTTTACAATCAACTTTCTTTCAAAACACCAATGGAATGACTTATTACAATGATCTCTCTTGGAGGTTTTAACAAGAAAATATGGTACAAGAAGAGTTGAAGAAGAAACCCAAGTATCCTTGTAACTGAAAATTAACCTTTTGGCACATCCTAGATTCTCTAGACCCTGCAGACATTGCTTCTGTTTTTCTATTTTTTGATGTGCACAGCCATGGTCAGACCATTCTGCATGCCTAGTTTTGTGAGAGACAGGTTTGACTGCATTCAAATTAGCGGCACTTGTTCGATCCCGGTCGAAGCTGTCACCAATGTCTGATTTCTTGTCAGTTCTAGTTACTCCTGAGTGTCAGGTTCTTCGGTGCATCTCTTTTACTGTTTTTCTTGAACAGTTGTATTCTGAAACTTAGGTTAGGTCCCCTTTTTTGCAAGAATGAGCCTACAAGAGTGCTTAGCATATGGGATTAGCTTCAATGAGAACAAGTGACTAAGTTAGCTGGTTATACTAACATAACCGATCCAATTTTGGATCATTTGTTGGCCTTTTATTGCTTTCTATTTGAGTGCTTGAGTAGTTCTTTGACGTCAAGGTAGGTGACTATCATAACCAAAAAAGCAATAAAAAAGCATACCCAAAACTCAGCTCTCTTTAATATTTGCTATAAAATGAAGAAAGAAATTTATAGTCTGAATTAAGTTGTAACTGGATGTAGCTTGAACTGCCGCATATTCCTATTTCTTTCAATGCAGTGTCCTGGACCAGTTCATACTTGATGCATTGCTTGGAACATGTAAGAAATGCAGCACACATATATGATTTGTCACTTGTGTAGCACATTTATTTGGATTATAAGCATGTAATTTTTCTTAAAGTTTCATGTATTTTGTTTTCTTAATTTCTTAAATAAAATAATTTTAAATCGAAAAGATGATTTTAGTAATATAGAATTGGGAGACTTAAGGATGATAAAAATGCGGCCCAACTTTTTTTTTTGATGGCTACAACCGAGTTCCATGGATATTGGTATCTCTGCCATTAAGTATAGAAGTCTCCTTTGGCTAAGCTGACACAACTAGGAAGATACATTCCCTCAAAGTCACCCAGGTTTTGGCTAAGTTGCCACAACTAGGAAGATCCATTTGTATGTGTTGAATCTTTGTCAATATTCTGCTGGGCATAAACCTCTAGAAATTTAGATCAGTCAAAAGTATTTACATTCCTTGGGCCATTCTGTAGGGAAGTTGCCAATGCTATTGTTTGGCTTGTCATTTGTGTGGTAAGGATGAAATCCTTGAACACCACCTCTCAATGTTATGCAGGTTATTGTTATACAATGATGTCAGTGGGTCTTCATTCACTTAGGAATGTGCAACACTTTATTGTACTCCATCCCGGAGAATTTTTGTGTTAACCATAAAGCCTATAGTGCATCCAGCATGGATAAAGAAACAAAGAAATATAGGGACAGGAGAATTGAAGGACTGGTGTAATAAAAAGGTAGATGGCATGGTGGCTCAACTTGAGTATACAAGCTACATAAAATCAATATGAACTTAAAGTAGATAATAACGTCAATGCAAGCTATAATTGCCACAAAAAGAAGTTGATCGTTCAATTATGGACCATTTGTTTGTGAAATATCATTGTCAAGTCAATATTCTGTTGGGTATAAATCCATAATTGAAAACTATCTGATTAATACCGTGCATCCAATTTCAATAGCAAAATACCTGAGTAAAAGGACCCTAGATTCTGATAAGTAACTAAACAAACACAAAACTGCAAAAACATAAAATTACAAGAACAATGCAAAGAAGACTTGAAGGGGGTTAAAGTACAAGTACAAATAACCATGTGAGTGAAAGACCCCTCAATGACCAAAGTAAGTAGATGGAGTAAAAAAGTACAGCCAGTTACAATCACAAGAGCAAGCCAAAATGAGCTTCGATGGTTAAAAGAATAAACTATAAAGGGAGACAAGTTAAAATTCTAAAAGCACAATAACAAGAGATTCTGACAGACTAGGGTGGGTGAGCCCAAAATGGGTTAACCTAAACATGTCAGAAAAAACAATGTCACGTGTTACAATCATTACACATAACTGTGTGAGAGGAAGACTTGTCACCAAAGAAGATAAAGCCTATGGAGACTGTGGCTGGAGGCAAAGAAAGGTGGCCCTAATTTGTACATGTCATTCAATATGCATTAACGTAGTTTATTCACTCATTCCTTTGTAAACTGAGCTTGTGATCTTTCTGTCAATTGTTCTATTACACTATTGCTTTAATAGGAAAAAAATGAAACTATTAGTTCTCCTTTGATAATAATCCAATATGCAAAATTTTTAAAAAATATGCCTTCGTGAACCAATCATATCATATTTTTGTCAAATTTTCTTTTGTCCTATTGCTTCAAAAGGAAATTTTTTAAGATCAAATCTGTCCTTTGATTCAGGCAGAAGGTAAGGCATTAATTGGCTTTCCAACCATCCAAACTAAAATGCAAGAGCAATGTTGCTTATTTTAAAGGGCATGTACATGCCTGCCACCATTGCGTGACATGTTTTCTAAATGCCTGAAAACCACAACTTTTAGTATAAAATCAAAAGGTAATTGACTTCTGAAGTACATGAATAACATTTGATGCTTCTACTTTTATCCCAAGAAAAAACTTAGTGATGCTTCTATTGTATATTTTCAACAACTTCACAGCAGGTAGAAGAGAGACAAGAAGAATCGATTCCAAATAAAATTCATCTTTTTGTAGATATGCTTGTAATTTGAATTACTTTTAGTTCTATTGACATTTTTTGGATTAGAGAATATAATCACTAGACTTCATTCAAGTATATACCATAGAAGCACTAATTGTGAAAAACTCGTGAGTAGTCGCAACTCGCCTCCCAGCCTGAGTTTTTTGTTGAAAAAATTGCAATATAAACAAAAAATCATTCCTGTCGAGGTTTTCAGTAAATAATCACAAGTTAAACCGATTTAATTGCATTTAAATTGTCAAAAAATCACCCCAAAGTTCAAACTGATAAAATCGTGATTTTGGTCGATTTTGACCATTTTTTGGAAACCCTAAACCGCAACCCCAGTTTTTTTGCAATTTTTGCCTGCTGCATGTTTTTTCTTTTCCTGAAAATCATAACCCCATCCTGATTTTTTTCCCTATTAAATCACGATTTCAAAGAAAAATCTTTTATCCTTGGTTTTGCCAATTTATTCCCGAGAACATTTTTTGCTGCTATGGTATATAGTATATACTATCAATGTTTTGGGTGTTTTTGATTTTGATGTTTATGTTTTGCCATGTATCACAGTGTTGATTAAGTTGAAGTTAAACCTTTCAGGACAAAACTGGTGGAAAAATAATTTATCACAATCATAATATCATCGCCTTGTACAGAGGAAGAAATTACAAACCCAAAGAAAGGCCGATTATTCCACTAATGCTATGGAAACCACACACACCCATATATCCAAGGCTTATCAAGACAACCGTTCATGGGTTCACAGCTGCAGAAACAAAAGCGATGAGAAAGAGAGGCCTTAAAACACCAGCTTTGACAAAATTGAGTGAGTGGTAATATGTCTTGTTGTGCATGCTTCTGATTTGCACTCCCTCCATTATGGGTTTTATGTTCTGCTTCTTTATTTAGATCTTTGTGCATCATGTTTCTGTTCTGTATTTTAATGCAGAGAAGAATGGTGTGTATTGTGGCCTCGTGCAAAATGTACTGGAAGCCTTCAAGAAAAATGACCTTGTAAGGATAGATTGTAAGGGTCTACCAAAAAGCGACTACAGGAAGATAGGTGCTAAGCTTAGGGTATGTCATCTTACAGGAGCCACTGGTAAATTGTATTCCACACTTGCAGGTATTTCTCAAAATTTACTTGGCCTTTTTTAACCTCTTTACCTTAATAATCTTGCAGGATCTGGTACCATGTGTCCTCGTTACATTTGAAAAAGAACAAATTGTAATCTGGAGTGGGAAAAACTCCACTTTGCTTAAGACATCATTGTATTTGCAAGGCTCCAAAATTGTGCCCCTTGACAGAACAAAGTCACTGATGATCGTGAAGGAATCTCCTTTAGTGCCATTGGAATATTTTTCAAATATTATTTTGCCTCAATCGTAGAATGTTTCCCTTGGAAGCTAAGATGCAGGGGAAAGGTTCACCATCTCTTTAAGTTTATGGAGACAATGTGCTGTGGCGATAATAAGTTTTTGGTTGTGTTTACATATGAATCTATGATATGTTTGTCTAACTAGTATAAAATATTTTTCTCTTGCAGAAAAATGCCACAGGCTTTTACACAGCTTCTGTTTGAGCAGGACCATATATTGAAAAGGTTTTCCATATATATTCAAAGTTTACATCCAACATATGATTTCCTTGTGCTGTGTGATTGTTCCTAGGTATTGCATTGCTGACTTACCAGATTTATTTTAGTTTGATTAGAAATGCTGGGAAAATAACGGTATTGCATTGCTGACTTACCAGATTTGTTTTAGTTTGTTAGAATTGCTGGAAAGAGAATGCTATCGCATTGCAGACTCAATATGTTATTGGGGCTCTTCAATGGTAGGTTATTGGAGTTCCTTTCAGCACTCTTGATTGTTTATTGGAACTTGCTGTACTTTTCAATCACATTGAAATACTTTGGTCGTTTGTGTACATTAATTTTATTTTTTCCTTTTCTTTTTTTGAACTGCTGTCAAACAATGATCTGTCTCACTTTCATAATGGGTTCTCCTAGAAGTTTACATGAACAAAATCTAGAAACATCCAACTCTATATTTCTTGTTCATAGGATGCTTCAACCTGTAGGAGTCTGTAGTTTCTTGTGTCTATTCATTGGTGTTTCTGAACACATTTTGCTATGTAATTGTGGACATCTTTTTGCATGTATCTCCCATTTACTAGGTATATGTATTCTGGCATACTTTAGAGGACTTGTGTTAGCCTCTTAGACCCCGCTTCCCAGTCATCGTGATCTGCAGAGGAATTTTTTATCACAGCTGAATGGTTTCCTAACCATCTTCTAGATGTATGCTTTAGCATGCATGACTGTAAAACCTATGGTAGCCTTTTTGTTCACGAGGTGCAGGCAATAAGTTCTTTGGAACAGTGTAATATAAATCATGTATATAACAACAAACCTATCAACAAATTAGTTTTATGATTTATATATGATAACTATTAATCTATATTTTAACCTTAAAGAGGTTTTCATGTGTTGTCTTTTAAGATTCTATACAGTTTTTATTCTTTTCAGCTGCAATATAGTTGCTTGTTTAAATATTTATATGTAAATTTAAGTTGGTGATGGGTTTGTTGTTATATAGACCAAGTATAGAAACAATTATGTATTTGTATTATGCTATTAGAAAATGTGCCTTACTGCATTTGTTTAATAAAAGTTAGTATGATTTATCACTGAGTACATAAATTAACTTTTTTGGGGAATTCCTTGGAATGATTTATCAGAGTATATAAATTAATTGAACAAGTGGGCTGTTTGGGACACCAAAGTCTGACCATGTGTCTATTTGCTTTCGTCCAGCAGAACCGCGGCGAGCTTTTTGTGACCCAAGCATTTTCACCAGTTGAGCCAATTCTGTATATATATTATAAGATAGAATGACAAAATTAAGGCATCTTTTCATATTCATTTTAGAAAACAAATTTTGGCCAGCATTGCTGTTATTCTATTTACACTTTTTTATACAAACAAAGATCAATGTGCAATTAACAATAAATAGAATTAAAAAAAAATTGTTTGGTGAGAATTTTATTCAACCTAGAAATCAACATATTCAACTTATTATGCTGAAGGCATTCCCCTCTATGAGAGGGACCAAGCTGCCTTTGGCGAGTGACGGCTGCTACTTCCCCATAATGACGCAAGATGATGAAACTTATCTGAGCCAGTCGTATTTGGCATTTATAATTGGTGGAAGCGCTTACCAATGAGTGGACAACATGTCAGATGTTGTAATTGCAAGTGCTTGTAGACATTTATGCATACGTACAGTCACCTTCACAGCTTGTCCAAATTAGACTGCTAAACTGTGCATTGAACAAAAGGCATATTTAGAAAAGGCAAGAACTGATCCTTCTCTGGTGAAGACAAGGATGAGAGTGGAGATAAATTCAGCTAGAGCAGCTTTTAGAGCCACAGGATGCGTGGCCTCCTTCGACGTTCTTACTAAAATTCCTTTGAATGACATTCTTGCTTCTTTTTCCTCTTTGATTTGTTGTTAGAGCTGCAACAAGCAGCAGTTTTTTTTTACTATTGCTTCTATTGGGGTTTGAGAAGGGGATGGTTGTTTATATGGACAATTAAAGTGCATAAGTGGTTGTATTAAGCTTGGATTTATTCTTCAACCAGGGCCCCACACCCTAAGGGGGACAACCATTGCAGCTGATCACCCGCCGATTAGACTTGTCGCTTCTTGTTAGCTAATCAATATAGAATTGTCCTCTTTGGGATGAATTTGCATCTTACGTTTGGGAATTTGAGCTCCTTTAATGAAAGTCAATCACTATTTACTCTTACACTCACTAGTCAAATAATGGCAATGATTGGATAGTCAAGCTTTTATGGCGGTAAGATTAGTTGAAACAACAAATATGGAGATTTCTACAGCAAGCCATTACATGATTCACATCCCACCTTGTATTCACTTCATCATATTTGATATCACCAAAACTCTAGTATGGATGTCAATTTTTTATTTACATCGTAAAGAGGAACGCGTTCCTCTTTACGAGAGGGATTGAGCCGAGTCCCTGAATTGACAACTAAAATTACTTGGGAAGGATGCAAGATGATTGAAACGTCCTTGGCCATTCCACATTTCATTGATTGATAGCTGGACAAATGAATGTGTGTAATGGTTTCCTTGGACACTAATGAAGACTTCTTGTACCCTACTCAAGAGACATAAGGGTGCCAACATATTTCATCAAGCTCATGTGATTTAACAAACTTACAAATGAATTTTCTAGATCCAATTCATGTTTGAACTTTAGGGTGACCAATTGCTTAACATCTTCTCCACCGCAAACGTTCCTTGAGAAATGGCTCCCAATACTCCCAGCGAAATACTTGCAGCTTTGGTCCCCCCCACTCTCTACTTCCATTCCATATAGGAGAAATATTAGCTGCTTCAAATAGAAAGGTTTGAACTACCCTTGCACATGCTTTTTCACCAATCCACGAGAGGGATTCTCCAATAAATGCTACATCTCACATCTCCCTTTTACTTGTGAAGAAATGAACAAGAGGATATTTGTAATGATCGATCTTCTTCCATTCCATATAGGAGAAATAGTAGTTGCTTCAAATAGAAGGGTTTGAGCCACCCTTGCTCATGCTTTTTCATTAGTCCATGAGAGGTATTCTCCAATAAATTCCATGAATCAAGGTACAATTCCTCGCTAGGAGTTCTTGTGAATTGGCATGGAATCACTTCTAGAGGTTCCAAGTAGAGCACAGGAATGGGCCCTACTATTTGTAGGCATAGACCAGAATTGGAGAAATCTTTAAAGGGGATTTAAACATGGATCTTCACAATGAGAATCCAATGATTTAACCAATTGAGGTCAACCTTTTAAACAAATGGATTTTTTTTACATTAACGATTTCTCTTCTTTCCCGCTTGACAACTATGCTGCCCCCGTTTTAAAATCCCACCCCTGATTCTTTCTCGCTCGACGGTATCTTGTAGGCCGCTCTTGTGGATGCTTCTTGGGCGGAACAGGGTTCAATTGTTGGGGTGTCTAGTTGTGTTGTGCGGGATGGTGGGCTCTTGGCAACACCGATTATCCCTAGTCCTGGTGTACAGATCTCTGAGGATCTGTGCGCCCTCTTCCTAGGGGTTCATTTGGGTTTGCCTGGTGCTTGTCCCTCCTCTCTTGCTCGGATTTGCTAAGTGGGAGTTGATGACAAGCTTGATCCAGGTCGCCCTCAAAGTTTTAGAGAAGCAATAAACAGTTCGGGTGACTAGGCCTGCACATCACAGACTAGGATTTGACCTTTACCATGTGCCCATTCGCGTCCAGTGGTGGTATGTGGTCAAGAAGTATTAGAGAATGAGGAGTGTTATCTTAAGCGTGGAGTGATCTGTAGATTCAATGGTTTTTGGCCCTCTTCCATATCTTCACAACTGGGTCAAGGAATCATGGAAACCCTTAGTGGAGGGATAGATTGAGCTTTTCTCCAGTGCTAGGGGACACCTTTCATCTCCCAAATTGATATATTTCGAAACCTATTTCTTCGATCTTCACACAAGAAAGAAAGGAAAATTGTTGTGGCTATATAGGAGCTTACCTTAGTCAAGCCCCCGTTTTGGTATTCCTACCTCACGGATAGTTAAGATTAGAACCAGATGTTGTGTGTGCTTAGAAACCCTAAGTGTGAGTAGTAACATACAAGATCTAATCAAATAATATCAAACCTTAATCCTATATGACTCAAGCAAATAGGAAGGAATGATATACAAGATGCTTCACTCAAGGAAGCTCACAACTTCACCTCAAGGATGAAGATTCATGGAAGGTTTGCTAAATAAGAAGGCGACGCAACCATACCCTTGGAGGGTACTCAAGCCAAACTCAAGTTGGTGGTTCCAACCCTTCTCTCAATCATGCAAAGTGCTTCAACCTAGGAACAAATGAGATAGACTTAAGATCTCATCTCCTAGCCTCCATACAAATATTTCCAAGAGCAAAGTAGAACTCCACTTGATCAAAAACCTGCAATAATACCAATAGCATAGAGAGCAATAACAATAGAGAGTTTTTTCACATCAAATCAATCTCACATTCATCTAGTTTCAAATGAAGAAGTGACTTGCTTTTATACAAGGATATAGAAAAGAGTAATTTGAATTAAAATGCTTACATTACGTGCCAAAAAACAAATTTGAGTTTAGGGTCGGCCTAACCAACACTAAAGCCTACTTGTGGACCTAAATTTCCTCCCTAAAACACCAAGTGCCCTGGGCCTTTGGGCAATTTAGGGCTCAAGCCCGCACTTAATGCGGGGCTAACTCCAAATCTCAATTATTTCTTAGGGTTATGAAAAACTTTAATCAAAATCACAACATTTTCTATAAACAGGGCCAAAACAAGACTTCAAGGTGGACCTAAAAATGAACTAGGCTTGGGATCACTAAAGGGAGCAGCTAAACATAGTGAAATTGTGCCTACACAACTAGTGTACACAATTTACAACGTAACACGTCTCTTGCACCAACTCATGTGGAGAAAATCCAAATAGAGGTTTTAACAGGGAAAAAGCCCTCACTTCAACATCTTTGTGTATTTAGTTGAGGTATATGCTCATGTGCCTATGGAGAAGTGGTCAAAATTTGATAACAAGGTAGTTAATCGTATCTTCATTAGCTATGGTGTTAGTGTGAAATGGTATAAGCTTTGGGGTTGTGTGGTTGAAAGAGATTTGTATAATCAGAATGTAATATTCATAGAGATTAGGTCTTCTCCTATAGTTGTGCAACCAAAGGAGGACGAGAAGTCAGCTGTGCATCTATGACCTAAGATTGAGAAGGATGCACTAGAAGATAAACTTGATGCGAAGAGCTTAGAGAGCTCAGAAGAAGTAGAACCTCCACTTTATCCTTTAAGGAGGTCAACTCAACAAAGGAGGCAACCAAAAAGGTATAACTTGCTAGATTTTTGATGTCTTTTTACTTTGTTGACTAAAATTGACGAGTCTAGAATAGTTAAAGAGGCAATGGAAATAGATCATTATGCAATGGAAATAGATCATTATGAGTTTTGGAGATTGGCCATGGATGAGGAGATGGTTGCACTTGAAAAAATGATACTTAAGACTTGGTTTAGTTGTTTGAAAGACAAAAGCCTATTGGGTGCAAATTAGTGTTCAAGAAAAAAGTTTAGTTTAGATGGTAGTGTTGAAAAATACAAGGCAAGATTGGTTGTGAAAAGATATTTCCAGATTGAGTGGATAGACTTTCATGAGATTTTTTCTTTAGCTGCTAAATTAACATCTACCAAGTCCTTGTTTTTGATTATGATAAGCGGCAAAGCAAGGGTGCCGATCCCTGTTACAAGATTAGAAAAAAGAGGGCAACAAATAGGGGTTGAACCCAAAACAACCAAGGCCTAGAGAAGAAGGCCACAATAGAACAATAACAGCCAAACAGAAAGAGACCAACTACCCAAAAAAGGCAACCCGAATAGTGCACCAACAACACATTGATAGCAGAAAACCCAAACCAAGGATCTAAACAACAACAGATCCTGAACAAGCCAATCTAACACCCTTAGCCCTAGGGAGTAGCTCCCCGACAGATTTGGGGAGCCCCTTCTTTCTACGTTGAACCACAGTAAAATAAAACCTCAGAGTCAAAGTCCTCCGAGCGAGGTGAGAGGGGGGATCCTCCCGGGCCTCAATAGCCAATGAGGGCGCCAACGAAGCCAAACCAGAAGAAGGCACAGTCAGGAGAGTGACCGAAGTAACGGAAAAAGGAGTGCGACCTGGAGCCCCAGAGAGCAGAGCTGACAAGTCTAAAGTAGGCAATATCGAAGGAATACCTGAAGCTGAAACATAAGTGAACCGGTCAAGATTAGTAGGAGCCGAGGTAGGAGCCGAAGGAGGAACAAAAGAATCCAGCAAATTCGCGGGATTAGCAGCAGCCTCTACCACCCCCACTGGAGCAGCCTCAAGAGGGATCTCTTCCTCAGAGGAAACATCGCCACAAGACAAACCATCCTCTTGGGAAGCACTGATAGTCAAGTGATCCACAAGAGCATCCTTCCACCAAGTTGTAGCGCTTTTACGACGCGATAGCGGACAACCAACAACCATGTGACCAATAGTGAAGCAACGCCGACATCTGAAGGGGATACCTTCATAATCCAGCAGTTGTTTCCAAGGCTGATCGCCTACCATCATAATGTCATCTCCAAAAAGGGGTTTGGAGATGTCAATGTCTACTAAAATATGGGCAACCGTGGAGTGACCCATGAAAGAGGTAGTAGAATCAACTTTCAGAAACCGACCGATGGCATTACCAATGCCCTCATAACAAGAATCCTCCCAAAATTGGAGGGGGAGTGATGCAGAGCGGGCAGCGGAAATCAAGCAAATGATACCATACTGCACAAGATGACTCCAATTCCATAATACAAAACCGATTAATACTCAAATAGTTTTTTTAAAACCCCTTCATTAGGCCATACAATAGCGAACACACACATTTCTCCCATATCAGTAAGACACTATACCGTTGGCAACCTCCAAACTTCTTCCGCCGATGCATATTTCATACCGATGTCTACAGTTAGTATATACATTATCTGACCTTCTATCATCGGTCTCTCTCCTAGTTCTACCGGTCACATCTTGCATCTTTTAAAATGTACATTCAATACATGCATTAAAAAATATACATTCGGGAGATGTATTTGCAACATATAACGCCGATATGCATTTGCAAGATACTTTCTCGCTCATACAACCTTCGATATACTTTTGCAAGATACTCACAAAATGGTTCTCGCATACAAATGCGATATATACACGAATTGCTTCTTCTCATACATTAGTGATGTACACAGTGCTTGAATGTTCAACGAACCACATGAACACAACCCAAAATTCACGCTATTAACTTTCTCCACACCCTGTAATCGAACAATCACACCGAAACAACTAAAATTTAACAGAAAACAAAAATAAATAACACGGAGGTCATTCCACTGATTTCACGGAAATCCACCAGTGGAATGACCCCAAACTACATCCCTGCGATTACACCAAAACACCAAAACTGTTTATTCCTCTTTCTCAGAATTATACAAAAAAACAGATCAATTCTTTTTTTTCCTCTCCCTTTTTATCCGACTGTCTACTCCTATGAATAAATACAGACTTTAGCTATTTTAAAGACACCTATCTGGACAGTTACACACATGGTGGAAGGTGAACCACCAACAACCACCGATTATAATACCAAATAGTTCGGTTACATTCTTTTTAATCTTTCTTGACACATATAAACTTAAGATTACTCGGCTAATGACATTTGGACAAAATAGAATATGTAAGGGAATCTTTCAGATTCGTTATGTTTTGAGGTGCTCTTGCACCATACAACCAACCAACAAAATTTCCAAGTCCCTTGGAAATGTATCTGCAATATAAAACTTCTTTTTCTGCATCTCTTTTTGGCTTCAGCTTCAGACTTCAAATCTGCACATCAGTGACCAACCAACCAACAAAATCAAACTACCATCTTCAGCTCCTTCTACTCCCATCAATGGAGTACTCTTCAGGCTGTAACTTCAAGTGCTTCTTCAGTCAGGTATCCATCTTTCTACTGCTTCACAACACCAACTCACCAAACCATTCATCTTACCCAACAACAGATTTTGGTGATGCACCTACCACTCTCTCCTCAGTGGCCTCTCTGCACCCTTATCCAGCCTAATCTCTATTGGAGGATGGTCACGACAGACCTCATCTTGTCTGCGCACACACACATCCTCAGAAACCTCCTTTTGCAATTAGATGGAACAAGCACCTGCAACCAAACAACTTAGCAACACCAAATAATGGTCACCAACACAATTCTTCAGTTCTTCACCTGCCTTCTTAGTGACAGGAAACAAATCCACATCTTCAGATACACAACACTCCCCCCAGAGCTTTCGCTAGCTCTGATACCAATTTGATGCAGAGCGGGCAGCGGAAATCAAGCAAATGATACCATACTGCACAAGATGACTGCAATTCCATAATACAAAACCGATTAATACTCAAATAGTTTTTTTAAAACCCCTTCATTAGGCCATACAATACCGAACACACACATTTCTCCCATATCGGTAAGACACTATACCGTCGGCAACCTCCAAACTTCTTCCGCCGATGCATATTTCATACCGATGTCTACAGTTAGTATATACATTATCGGACCTTCTATCACCGGTCTCTCTCCCGGTTCTACCGGTCACATCTTGCATCTTTTAAAATGTACATTCAATACATGCGTTAAAAAATATACATTCGGGAGATGTATTTGCAACATATAATGCCGATATGCATTTGCAAGATACTTTCTCGCTCATACAACCTCCGATATACTTTTGCAAGATACTCACAAAATGGTTCTCGCATACAAATGCGATATATACACGAATTGCTTCTTCTCATACATTAGTGATATACACAGTGCTTGTATGTTCAGCGAACCACATGAACACAACCCAAAATTCACGCTATTAACTTTCTCTACACCCTGTAACCGAACAATCACACCGAAACAACTAAAATTTAACAGAAAACAAAAATAAATAACATGGAGGTCATTCCACTGATTTCACGGAAATCCACCAGTGGAATGACCCCAAACTACATCCCTATGATTACACCAAAACATCAAAACTATTTATTCCTCTTTCTCAGAATTATACAAAAAAATAGATCGATTCTTTTTTTTCCTCTCCCTTTTTATCCGACTGTCTACTCCTACTAATAAATACAGACTTTAGCTATTTTAAAGACACCTATTTGGATAGTTACACACGTGGTGGAAGGTGAACCACCAACAACCACCGATTATAATACCAAATAGTTCGGTTACATTCTTTTTAATCTTTCTTGACACATATAAACTTAAGATTACTCGGCTAATGACATTTGGACAAAATAGAATATGTAAGAGAATCTTTTAGATTCGTTATGTTTTGAGGTGCTCCTGCACCAGGGAGGTTCGGGAGACGCACCCAAATCGGCTTGATATTAAGCGGCTCGGTAAGGGGGTTGAAAGCAAGAGTCCATGGTTTAATGGACAAAGAATGTTCCACCCACATCCAGACCCGTCCATTGAGCACTGCATCTCGCTGCTCAGAAGAAGCAAAAGTCACAATGAAAAAACCTCGAGCACTGGGGAAGAGCTCAATCTTATCGGCAATCAGCGGCTTCCAGGACTCCAACACCCAATTGTGAAGGTCGGGCAGAGAGGGCCATCGTCCATTAAACCTGCAAATTACTCCTGTATTGTGGTAAAACTCTTGATTTTCTGCAATCTCAGGGCCACACATCACAATAGGGGAAGAGCGGGCACAGGGGAGAGGCCGGACTCCCCTACCCTCCCCCCGAAGCACGATGAACACTCGAGCCAGCAACTGCTGCAAAAGATCGTCTAGGGCGAACAGAGGCACGCAGCCCAGGAGCGGGTACACCAGTTCCAGCCACCGCCTTCAGCCCCAGCGAACCAATGTTCTCGTTTTCCTTAGGAATTTTGTCCCGGTCTGAGGGATCAAACATCCCCTCCAGCACACTGTTCGCAACAGTAATCACCTCCTTTTCAGTGTTCCCGTCCCTACCAACAGTGACACTAGCAGAGCCTCGCACCCCACCCAGAGTCGCGGGCGAGGCAGCAATGACATTAGTAGAGTTGTGCGTGCCAGAGGACCCTGCGCCAATGGTCGGATGCAGAGACCCGCTTCCGCTCCCGTCCATTTCAAAACTTTTTAATGAAAGTCATATCTATCAAGTCCTTGTTATTTGGTGTAGCAACTTTTGATTTAGAGATAGAATAGATGGATGTGAAGAGAATAGATGGATGTGAAGACAACATTCTTACGTGGCGACTTAGAGGAGGAGATCTAAATGACAGCTAGAGCACTATGTTGAAAAAGATAAGGAGTCATTGGTTTGTAGGTTGAAAAAAACTTTGTATGGTCTCAAACAGTCTCGTAGAATGTCGTACCTGAAATTTGATTTTTTATGTTGGGATTGGGATTTCTAAGGTCCAAAACAAATAATTGTGTTTACTATAGACAAGATGATGATCATTTCCTTGTTATCACTCTGTAGGTAGATATATTATTTTTTGGTAACAATAAGGATGTGATTAGGGATTTGAAGTCTTAACTCTTAGCATATGAAGGACTTGGGGTTTGTTAGGTAGATGTTAGGTATGGAGATCAAAAGAGAGAGTAAGAAAAAAACTTTGGTTGGGCCAAAGTAAGTATTTGAACTTTGTATTGTAAGATTTCAACATGGCAGATGGTAGACCATTGAGTGTTCTTAATTTTTTTGATAACTAAGCTTTCAATTGAGTAATGTCCTTCAACACCCATAGAGATGGAGGATATGGCTTGTATTCCTTAAGTTAGTGAAGTTGGTAGTTTGATGCAAGCTATGTTCTGCACTAGACTAGACATTGCCTAAGTAGTGGGAAATTTGAGCCTTTTCATGGCTAATCTCGGCATAAATCATTAGGTTGTGAAGGGAGTTTTCAAATGCTTGTAAGGTATTGCATAGTATTCTATTTGCTACCAGGGTGCTACTTTAGGGGACTTGCGGCCAACCTATAGACATTCTTCAGGTGACTTGAAACCAACTTATAGAGGTTCCACGGGTCACTTGGAGCATGCTCGTAGTCATGTTGGTAGTGCTTGTAACACTTAAAGGGACTTGCGGCTAATCTATAGAGGTTCTACAAGTGACTTGCAACCAACTTGTAGAGGTTCCATGGGTCACTTGGAGCATGCCTGTAGACATGCTGGTTGTTCTTGTAGCACTTCAGGCAACTTGCATCCAACCTATTGAGGTTTTATAGGAGACCTGCAACCAATCTGTAGAGGTTCTTAAGGTCACATATAGTACTCAGTGTATATCCATGGATATGTGGATTTTGATTGGGCAGTTGATCTTGACAGTAGAAGATCTTCCATTGGTTACATATTTAACTTGTTTGGTGTTGCAATCAATTGAATGAGCAAGCGACAGGCTGTGGATGCTTTGTCCACTATTGAGGCTATGTACAAGGTAACTACTCAATCTTGTAAGGAGGCCATTTGAATTTAGAGACTGTGTTCAAATGTGAGGTTTAGTCAAAGAGCTATTACGATTTAGTGTGATAGTCAGAGTGCCATTAGTTTGAGAAGGAACCTGACCTTTCATGTGAGGATGAAGCATATTGATGTCCAATACCATTTTGTTTGAGACATGGTAAAGGATGGAAGGGTGATGTTGGAGAAGGTGGATACTTTGATGATGTTGTAGATGTGTTGACAAAGTTGGTAAGCATAGAGAAGTTTAGATGGTGCAATGAGTCTGTAGGCCTCTCAACCCCTAACAATTAGACGACAATTTTGGAGTCCCCTTTTGCTGTTGCAAGGTGTTTGACAAGTGGGAGAATGTTGGGAAGTGTGTCCCAAGCTTGCATGTCAATGTTCCGCATTTATTAATTATTTGTATATTTATTATTTTGTTGTCACATGGGAAAGCAAATGTCCTAAAATGGAGTGGAATTAGTGGCCATGTGTCTGCTATCTTGAGATGTGTGTAAGTTGTAAGAGCATCTAATGTTACTATGATGTGTAAGAGTATCTTATGACATTGTAAGATGTGGGAGTTACTTATGACGAATTCTATGACATGTAAGAGCATGTAAGAGGGAGGTTACATTGGAATCTTGACTAGCATTATGATAGTCTATGGCACAAATCATAAAGCATCTTTGTATGGATAATGGAGACAAAATGGGGTATTTAAGTTGGTGGTCAACTATGACAAGTTATGACACATGACAAAAGTAAAAATAATCTAAAATTAGCTCGGAAGACCAAAACCAAGGGAGGCGTTGGAATTTATGCCATGGGGTTTAGGAACCATACTTATTGCATGTTAGTACATGGTTTTCCAAAATCATTAGATGATTTCTTGCTTGTGTTTCATCTATTTATTGGGTGCTTGAGTTGGAGTATGGATAATGGATTTGCAATTATCATTATGTTGTTAGAATTACTCTAGGATTTAATGTTTGTGATACTCTTATAAGGGCATGTCCCTAGATATTGTATTATAACCTTTGTTGTTGATAATACAATTGGTTTCTGCTTTGGAGGGGGGTTTTTCTCCCAAATGGGTTTTCCCTATGTATATCATCTTGTTATGGTTATATGTTTTTGTGTTAATATTCTTTCATGAAATGTTTTAGATCATTTTTTTTGTGCATTATCTTCTCATAGATTAGCATAGGAAGTGTTTTTGAACCATTGCTTCCCTTCATTCAAGAGATCTATTAGTTTCCATGACCTTTTCAATGGGTTCAACTTGAATTTGATCCTTATTCTACAAATCTAAGGCTAAAATATCAATAAAGAAATGCCTCTTAAGACTTGTAGACTTGAATACCTTACCTAAAATACCATTGCCATTCTCCATGTTCAAAGAAGGAATAGATGCATTCCCACAAGTCCCAACAATGGAGGATTGAGGGATCCTAATAGAAGACAACCCCACTTTGCAAGTACTCACAAAGGCTACAACACCATTCATGCCTTTGAGTGAAACATTCAATAAAATCGCAATGACAAAATCACTAGAATTAGGGTTAACAACATGAGTGGAAACATGCTACATCTTGCTCTGTAATGAATCCCATAAGCCTACAATTAATGTTATGTAACCCTATTACAGGTATGTTTTTAATAGTTTAAAATATATTTTGAAAAATAACATATATTTGGCATGCTAGTCACTCTGAGTTCTAATATTGCACTATATCATACAATATTAAACATTAGAATTTATTTTAGGTAATTACATAAAATGGTTGTCATTATTATTTGTATATGATATGTGGATGATTTGTTTTATAAAAACTAGAGGGTTTCTATATGAAGATCAATGTTCTTCAAAATAATTAAAACTTATTATTTTTTAGATAATTTAGTTGTGAGGAGAGAAAAATAAATACATAACATTAAGTTGCAAAGTTAAACATAGCATACATATAAGCACAATAGGAGTTGGAGAAAGCACAAGTAGTTGCATACAAAGCAAAAAATTATATGAACAAAAGACTACATTGCAACAACAATACCTCTTTTTTGCTTAAGGTAAAGAGGTTTTGAAAGGTGCCACACCCTTCTACAAAATGACAGCCCCATGATACATGAAACATGCCTCACGAGAAGTGAGACTAACAAGATGAAATAACAACATAGGGGCTGTAAACAAAAACAAAACACAAGGACAACTACAAGCCAGAAGCTATAGCAATGGAACAAGGGGTCAATGAACTCTAGACCTCGTCCTAGTGTGACACACACTCGCACCCCAGGAATGAGACAAAGGAACCAAATTGTGGAGACCTTTTTTCTTCTTTGGAAGATGGTCCAAGATACACCATTCTCCAAATATTTGGACTGAGGAAAAAGAGGGGCCCCCTTGAAAGAGGCCATAACTCTAGACCCCTCTGTCGAAGAAGAAGAAAGCAACTATGAAGAATCAGGGAGTTGCAAAGCCACCAGAGGACCTGCGCATACTGGGGGGCCATAAGGAATAGTTGAAACCACTAAGAAACTAGGTTCAATAAATAGAAGTCATTAGTTTTCCATAGTCCATGATGTTGGATATGAATGCTTCTGGATTTGACTGTGTTATTGTTTTTACTCAACAACAAAGTCATTCGTTTTCCACAGTCCATTAGGTTCAATAAAATCGAAACAACAATACCTCTTTTGTAACCACTAAGAAATTGGGTTCAATGAAATCTCGCTTAATTGCATGAATGACCTCCTGAGTGAAAAACAAGGGAGGAGTGAAAAGGCTCCAAATTTCTAAATGATTATCCTTGAGAATGTCTCAAGGTTATGCATGTGCAAAGGTGGGAGAAGTAGGATAACCACCCAACACACCAATGCCACCCCTAGATCCTCCAAACCATGCCTTCCCCTTGTTTGAGCTTGGCTGCACATATGTTATCAAAACCAACTAATGATAACTAAATTGAAAATATCTTATCCTCTAGTCTTTATGATAGCAATAGCTTTGAAGAAATAAAACCTATTTTGACATTGACTTTAATTGCTATTTAAATTGGAAATACAAGGTAAATAAAAGAATAACTGGTTGTTGAAAAACTCATTATAGTCTTGAAATGTTTTAAAGTATTGAACTATGTGGTTGGGATTGAAAAAAGTTTTTTTTAACACTTGGTTATATTAGTGCGATTTTGTAATATGAGCTTGAAGCATATCATGTGAGGCTTGGTACAAAATTGAGCAAAGCCAAAAGTGTTTTATAACTTATGCAATATCTTATATCGTGTTCTTTTGATTGATACAAGTTGCATTTAAGTGGAATCTAGAGCCATTGTAAACTAGAATATAAATACAATTTGTTCAACCTAAGTGTAAATAGACTCATTGTTGTCACCTCTAATGACTATTAGTTACTATAGATTGACAAAGATACGAGTTGGGTACATTGAAGTTTGACTTACATACTAAAATATTGAAGAGACAATCTAATCAACAATGTTGATGAAATCAAATCTTACATTCTTATGGAATTTGAAGACCCACCTATTGAAATTGGTTGTTGGGCCAACATAAAAATACATTGGGTTGATTAAATTTGTGATACTAATAAGTTAAAGATGAACACCATTTACTTCTAAAATACTCTACCTTTTATAATGGGAAAAGAAAGTTCACCCAATTTCATAAATTCTAATGAAGAACTTCTAGCTTATAGAGAATCAAAACGCTTGGATATTTTTATTTGCATTACTTTTTTATATTGCATATCATTTACAAATATTTTGCTCATATGAGCGTCGATGAGACCAATACAAGCTCTTTACGAGAAAATATACTAGAAATCACCTATGGAAGAGCAAGAGTCACTAAGAAATCCACTTTATTTAGAAACCAAATCCACATTAGAAGCCAACTATGGAAGACCAAGGGTCACAGCGTAGAATTCCACATTAGATGTCCCTATGGGGATTTGAACTTGGGTCTCCACAATGAGAACCCAACATTTTAACCAATTAAGCTCAACCCCTTGGACATGGATTAATTTTTTGGCAAAAAAGAGAAGATAAATTAAAAATAAGAAATTCAAATATACACAACAAGGATTTCCATAGGGCTAGGGCCATAATACTAGGGCTAATACTTCTCTAACTTTTTAGCAATCTACTAACCCTTAAGCCATAATGATGAAAAAGATAAGGAGTTAGAGGATCTCCTTGGCACAACCCTCTAGAGTTAGAGAACATAGGAGAAGGTGTTCCATTAATCAAAACAAAAAAATGAGTTCTTGTGGACACAACTTATTAACCAATCAATTCGATGCGAGCTAAATTGAAAAGTAGAAAGAGTTTTCTTGAGAATGGACCATCTAATTCTATCATAGCTTTGGAGATATCATGCTTAATAAACATACCCTTATCCTTGGAGCTGGACATAGAGTGGATAACCTCATTGACAATAATGATACCTGATTCTCTATATAAATTTAAAAATATTTATAGTGACATTACATAATCACCTTACATATAAACTAATTGGTCATTAAATTTGTTTATAATAGTCTAACTCGTAATTTGTGCTATGACTAGGTGTTGTACAACTTGCAAATTGTAATGCTCTATTATTTAATTATTCATAACATATAAATGTTGGGTTTCTCATGCAATGTGGTGCCACACACGAAGGGAATCTCAAGATTCCTTGGTTACTTTACATCACTTGACACTTGTCATATCTCATATGATAGATGTAAGAGGTCATTTAAAATGGATTTACTAGCGGACTAGGAAATACATCATTGATCAACTAAAATAGCTCTCTATAAGAGGTGGGGAAGTGTAATTATTGCCTCTACATGGAGCCCTTGGGAGTTGCACTTGACCCCCTTGTTCTTAATGGTCAAAGGTCTTCATGGAGGAGGGTGCATAGATCCAAGTCAGACCATTTTTACTATCTATTGGCTCATGATTTTGAGCCGTGGTTTTAGGAAACCATTTGCAGTTTCTAGGATCTCATTAAGCTATAAATTTAGAGCTCAGGATGAAGATTTTATGGTAATCTTATTGCAAGGTTATGTTGTTAGATTGACTCTAGATATATAGATTTAATACCTCTATTGAAACACAGATATTGCGATGTAGGGTGAAAGCACAATAACATGTCCCACTTTCCAACATTATTGAGTCACTAAAATCAATGTTTTTTAGCATTTAACATATTGTGTCAATCATACCAAATAAGTGATCAAGAATTTAAGAATGATGTAAACTAATGATTTGGGGTATTTTCCATGTAGATTCAATTTATAATTTTTTGAATTAAAAACAAATATTTCTATCATTTTTGGTTATTTTCAATAATTTTTGTTATGAGACTTTTTCGCGAGAAATGAATTAAATAAATAAACTTTATAAAACATTATTAAAGAATAAAAAGAGAAAAGAAAAGAAAATTATTTAATAATAAAGGAGGTGTGTAAAACAAAAGAATGAAAATAAAGTTACTTTCAAGTTAAAAAAGAAGTTAAAAGGTTAAAAGAACCTTATAAAAATAAAAACACTTTTATTTAAGTTATTGTTACTAGAAGAGTGCAAATAAAAATAATTATATTCCTTATTTTGTAAAGATTGGGTGTGATGGTTGGAAGCCACCCTTTGGTTATTATTTAAACTTGTGAAATGAATGTAAATGGGGGGACAATTATTTGAGAAATCATTTGAGGAAAAGTATATAGAAAAATACATAGGAAAGTATATAGGAAGGAAAGTATACAAAAATTAGAGGGCATAAAGGAGTGAGGATTAGGGTCATTGGTTGGGCATTGAAGCATTTGGAGAAGGGGCACACAGAGTGTGTCCAACTCGGGGTACAATGTACACCTGAGAGTGTCTTGGCCAGGGCTATGTTTGTTTGTGCCGTGAGGCATGGTTGGTTTTGTGTAAGAACCAGTTCCTTTTGTCGGGAACAACCGGGACTTGTGATTACTCCTCCGAGTGCCTTTCACAGATAAGTGATTTATATATTTATTTGCAATTTACATTATTAAAGTTTATTGATGAAATATTTGTACAATGTTATTTGCTATGTTTAAAGGTTTATTCAATATATGAAAAATAGATTTATTTATTTCTATTTCAAATAATTTACCTGCTTTATAGGTGTTAAGAAAATAATAACTCTCTGATAAATGAATGTTGAAAAGGAGATCACATTTGGTATCACAGCCATGGAAAAATAGAAAAAGAAAAAGGATTATAAATGTTAAATTAAATTATAAAATATAGAGATCTAAACTTAAAATAAATTTAATATTGAGATTAAAATTCATATGTATTATATATGGTAAAAAAATATATAATTGAAAAAGTGGGAAACCATTAGGTTAAACAAGTGAAAACTATAAAGTGAAATGGTTCATAGCTTCATTGAGTTAAAACTAGCACTTGCACCTATAGGAGGTTCAAGGAATATGTCGATAGGAACAACCGACGAGCTTAAACTCTTAACTGGTTTAATTTTTGATGTTTTTGGCGGTTTAAACTCTTATCTGCATGTCATGCGCTATTTAAAGAGCATCTATTGTTAGAAACAATTGTTTTGCTTATGCCAAAACATGATTTTACTTGCTCATTTCATTGTCAAAAGCAAGGTTTCTCAATTTAACGCCTCTGCATCTTGAGCAACTGCATGCCATTATAGTATGTGCCCTTGGAGATCCATTTTGCATGGATATTGTGTAGAGATGTTGTAGGTCAAAGGATCTGATCAGAGCATAACACTCATTGCGCTTGGTCTCCATCGTCTTTCATTTTCTGTTTGATATCAAGATTTAATATGCATCTTGGAGATTTCCATATAGACCGTGTATTGTTTGTTGTTAGGAAGAGCTCAGGGTTTGGTTCCCTATGGTAATCCACAAAACCCTGAGATAAGTATAATATTGAAGAAGTTTTTTGTGTTTGTATTGATATCTTTGACTAACTTTTGCATTGATGGGTGCAGGTCTGTCGCTTTTTCCTTCGTGAGGTTTCATGAGATCATACTACAGATCTACACATGATAACAGACCATTAGACAACATTTCCTTGTGCCTTACACCATAGCCATGAATTATATATATTTTAAAATCTTAATATTATATAACATATTCAATTCTTATATAAAAAGATTAAAATTTTCAAATGCGCAAACAACTTAGCCGCACTTTCAAATCTTTTTTTAAATACAGGTCTTATAAATTCATATTTAAAATAGAAACTTATTTATGACAAGATAAAAGTAAAACAAACTTACAAATATAGATACAGAACTCTCTGCTCCGACCAAATTATATTAACCAAAATACTAGTCTCTATAACAACCTCAAAAATTTAAACTGACAAATTTAGTTCCAACAATATCCAAATCAAAAGCAAAATTACAAGTAAACAAACAAAAACCTAATCTACGCTTAAAAATAGTAAAGAAAAGCGCCACTAAAACCTTAAATTTGAAATAACAAACTTATATCTGTCTATATGCAAAGCTAAAGCAAAATAAAACAGTGAATTGATCCAACATAAATTCTAAAGCTCAAACCGAGACATAGACTAAACATTGTATGAATAAAATTTTAAAACAACTAGTAAAAAGTAAACCACTCACGTCTGTAGCTGTTTCTGTGTATGTAGTTGCTTGTCTGTGTCTGCTGTCATATGTCTGCAAAATTTCTTTTTATTTATAGACTGTTTGAGGCGGCAATAAAAGGGGTATAAAATCTATCAATCAACTCTGCATTTACTCCTAAATCTATGAAAGATCTCAGCATTTACTCCGCAAATCTATATTTGATCGGATGATTGTTGGCAAGCATCTAGGTGGCACGACTTTTTCCCGGCGTGAGAACATTTGACGAGTCCAGAAGATTTTTATTCCCGTTTATTTTTTTCAGCATTAGTAACCGACTTCAGGAGTTCAATTTTTTCGGCAGCATTATTATTAAGGACTTTAGGAAGTTTTTGGCAAGCGTGAGATAATTCTGAGCAGTTCCTGGCACACATTTTACGGCGTGAGACAATTCCGAGCACTATCATGCTCACAACTAAAAGCCTATCGGCTAATTAATAAAGTTGGGTAAAACATAATATTCTTGGATTCCCCATTTATTATAGATATTGACATAGGTGTATATGATTGTATAGCTCATGTTTTTATTATTATTTTTGGTTCGTAATCATATATATATTAAAGACTGTCAAAAAGTTACAATTTTACAGCCCTTCGATGGTTGACCGTGAGGATTATTTCCTTCATCCCTTACTGACTACCCTATCTAAGATACAAATTCTGAGACCACGCAGGGCCTATACACATGCCCTTACTACAGGGTGTTTACTGACTATATCAGTAGCATCTATCTATCTATAGTATCCTCACTTCTTCTATACAAAACCAAGCAAGGAGGAAAAAGACCTACTACAGGAATAGCTCAGACAATTTTGAATTGAAGTGATTAACCCAGTCCATACCACCCACCGCTGCCAAGCCGAGAGATTTTCTGATGAACTCCACCGTGATCATCGCCTGATCTTTCAACAGGACCAGGTCAAAGCCTCTGGTATCCAGAATAAAAGGAAAGATCTTAATGACTTCATCGGGATTTGTAAAGAGACTCCAATCCCGGGGACGGGGGATGCCTACACCTGGACTAGCCACCTGCAATGAGAAATCCAAATCCCCAAGGTGTTCAGGGTTAAAGATCCCTCTCATAATCGCCCCTGCCTCCGCTTTGTCTGTTCCCAGCTCGAGGAGCATTGCGAGTACCCGGGAAGATATGTCTGTATCTACCCTATACCTTTCATTATTAACCAGAAAGGCTTTCCCTAGGATCACTTTCACCGCTCCCAACATCAGCTCGTCGGCTCGTTGCAGCATTCTTTGCAGTCTTAGGTCGAAAATAGCCCCAATGAAGGCCATCTGCCTTTTCTTATTGGTCAACCTGACAGGTGTGTCCATTCCTCCACACCGAACAGCCTCTGCAGATACTATGATAACAAAATGTGATGGCATCGATCAACATGAAAGGGAGAAAATAGAATGCTGTCTCTGTCCTCCTCGGCTGATATCTTAATGCCCTCCGAAGCTTCTCGACACCCTGCTGAGGGAGCTTCCACTCCACTCCACCCAAACCATGCGAGGAAATGAAAGACTAGCATCACTTCCCCTCGTGCCGGCGAACCACCCTGCTGCCTAATCATTATAGCTTATGCCGACTCGGCCTTGCCACCTATGAGGAGGTGGCAAGGCTCCCACCCAACCGCCCACAGCTCATGTTTTTATTATTAGCATGGTTACATATATGTTAAAATGATAATAATAAAATTAATATTATAATTGATACAATAAGTAAATAAAAATTTATAGCTATGTTTAATAGGAATGTGGGTCTATATCATCACAAATATTTATATTTATCATAGATTATATTGTTAATTATTTTATATGTATATCTATGGTTTGAGTTATATATTTTAAAAAATATATATCTATATATAAACTTTATATTATATATTTATGCCTCATATAATACTAATTGAATTTACTACATGTAATATTTATAAATGATATATAAAATAATATTAAGTTGAGATGAAAATAAATGTGTTTAATATATTAATATATATGAGAACTTTAGTAGATAAAAAAATATAATAACAATGTTATATTATCTTCAACACATAAGCTTTTTTAATTACTTAAATTGCTTTATTTTATTATTGCATTTACTATAATTACCTAAAGTAATATTATTTTTTTGATTCGTAAGGATTAATTATATTAATATAATCAAAAAGTTCAAAGGATTACATTATGTGTATTGCAAAGGCCCATGGCCAACTCGCTGATCCAACACTGCCCATTCCTACTCTTATCGCTATACCTAGAGATGCCACGTAGGGCTCAAATAACTAACAAAATGCAGCCACGCAGGGCCTGCCATTGACTGTTTCAGAGACTTAGAAATATCCTAAACATGGCAACCATATCCATATAACCGAGGAAAACAAAGAGAGACTATTTACCCAAGACCCCATAGATGCCATTATCACATAAAACCTAGATTATGAGCCACCGCCTGAAATTTTGCCACCCAACCATACTCCCCTCCAACTTGTTCCATATGCAGCGACCTTTTCAGAAACCTTACCCCTGCTTTTGCTTGCTCATGGTGTTTGAGAAGAGCCAACCCCTTTAAATCCAGGAGAAAAAGGAAGTATTTAACCACTTCATCAGCATCCTGTAACAGTGGGAGATCCTTTGGTCTTAGAATCCCAATTCCTGGTGCCGCTGCTTCTATGATTGCATGCAACCCTAACAACAATTTTGATTTGAAAGTCTTCCTTACCAATAATTCAACTTCCTCCTTTTGCATTCCTAAATCCAAAATAACTACCAAGAAACGCGAAGCAATGGAAGTATCTACTCTGTAGCCTTCGTTGTTTTCCATAAAACCTCTGCCCATAATGACTTTTACTGTCGCTAAGGTTAAGCCATCTATCCTGCGAAGAATCCTTCTTAGTCTTTGATCTGTGACTTCCCCCTTAAGTGCCATCTATCTTACTGAACTCTCCAATTGTATAGGAGTGTCCATACCCAAGTTAATTAACCCTTTTGGTGCGATTCGCACCACAAACCTCGACCTCCCTGCCATTAGCAATAGAGAAAGGATTGCTATAGTCCCCAAAAAGATAGATGCAAGCCAAGCTAGAGAAAGAATGAAAAGTAGGACAAAGCTCGTCGTGCTAGGCTACTCTTTATTATGAGTCCCTTCCCCTGTCCTCTTAATGATTCTTCTCTGTCGGATGTGACGGTGAATTATGAACACAATCATGCCTTCCCTTTGCGTGCGAGACGAGATCAATGTGAGGTGATTTTAAACTGCCAATCTAGATAATTTTGCCAATGCTGCTAAATTGAGTTGTCTGTTCATTCGCTGGTGATGTGACTCTATCTATCATTACCAATATATTTGCTGACATGTCCTTATGAATGAGAAATAAGATCCTTCCCCCTTGGTCGTCCAAGCTGACATGTCGATCCCCCAGACCTTCCACACCCATTTGTGTGGAAGGTCTCCCACCCTACCGCCCACACCTAAAGTATTATTATTATTACTTAAGAGTTATTTTATTTTTTAACATTATTTAATAATTATTTATTACATATCTTAAATAAATAAGTATTTAAATTATATAGGGCCAATGAGCTCGCAGGTCATGCATGCCTTCGTTGGGTTGCCGTGTTTGTAGGCTAAGTGTGCCTTTGCTGGTCTACCATGCTCGCAGGCTGTGTACCTTCGCTGGGCCAACGAGCTCACGGGTTTGACCAAAGGGTGATAATGCCCATTGGGGACGGAGCCCCCCAAGTTGTGGTCTCAAGCGATAAAGCCGATGGGAAGAGATCCCTCGTAAGAGTCTCTCTGGGTCAGGGTATCTTCCAACAAAAAATAAATAAATATTATATCATATAATTATAAATTGAAGTGTATATAGATAAGGGTTAATTAATACCACTATAATTATTTTATATTCATATTAATAATAAGATTTATTTTTCAATTGAAAAATTATTTACTAGTATAAGAAAACTACAATATACTATTGTATAAATTTAGAAAATCTAATATATAGGATAATGTGTATTTTAGAAAATTAAACTATCCATACGAAATATTCTCACCTTGTTTTCTTTATTGGTGTAGATATGGGTTTAAAATGTAATTTATTACGACCAATATTAAATATTTATAACCAACTTATTTAATAGGTATTAATATATAGAGTTATTTGGGCCTCTAAATATTGGCTAGAAAAATATATATAATAGGTAGAAGAAAAAAAATTGATTGACTATTAAATTGGTTACTAACTATATATATAAATAAATATATTATAACTATATATAGTATAAATATTAGAACTATATATTATAATTTTAGTGTGTGATAATTGACCAAGAAAATTACATATTGGTTTTGCTTGAAAAATTTAGATTATATATGATTAAGTTGTTTGAGTGATAACTCAATTATGGGGTTAAGTTATATGAATATGAATATAATGTTTTGGACGGATTGATTAGCATATTATATTTTGGTATATTCTATTGGCTATTAATATTATTTATATTTATGTATTTGAGTATGCTATAATTGATGAAATCTAAGTGTGTGTGTATTCGGTGAATATAAAAGATAGAAATACATATTAATTTTGTAATAAAAAGGGGGTAAACTTTATTGAACTAGAAAAGCGGATTACAGCAAGAGAGTTCAACAAACCCATCAGGGAAAAAAGGCCCAAAAAAGGGCAATCAAGCAACACCCAAGCAACATCTCATATCCTCCATGACAAGGTTTGCCAGCTCCTGAGAAAGATCATCTAGAAGGCTTCCCCAGTCTTCCACAATCCAATTCCCCATCCACTCTGACGCCCATTTAGCCAAGCCATTAGCCACCTTATTCCATTCCCGTGGGATATGACAAAAGGTGATAGAATCCAAAACCCCTCCCAGTGACAGGATTTGCCTGACCACTACAGCTAATTGCCAATTCACCTCATATAATTTCCTCCTATTCAACAAATCAATTACAATCTGGGAATCTGACTCACAGATTATCCTTCTCCAACCAAGGGCACAAGCCTGTTTCAAAGCCAAAAGGATAGACAAAGCCTCCATATAGTTATTGGTTTACTGGCCTCTATAAATTGAAAAAAAGAATTCAACCACCCTCGAGCTATCCTTGCCAATACCACCAACCCTAGCATGCTTAGGGTTGCCTCTAGAGGACCCATCAGTGTTAATTTTCAGGACCCCATGAGCAGGGGGATTCCAATGACCATCTCTCTGGACCTTCTCCTTGACACACCGACCTGACCCAGGCGGAGGGCCACACCTATCATTGTCAGGGAGCCCTAAAGTCTGAACTACACCCATATCTCCAGGGTCCACTGAGATGGATACATCACACTTAGTAGCCAAAGTCTCTTGAAGAACCCCCAAGATTCTCATCCATAACTGGCGCACCTGAAGCTTTTTATCGATGAAGATCTAACGGTTACGTTCCAACAAAATCTGCCAAAGAATCAAGTTGGGACCAATTTCCCAGGCTATTTGGAGAAAAGAAGCCTTAACTAGAGAGTTCCCTAGCCCCATCTAGAAGTTATTCAAAGAATACGCATGTCTGCACGACTGGTTCCAGGCTCTCCACTAGAAGTGCCAAATCATTCTAGCAAAGGGGCACTGAAAGAAGAGGTGAGAAGTATACTCCTCATTACTAGTGCACATAACACACATTGAGGGACCCTAAAATCCATGCTTCCAAAGATTCTCCCAAGTGAGGTATCTATTATGAACCACCAACCAAGAGAAGAAATTACACTTAGGCCAAGAGAATTGGTTCCAAACCTGTTTCCACCAAGGAACCCCCGTACGCCCAAAGACTTGCTTGTCCAGCTCCTAATAACCAGCAACAACCGAGAATTTGCCTTTCAAGTCATGTCCCCAGGCCAAAACATCCCTCCCCAGAAGAGAGTTACAAACCCTTCCAACCAAAATATTGGCTAGCTTCTGACGCTCCTCCATCAATTCCCCCGGAGGCCACTCATGTGGATCCTTCCACTTGTACTTAGTAGCCTGACCCAGAGCCTGAGAGGGCTTAAAATCTACCACTCTACACCAACCAACGTCAAGGAAATGCCTACATAAATCCTGCAAATGAGGGTGGGTTGACAAGATGGGAGGGTGGCCGTCCCAAGAATCATACCGAAAGAGAGCATCCAATCCACTATTGTAGATCCAAAGCAACCCTTTTTTAACCATCTTGGCATGCCTTTTAAGGGAGCCCTAAATCATAGATCCCTTCCCCATAAGGTTGAAATGAGGAACATCAACATTCTCCACATCCACAAGATATTTTGAGGTGAGGATCCTAGTCCATATTTGATGTTGTTGGGAGCACCATCACCAGTATAGCTTAGCCGCCCAAGCCTGCCCATTCAGATTAGCTCGTCGTAACCCAAGCCCACCTTTCTGCTTCAGCTTGCAAACAATATCCCACTTAATCAAGCTCCACTTCCGGGAGAGGAGGTTTCTAGACCAAATAAATTAACGTGAGAGACTCGAAATCTTTGATAAAGCTGGAAGTAGAAGACAACACAAAACACTTATAGAAAGGAAGAGCCTGAATCACAGACTTCAAAAGAGTCACACACCTGGTAGTAGACATCCATATACAAGTCCAGTGGATAACCTTTTTGTGGAACTTATCAATATTATCTTGCCAAAACACCCTGGGGAGCGAGCAGACATCAATAGGAATACCAAGATAGACAAAGGGAAGTGAGCAAATTTGGAATCTGAGAATTTTAGCAATTCACCTTTGGATAGGCTTCGGAGTATTGAAGAAATAAATGAAGGATTTTCCTTTATTAATACTGTCCTGAAGCAGCCAAATAAATATCCAGGACCTTCCTCAAGTTAACCGCTTCATCAACTCTGGCCATGTCCATCAGAGCAGTGTCATCCACAAATTGAAGAAGAGATTGGGGGGTAGATTATTACCCCAACTCCAACCTTGAACGTTACCAAGCTCCACACGAGATTTAATAAATCTCCCAAGACCCTCAGCCATTAAAATAAATAAGTAGGGGGATAGGGGTCACCTTGTCTAAGGCCCCTAGATGCTCCAAAAAGCGCAGAAGGTGCCCATTGACCAACACAGAGAAGGAAGAAGAGGTGACACAACTCATTACCCACTCTATCCAAGTGTTGCCAAACCCAAAATCCCTTAGAATCTTTGATAGGAAAGCCCATTTAACATGATCGTAAGCTTTGGCCATATCCAACTTAATAAACATAACATTCTCTCTGGAGGATGCCATGGAATGAAAAGTTTCAACCACAATAACAAACCCATCAAGAATTTGCCTGCTAGCTACAAATCCACCCTGCTCCTTAGAAATTAACCTGCTTAACCATGGCTTTAGCCATTCCACAATCAACTTTTTAATTATTTTGTACACCACATTACAAAGGGCTATTGGTTTGAAGAGATCCAAAGAGTTAGCCCCATCCCATTTTGGGATAAGAGCAAGAAACATGGCATTCATGGCTCTTAGCATTTGCTTATTCTGTTGAGATTCCTGGACAACCTCGAGGATATCATGCTTTATAAGATCCCAAAACTTCTGAAAGAACTCAACAAGAAACCCATCAGGCTCTAATGCTTTCCCCTTCTTCATCTGAAACACTATATCCTCTAGCTCCTTCAAGGAGACCAGTTTGAGCAAAGAATCATTCATTTTGCCGATCACCAAAGATGGGATACAGTCTAAGATTAAAGCTTCCTCCTCAATGGCAGGAGGGGAGTCCACAGAAAACAAAACAGAGAAGAACTGAATAGACTCTTGCACAATTTCATCGAATGAAGACAGCAGGACACCCTCAGAAGATCTAATAGAAGAGATGATATTACACTACCTTCTATCCTTAACAGAGTTGTGAAAAAAGAAGTGTTCTTATCACCTTCTTGGAGCCAGTTAATGTGGGACTTTTGCTTCCATAAAATTTCTTCCCACCGTTCCCATTCCTCAACTTTTGACACAGCCACAGCTTCCAGCTGAGCAGTAGCCTTAGTGAGACCATGGTCTCGAATCTATCGAGTAATGGAGTCCAAGGGAGCTTGAGCTACCTTTTTGGCCTGAAAGGTATTACCAAAATGGTGTCTATTCCAATGTTGTAATATATATTTGACGTATTGCAGCCTCTTGGAGAAGGAATACATTGCAGTGCCATGAGCCAACTTTCCCATCTGCCACCAACTAGGAACTAGATCATAAAGAGACGAATCTCAGAGCCACATGAGCTGAAATCTGAAAGATTGATTTTTAGAATATCTAGAAAAGCTTGTGGAAAGTTTGATTGACTAGTGGTTTGATCCCCTCCAATCCAATATCTTAGAGCTAGTCCTCCACCTTTCACCAACCCAGAAACTAGACACCAAGAACCTGTCCAACCTTTCTAAAATAGCAGCTTCCCCACTTCTCCTATTGTTCCAAGTGAACATTCCATTAGAGGGTTTGATGTCTACCAAATTCAAGAGAGCAACATTGTCCCTTAGGAGATCCGAGGAGGGATCCAACCGGGCCACACCACCCTCTTCTCCTTAAGGGAGGAAATAGCATTGAAATCCCCCACCATAATCCAAGGGAGAAAAGGATCAAAAGAATGTACATGCCTAACATGGGACCACAATTGGGTCTTGCGAAGATCAGTTGGAGCATATATGTTAAAAAGAAAAATTCTCTCACCTGACTCCAGACTGGAAGCAACCAGAGAATTAAAATACCTATAGGAGAGCCACCATAATGGAATGACTCTACGTGAGTCCCATAAACAAGCAATCCCACTAGATTTGTCTTGCGCTCCCACACACTGACATTGACTTCTATCCCAGATCCTAGAAGCTGGATTCGACATACTTTCAATAGACAACTTAGTCTCTTGAAGAAAAACCAAATCCGAAGAGTGAACATGAATCAAATCACGAATTGCCTTTTGTCTAGGGATGCTATTCATAACCCTTACATTCCAAGAGAGAATAATCATCTCTGAGGTTGGGAGAAATGAGAATCAATGGTCCTCACTGATCTGGATTCCACCAATGTTTCCCCAGATATCTTTACCTTTTCTTGATCCTTGTTTCTGCCAGCCTTAAGAGGCTCCTCAGGAGATCCCATTTTAGGGGGCTTTTGCTGCATGCCCAAAATAGGAGAAGATGATTTATTTTTACCCTAGTTAGCTGCAACCTTCTCGACAATGAGTCTCGAACTAGAGGTAACAAAAACCTCAATAACCTCTGTCGTCATACTTGCCCCCCCTTCACAGGAGCAGAGGATGGAAGATCTGTGTCCATCTGAACCTCTTGATTCCCCAATAGAGCAACGTTGGAAGAATCAATAGGCTAATCTCCAAGTTGCATCTCAATTAAAGAGCCATCTGCCACCTGCATGTCTAAGGGAACACCCTCTTCCACAACCAAGTCATCTAAGTCATAAAATCTGTTAAATGTATCCTCCTCCTGCCTATCTCTGAGAGTTCTCTTTTGGCCTTTACTCCTGTTACGAGACTTAACTGGAACAAAACCGTCCTTATCAGCAACGACCCCCTACGAGGGAGTCTTTCCTTTGTCCATCTTTGGGGCAGACTGGGAAGGGACATTATCTGAACCATAAGCATGGACAACTTTGGGACATTTCCGTTGAAGGTGCCCATATTCATGGCATAACTGACACTGGAAAGGTAATGCCTCATAGTCCAACTGCTGGGTCCAAGAAGAGGATCTAATGCAGATTTCTACAGAATCCAACAATGCATTATTTAAGTCAATTTCAACGCATACATGAGTGAAGAAAATTACCTTTTTATTAAGAGTTTGTTGGGTTCAGGGCCAATAGGTTTTCCAAGCAAAAGAGCCACCATCTGCAAAATATCACTTCTCCAACATTCTAGAGGCAGGTAGGGGAGACGCACCCAAACTGGAACCCTAGAGGAGAGCTCCTCCACAGAATTAAATCCCGTGTGCCAGGTTTTAATAAATAGACCCACCTACTTGTAAAAGTAAGGCCCACCTTCAAAAGCCCTATTCCTATCAGCCACATAAGAAAAATCCACCATGAAGAAATTGTTGGCCACCACCATTATATCGATATCGCCCTCAGGGTTCCATGTGTTACAAACCCAAGATTCCAAAAAAGGGAGTGGCAACTGCACCCCCCTAAACTTACAGATCAGCACATGGTTGCTATAATACTCCACATCCTCAGCCACTGAATCCAACTGGATCACCAAAATTGGTCGATCTTGACATCTCTCCAAGCAGCCGTTCACCTTTTGCATTATGAAAACACCATTTTTTGACAAACCCTCGCTAGTATTATCCATATTTAGATGAAGCCTATTATCAGAAGGAGAGGAGGCCCTATCCATCCTACCCCCAGACACATGCATCACCATGCAGAGAAAAGGCACCGCCCCACCTGCAAGAATGAAGAAACAACAAAAAAAAAGAGAAAGGGCACCATGCAGAGTCCCCCAGGCCCGATCAGTGTCCCAACACAGCCCCAGAAAGCAGAAATTTCCCTCCACGAAAATCCCACACCCACGCACTAGAAATACATATTTATTAAATGACACTAACTATAATTATTTGTCCTCACCAACTAACCTACACTTAAAAATTTTACTTAAAGAACATTAGGACTAGGAATTGGCTATGGTTATCTCTAATTTAGCACAACCTAACAAACCAACCAATAAAATAATTTGTAATAGATATGATGTTGTGACTTGAAGAAAAACTATAAACAATCAATCTTGTTAAAGGAAGAGATAATTCTGATGGTTGAATAGTGATGGTTTTATAAATTGGAAAAAATGATTTTATAAGAGATTTTTCATAATGGTGGTAGACAAAAAATTACTATGGCCAGGAAATATTGTTCAAATGGGATTTGTTTGAATGAGACTATTGTGGATGGTGGTCTTCATATACGTCTATTTCAAACTCCTTTACAGGCGCCTACTCAGGACCCTTCACTCTTACCCGCATGATCTACCTCCATCAGATTGCATGCCCATATATATCATAACAAGGTCAAGATTGGGTCTAGTTGTAACTCCTTGAATTTTGTTTCTAGAAACTTAGCAAATTTTCTCTTTATAACAACTAAGTTGGTGTAGGGATGAGAAAGATGATAGAAGGCTACCTTGCCTCTACCATTGTCAAATTTTAAATCAATGTTGTCAATATGTCTCACATATCCTAGGGCAAAACCCTTGTTTATCACATTTTTTGGAGACTCATACACCTTACCTAAGTACCCAAAAAAGTCTCTAAAGAGTCTTATGGTAGTATTGGAGGGACCAAAGAAACAATCACCTATTCAACCAAATCTAAGGATTATTATATAAGACTTGGAGAGTCTTGTAACCTTTTCTCTTAGGATTAAAGTCATAGTATGAACAAAAAAATTAATCCACATACTCATAATAATAAAAATAATCTTTGAAACTAAAAAATGAATCTCACCTTGAGGAGCTTGCATAATTAATCATGGAGGTTGTAAACATATTGTCAAAATTCAAATATTGTTGTAAGGAGATATGAATATTGATCTCCTTTTTCCTTTAAGGATTGATAAATGAAATAATATTATAGCTACCATAAATTAAAGACTCCAAGGGCATAGGAATTTTGGTAACCCATTTTTTTATTTATAAATATTGAGTTTTAAAATATTGTTTGGGATTTGGGTTTGGATAGATAATTAAAGACCTTGAATTGAGAAGGTGTCCTTAATTATTTTAGGAATTCATAGTTAGATGGTTGAGTGATGAATCATGATGAATTTGATAAGAGAGTAATGTGGATCATCCTTTATTTATTAGTCTTGTTGTAATATATTGGTCAAACCAAGTTAGTGTTGACCTACACATTATCAAATCAGGTACACACATGTTGGCTCTAAGTATTGGTGTTGCATGTGGCATATGGGGGACCTATCTAATCCCAGTTGTTCCTAGCAACCTACATGTAGCTTAATAAGTAACCATGTTAATTCATTTATGAGGAAGTTTAGTGGTTAAGGTTAACGGCTAGTCTTCTTGAAGAGTTCATGATGTTAGGTGTATTGTTCCTTTGCCCATGGTCTAGTCGTAATCTATTTAAATGTGTATATTTGAGTTATGCTACACAGAGTTTCCACATGTTTAGTCTGAAAATGGGGAAGCACTATAGAAGACTTCAAGTCCCACACTTTCACACACTAAAGTAATATGGAAGCAAGGGATAAGTTTAAGGATAAACTACTGATTTCCTATGTTCCCTTTTCCTGCTAATTATGACTGCGAACTATTTTGATCAGGTTTTTACAAGCTAGTATCATCCACTAAGCATGAAACCCTAGATTTCCAATCAGACTGTAATAACTTAATTTCCAACAAAGATGCTAATGAAATTATTACAGAAATGCAGAGGAAATAGTACAGAGACAGTGTACCCAGAAGTAGAGGACCTGATGGACTGGGGTGCTAGTGCCAGTGTCCCAGAAGTTTCCAAATGTCAGGATTTTCTAGAACAACTATTTTACAATCTCCAGAGGCTTCCAGATCCCACAGAAATCACCTAGTTGGACTAGGGTGTGAGTACCAATGTCCTGAAAGTCTCGTAATCTTGAAATCTGAAACTCTGTGACAACTGTGTCCACAATATCCGTCTTCATGTCATTCCTTTCCGCCAGATCTCAATGAATTCAACCTAACATGCAAAAGGAGAAAGATGGTTGTGGCTATATAGGATCTTGTCTCAGTCAAGCCCTGTTTTTGGTATTCCTACCTCAACAATAGCCAATAACAAAGATTTGCAGATGTGTGTTCTCATCTAACGAATGTGTATGCAGAAATATAAAACCCTAGATGACTCAAGCATCAAGGAAAGATCAACAATTTGCTTCACTCAATGAACAAACACAACTTCACCTCAAGGAGATGAAAACAATGAAGACTTACATGAACAAGAAGGTGAGGCAGCCATTTCCACAGAGGAATCCCAAGCTTAATGTTGGAGGCTTCAACCCTTCTCCCTATCATGCAAAAGGTGTAGAAACCTTAGGAAGAGCAAGATAGTCTCAAGATCTTGATCCCTAATCTCCATCCATTGTCTCCATGATAACAAATTCAAATAACTTCAAGAGCTTCAACAAATCACTGATCTTCAATAGCAATTTTGGCAGAGTTTTGGCATATATCTTGCATCAAGATTGTGTGTAATAAAATGATTTTCAAATGTCTTTAAATATCTAACCTTAGGAATTTCAAATTTCAAAATAAGATGTCAACATCACGCGAAAAATGAAAATTTGAAAACGGAATCTCGGAATGCACGGTGGGAGCTGACATCCTACAAAAATTTAAAACCCTGGGAAATAGGGCAAGGCAAGGGTGCGAGCGCTCAAGTCCAAGCCTTGATTTCCCAATCAGGTTTGCTTTAAGGGGGTCCCAGAATCCCAAATCCAACTCACTTTTTCACTTTTAGTCTTCAGTTATCCTAAAACACGACATTCTTCCAGTTAGACATAGGTCAATTAGGGTTTAGGAAGGTGTGAAATAATTTAGGTTGAAAGGACACCAAAGGAGAGGAGCTAAACTATGAGAAATTGTACCATTCCATGTAGGAGGACAATTTCTAACATAACATTTAGCCCCCACTTTAGTGGCCATATGATACTACGTGCATATGCAACTAAAGGAAAGTAAATACATCAATCACGAAAAGGATACCCAAAAGGATATTGTAGAGGATGCCGAAGTGTTGTTGCAAAAGAGGAAGAAGCCTCCAAATCTGTAATCCTGCAAGACCACAAAGTTAGGAACCACAACCTACAAAGGAACACTTGTCAAAAAATCAAAATCAAATCAACCTGCAACCAACAACAATAAGTCAGTCCAGAAACACTAAGAGGGTTGATTGATGAGACATGATGAGGAAGGAAATCAAGGGAGATATATGCCCCCCCTTGTTTTTGCTTGCTTAGTCCAAAAATTGGAAATAAGGAGATATCTACATGCGTTGATTGTGGGGAATCTTGATAAGAAATGCGTTGTGAGGGTTGTTTGGAGAAAAAATGCCCAAGCACTACACATTAGGTGTTAGAGAGCAGAACCAGGATTCCAATGCAACAAACAACGTGAAAATCTAAGTTCAACAGCTCAAGATAGATGCTTAAGAGTAAAACTGTTCAACTTTGCACCTAGATAGTGATATGAATTCTCATCCACTTACTATATGTAAAGGGAGTTTTCACTTTTCACTATTCATTCTTATCTCATTGTGTAGAGGGGAGAAGGAGGAGGAAGAGACTGACGATGTCGACCCGACGTCCATACCAGCTTCCAAGACTGGAGATGCTCCAAGCCCGAGTGGCAGAGAGATGCTTTGAGGTTGAGGTAGTGTCCTAATCCTTTCTTTTGCTACCATTATTTCTGTATTCTTTAAGTTTTGTCATTTTTCATGCCGTATAGGACATCTTGGACAAGGGTCCCCAACAGGGGCGCCTAAGTCCACTCAGGGCGCCCAGGTCCTGTTGATAACTGAGAGGGGGGGGTGAATCAATTATCCTAATTATTTCCCTTATTGAACTTTCTTATTAATTGATGCAGCATTGAATCAAACACAAAAACATTACCATGAAATAAGAAACACATAACACAGTATTTTTGACGTGGAAACCCTGTTAAGGGAGAAAACCACGGGGTGATTAACCCAAAATTATTCTCTGTTAGAAGAATAGGAAATTACAAAATGGCACTTGCCAATTAGGGCTCACTGCCCGAGCACACTGCTCACAAGAGGCCCACTGCCTACAAGAAGACACACTGTCTACAAAGTGATAAGAATCACAGTCTTGAACTGATTGGAAGCATCTGCATATGCTAGAGTTCAGTTTCGGTTAGGCTCAGTACACTGATCTGCTGCACTTCATCTTTCCTCTGTTCTTTATTCTGCTATCTTTTCACATATCGGATCTTTCTTGCTACTTTTGCTCTGTTCTGTACTTCTTCGCATATATCTTCACACCACCACACCCTTCACAACTAAATCCATCCTCTATATATATCCGCACAAGTAATTTCATCACCTTTCTAGTCGGCATCCGGAACAGTCTAGTTTCTTACAAACTCTTGTTCTGTCGGCTGAATCCTTCCTTACCAAGCAATGCGGATCAAGTATATACTTGTAGATATCATTAATCATGTCGGCCAAACATGATTCATGCCTTCACAACCTCTATCATCAATAGTAACACATCCGGAAAGTAGTCTGATACTCTGTCAGTCAGTTCTTCCTCTGTTTTCACTGTCTCTCAGGAATTCGGTACTCAACTATTCATATCTTTTTCCTTGTCCATCACCGGAGGCTAAATCCTTGGAATATACCACTCAAGGTAGTCCTCTTGACTTCCCCAAATCTGCACTGCACCAAGACACTTCCTCTGAGAGATCCGGATCAATCTGTCGGACCTTGCCACATGCTCTGTTCTTGTTCACCGGACCACAACAATCTTTATTCTGACTTCCGGTAGAGACACATTATGACTTGCGGATATGTGGGATGACCTTTGTTGCCATCAATGACAACAACCATGAATCCATATAGTGTCTCTTGCCAACAATCTCCCCCTTTGGCATTGATGGCAACACTTAGTGAAAAATGACTAAGTGTTTTCACTATGCTCCCCCTTTGCTGATGCTCTGTCTTTATATACAATTTTCGGAACTCCCCCTTAGTTGGATTCCTCATTTTTCACTGCTCCTCACTCCCCCTTTGACATCAATGGCAAAGGGTAGGGTCCGCACACCAAAATTTTCAAAAATTTTCTATACATAGCCGCATATTTACATACTCACATATACTGAAGAATGTCTGCAAAGGATGTCTGCAATTGGATCATTTCTGTAGCCCAACTTTGCTTCATTCTATCCAAAATTGAAATGTGACCACTCAACAAAAATGCAAAAGCTTCTGCCCGCTTGAGATCTGTCGGATCTTTTGTTTGGGCGGTGGTCTGAGCATCACTGATGGCCTCATGCATAGTTTCCAACTTAGGGATTATAATCCGTCTAAGTTCTCCCATCCGGTTAGTGATGTTCTTCCTTTCCTTCTCAAGATTCTTTATTTCATTCAAGACTGCAATAGTCTGACATTCTTGATTTATTATGGAGGAAGAGAGAGGATCAAAACTTTGAGATAAGCTTTGTAGCTTGTCCTGTTCCTCTTTTATTTTCTTATCAATTGCTGCTGTTGCCTTTGACCAGGATATACAAAATTTGTAGATGTCACCGCCATCCTTAAGAGCATTCTCTAAGCTCTTTATTCCAATGCTCACAATCTTCCTATCTTTAGAGATTAATTCTAATACTTCTGAAAATCTTTTATCCAAAAATTCCTTCCGGACCTTTTCTTCAGCTGATTTTTCTAGAGAATCAAAATGTGTATCAACACTGCTGACTAAGGTTTTTAGATTATCGGAAGAGGAGGCTGTCGGATCTATCTGGATTGATGGCATAATCTTTACAAGTACTCCGGAAGCAGCCTCTATCAATTCACAGTCTTCCATATGAGACTTCAGGAGTTTTTCATTTGCCTTGGCATTTGCAAATGAAGCTATCTTCATTGTTTGTACCGGAGAGAGAGAGTCAAAGTCGAATGGGCCTTTTAGAAGCTCCGGTTCATCAATCTCTAAAGTTTCTTTGCTCAAAAATTGTTGAACAGTTTGTGCAGTGTCTCTTGCCGGAGACAGATGTTTCTTTTCTTCTGCAGTCTTGGAACTGTCAACCTCTTTGTCTTTCACCACTGCTTCCTTCTCCTGTAATTTCTCTTCTTCTTTGGATCCGGAGACTGTAGGGGAAACCGGAGGAGAGATGCTAGCTTGTTCATAGGCCACTTCTTCTGGAGCAGAGGGTTCCAAGTCCTCAGCTGTTTCTGTACCTAAGTCCTCTACAACAGGAAGATTGAACCTTTTGAAGGCCTTCCGGAGGATCTCTTCTGTCTCTTGGGCCACTTTGTCAGTCTCACCAAGCATGAGTTGATTCATCCTGGCTTTACTTCTGAACTCATCTTTGCAGTCCTTGAAGATTATGTTCATTGTCTTGGGATCAATTTGAGGATATAGCTGAATAGCTATCTGCTCCCGGATCTCAAGGTCTTTTGCATGAGCATTGTTCTTTCTTACTTCCAATTCCTTTTCTAGGCCTTTAGGAATAAGAGATATGATCTCAATGAAAGCCTTATTATATATGTTCAGATATTTGACTGTGGCTTCCTGCAGAGTCTTTTGGTCAGCCTCACTGAAGTCATCATAAGATTCAGTCATTGGTTGAAGGTTTCCATCCACCGTGACCGACTTGATTACATTCTCTAGAGACAGAGTGGGCTTTTCAACAGATACCTCTGCCATTTCATCCTTGTCTTGTCCTGAGGAGGGTTTACCGGATCCTTTCTTCTTCTGCTTCTTTATTTCTTTTACTCCCTCATCTGACTCTGTTTCCTCTTCATCCTTTTGGCTTTTATAAGCCCTTGTGGCTTTTGTCTTGGATCTTTTACCGGATGCCTGGACTTCCGGTTTTGAACTTTTGGTTGAGGGAGGTGCAGATCTTTTTGATGATCTGGTCCGGGTGGGAGTTTCAACCGGAATACTTTCTTTACTTTTCTCTTCTTCCTCAGCCTTCCTCCTCTTTTCCCGGCTGGCATCAAGTGCCTCTTTTGAGATGCCTAGGCCTTGAGCAATATGCTCAACTTCTTTTCTTACCTTCCTCTTTATCTCCGGTTCCCTGAGTTTGTAATGAAACAACTTGCACAATATCTGAATATAATAGTAAATATGCTGCAAATACTTGATAATAATATGCCACTTCGAGGGGGCAACCTCCAAAACCACTTCGAGGGGGATACCTCCAATAGTCTTCAATGAGAACCAATGCTCAATATATGATGAAATAAGACTCACTACCTCCTATATATACCTATTTATGCCTAGGATATCACCTAGGCCGACTTAGATGGGCCTATATAAGCCTTAGGCCGACCTAAACAACTAAATAACAATAAACTAATGATAATATGACTTAATTAAGAGTTAAGATAGCCACAAGCCGACTATTCATAACCCTATACACACTATAGGATTAAGGGCGTAGCATGCCCCCCCTCTTCAAAGAAGCATTGTCCTCAATGCTAACCAAATGTGGATGCTTTTGAATGAATTCCTCATTCTCCCATGTAGCTTCCTCCACTGGAGAGTTTTTCCATTTAATTAGATATTCTATGATTTCCCTTGTCCTCAGCTTCTTGGTGCGTGTTTGAATAATTCTCTCAGGATCCACAACTATTCTTCCCTCTTCATCAAGCTCAGGTAACTTAGACTGTGCTACCACTTTATTCCCAATAACCTTCTTCAAGCAGGAAACATGAAAAACTGGATGAATTTTTGTTGATATGGGCAGCTCCAATTTATAAGCTACATTGCCAATCTTCTGCAACACCTTATAAGGACCATAGTACTTGGGTGCTAGCTTATTAGCTTTATGTTGTTGTTTTAGAGACATTTGCTTGTATGGTTGTAGTCGCACAAAGACCCAATCTCCCAGTTCAAAAGTTCTTTCACTACGGTGTTGATCAGCTTGTTGCTTCATTCTGTTTTGTGCCATTGCCAAGTTCTCTCGAAGACTAGCCAATACCTCTTGCTGATGATGGATGTGTTCTTCGACTGTGTGAACCTTTGGTTGTACCCGCAATGAAGAGATGATTGACGGTGGGTGGTAACCATATAGTGCTAAAAATGGAGACATCTTGGAAGAAGTATGGAAAGAAGTGTTGTACCACCATTCTGCTAGTGGTAGCCATTGTACCCATCTCTCTTGTTTATCTGAAGCAAAACAACGGAGATAGCCTTCCAAGCATTTGTTGACCACTTCTGTCTGTCCATCTGACTGGGGGTGATATGATGAACTACGAGCAAGCTGAGTGCCCAAGCATGAAAACAAGTCAGTCCAAAAATTACTTGTAAATATAGGGTCACGATCACTGACTATAACTTTCGGAGTCCCATGCAGTTTCTGAATAGTATTCATAAAAGCTATTGCTACAGTGCTTGCTGCCAATGGTTGTGCCAAAGCACAAAAGTGACCATATTTGGTGAGACGATCCACAACAACCATGATGACATTTTTTCCTTCAGATCTAGGCAAACCTGTGATGAAATCCATAGATACCTCCTCCCACCTTTGACTTGGGATACATAAGGGTTGTAGAAGACCTGGAGTCTTAACTGTCTCCCCTTTATGTTGTTGACATACCATGCATTCAGCTACAAATTTTTGAACATCCCCTTTCAGCCCTTCCCAAAAGAAATCTTGCTTGATTCTATGATAAGTTTTGAGGAATCCTGAGTGCCCACCTATTGGAGAAGCATGTAGTTCTTCCAACACCTTAAGCTTAAGAGTTGAATTCTTGCAAAGGTATAACCTCTCCTTGTACCATAAAATATTTCCTTTCCATGAAAATTTGTCAGACACACTTGATTCCTGTTGGAGTTTCTCAATGAGCCTTAGAGTATCTATGTCCTTCTCCCACTCTTCTCTTGCCTCATTTACCCAGTCTGCTTGTAACATGGAAATGGCAAATAAAAATGACTCTGTGGGTTCATCACGCCTTGATAGAGCATCAGCCACAACATTCTCCTTGCCTTTCTTATATATGATCTCAAAGTCATATCCCAACATCTTTGTGACCCATTTTTGTTGTTCTTCAGATGATAACCTCTGTTGCAAGAAATATTTGAGACTATCATGATCTGTCTTGACCTTAAAGTGTCGTCCCATTAGATAAGGTCTCCATTGTTTGACTGCATGCAAGATAGCCAACATTTCTTTCTCATAAACTGGCTTCAACAAATTCTTACCTTTGAGTTGGCGACTTTCAAATGCTATGGGTTTTCCTTCTTGCATAAGTACTGCTCCTATTCCATGTCCTGAAGCATCACATTCAACAACAAATGTTTTAGAAAAATCTGGGGTAGCTAGGACTGGAGTTGTACACATGGCTTCCTTTAGTTTCTCAAATGCCCTTGTCGCCACTTCATTCCATTGGAAAGCATCCTTCTTTAACAAGGATGTGAGAGGAGATGCTATGCTACCATAATTCTTTACAAATCGGCGATAATACCCTGTAAGCCCTAAAAAACCTCGTAAGTTCTTAAGGGTCTTAGGAATTTTCCACTCTACAATTGCTTGGATCTTATGAGGGTCCACCTTAACTCCCTCATGTGACACAATGTGACCAAGGTACTCCACTTCTTTGACACCAAAGATACACTTGGATGGTTTAGCATACAACTGATTCTGCTTCAAAATGTCCAACACTTGATTTACATGTTGCAAGTGTTCCTCCCATGTTTTACTATATATTAAGATGTCATCAAAAAATACCAAAACAAATTTCCTCAAAAATGGCCTGAAGATAGAGTTCATTAAACTTTGAAATGTTGACGGTGCATTAGTGAGACCAAAAGGCATTACCAAAAATTCATAGTGGCCCTCATGGGTTCTAAAAGCTGTCTTATGTACATCCTCATCTCTAATTCTAATTTGATGATAACCAGAACGGAGATCAAGTTTTGTAAAATAAATAGCACCATTAAGCTCATCTAACAAATCATCAATTACTGGAATAGGAAACTTATCTTTTATGGTGAACTTGTTAAGCTCTCTGTAATCTGGACACATCCTCCATGTTTCATCCTTCTTACGCACCATTACCACAGGAGATGAGTAAGCACTTTGACTATGCCTGATAATGCCTGCTTCTAGCATCTCTTGAACTATCTTCTCAATCTCACTTTTTTGAGCATATGGATATCTGTAAGGCCTGATGTTGGGTGGTTGGCTCCCTGGTACTAGTTGAATGGCATGATCATGATCTCTCCTAGGAGGCAATCCTTTTGGCATCTCCCCAAAAACTATAGAATGCTTATCTATAATTGCTTGTAGATCCAATGGTGTAGAAGCCTTTGAGTGATATGCTTCTAATGAAAATAATTGGGCTACCATCCCATCTACCCCCTTCTTCAACATCTTTTGCATTTGGTAGGAACTTACTATCTGTGGTGACTTTGCACGCATCCCTCGTAATTCTATTGTTCTTCCCTCTGATTGAAAGCGCATGAATAGTTCTTGGAAGTTCAATTCAATTGTTCCCAAAGTGGTAAGCCACTGTACTCCCAAAACAATATCTGCCGCACCCATTGAGATAGCATACATTGGACAATTAAGATGATAATCTCCCATGGATAATTTAATGCTATGGCATTTTCCTGAACAACTAACAGTACCACCATCTGCAATCAAGACCTGAAATTCTGGAGCTGGATATATAAAACAATTTAAACGAGTGGCCAACTTTTTGTTGATGAAGTTATGAGTGCTACCTGAGTCTATCAACACTGTTACTTTTTCTTTCTTTAAGAAACCCACTACCTTGAGAGTTTGTGGGGTACTAAAACCTGAAAGTGCATGGCAAGAAATGATTGGTTGAGTATCTCTTGACTCCTCCTCAATCTCATTGTCACTCTCTACTATTGGTACCTCTTCTTCTTCCTCACTTGGCCCTTCAATATAGAACAATTTCTTTTCAGTGCATTTGTGTCCTCTACTATATTTGCTATCACAATTAAAACATAATCCTTTTGCTCTCTTCTCTTCGATTTGTTGTGGTGTTAGCCTAGTAGGTTGTGGAAGTGACTGTGTAGGAGTGCTTTTATCTCTTATGTTTATAAAACCTTGCCTTTTATTAACCATAAATTTTTCCTCTACTTGCCTTGCCATAATCATTGCCTCTGAGATGGAATTTGGACGGAACATGCGTACCTCATATTTAATGTGATCCTTTAAGCCACCAATGAATAGCTCCAACAAATTTTCTGTAGACACATTTTCCACTCTTAAAGATAAAGTACGAAATTGATGAATGTAATCCTTGACCATACCTGTTTGCCTTAATTTGGTAATTTGGCTGAAGTAGCTATCCATAAGATTTTCACCATAATGAGTAATGAGTTCTTCTTGGAAAACCGACCAAGTGACAATGCATCCTTTTGCTTTCTTTTCTTCACATAGCCAACGGTACCAAATGAATTGATCAGGTTCCAAGTATAAGGAAGCCATGGCCACCTTTTGTTGACATGGAACATGGTGGATATCAAAGAATTGCTCCATTTGACAAAGCCAATTGGTAGGATCTTGACCATCAAACTTTCGCATATCCAACTTTGGTGTGAAATTCCTTGCCATAAAATGAGGGGTGTGATGATCCATCTTGAGATTTGATTCAAACCCAAAAACACCCTTCCCTTTTGTAGAATCCTCTTCCTCCACATCGTGGTGTTGTGACTGCTTATGTTTGGAAAGTATCTCCAGAATTTTCTCAATATCACATGACTTTGCCAACCCTTTCATTTGTTCATCCATAATGGACAAGATTTCACCTTTCATCTTGCTATTTTCTTTATGAATAAGTTCAAGTATATTTTCATATTCTTTTTGATCAACATCCTCACTTTCCACCTCCTCCTTGCCTGGAGTTTTTCCCGGTGTGGTAACATTCTTTTTGCCCCTTGTTGAAGGACCCGTCATGATTGGAAAAAATAATTTTGAAATAAATCACACAAATGAAATGCAAATTCTCTGAAATTTTTACTGTAACTTACTAAGGCCAAGATACCACTTACCCAGAAAAAATTCCAAGAAATTCGCAAATTTACTGCCTTGAGAGCGAATTTGTTGCAAACCCTAATTTTGCAATAACTCGCTTATTTTTGCTCCAATTCCTCTGAAATCTGGACTGTATCTTCTTTAATATTGTCTTCAAAAACCCTTTAAAAATCTTTAAAAAATTCGCTAAAATCTGAAAGTTATGCTCTTCCCAAAATCGCCTCCAATGATGAGAAAAAAATTTTGCCTCTACGGTGCCAAGATCATGCTCTGATACCACTTGTAATGAAACAACTTGCACAATATCTGAATATAATAGTAAATATGCTGCAAATACTTGATAATAATATGCCACTTCGAGGGGGCAACCTCCAAAACCACTTCGAGGGGGATACCTCCAATAGTCTTCAATGAGAACCAATGCTCAATATATGATGAAATAAGACTCACTACCTCCTATATATACCTATTTATGCCTAGGATATCACCTAGGCCGACTTAGATGGGCCTATATAAGCCTTAGGCCGACCTAAACAACTAAATAACAATAAACTAATGATAATATGACTTAATTAAGAGTTAAGATAGCCACAAGCCGACTATTCATAACCCTATACACACTATAGGATTAAGGGCGTAGCAGAGTTCTACATGTAACTTTACACTCAGTTCCTCAAAGGTTCCAAACCTTTCTGCCTTAGGATCTTTGGGCTGGCTTAGCATGTGTTGAACATGCAGCTCTACTATCTGTTCATCCACTTCATACCCCATAGGCATGATCCAGACAGTCCTTGGCTCCACTGCCTCCATCAGACACTGATCTGTTTCTACCATGAAGCATACTGTGTCTTTGTATTTTTCAACAAGGGATTGGGGTATTCTTTCTCTTGCATGCATCATGCTTTGGAAGTTCTTGAAGTATCCCCATAGAGCTGTATTTCTTGCTTTGGCATCCCCAAGTTCATGCAAATAGTCTCTGATTTGGATGGCAACCGGTCTGTCATTTTGCCATACCCATCCACTGGATCCGGGAAGCTCATTCATGTAGTAAAAGAAGAGACAAAGGATCAGATTGCCATACTTGAAGGAGTTTTTCTTGTCCTTCTTGATCTTCTGCAGATTTTCAAAGAGTTGGTTCACAAGAAGCTCACACAAGTCATAGTCTGCATTCTCCTTTAACATTTGATAAGCTGTGTAGATTGCAGTTCCTGGTACTGAATTTTCCCTACTGGAATGATAGATTTTGTAACCAATTATCATAGCTGCAAATTTGACATCCGGTTCAGTGATGTCATCAACTGTCATAGCTCTCTTGTCAAACTTGGATCCGGTTGCATCACTAACTGTCTGATTTTTGACAGACTTGAGAACAGGTAAACCACCGGATGAGTGCAGACCGGTTACAGCCCTAATTGCATCTTTGGTGATCTTGAAGGGCTGGTTCAACCATAGGAAGTTGTCATGTACTCTACTTAGTACATACCGGACCCATTCATCTTCTTCAAAACAGGGGAAATGAATGCACTGTGCAAAGTGTTTGTCCTGGATGGCTTTATACTGAGGTTTGATCTCAAAGGAGTCATCTATCAATTGTTTGTGATAGATATCCATCAGTTTTGATTCTCCAAAGTCTTCAAGATTCGCATGGATGTAAACCCTAATATCTTCCGTATGCAATACACCATGAGGAACACTAGAGAAGGCTCCTAGTGGATCTACCTCCAATGATTTATAAGGATGTTTCTTGAATGAGGGGCGAGGTCTATCAGAGATCTTAACTATATTTGGAGTAGCCATTCTTCAAAGATTTGCAGTGAGGTAATGAAAAACGGAGAATACCTTATGCGCCTTCGATTTGCACGGAGTGATTGGATTGATTTCTTTCTGCAATGACTTCGGCAGGAGATCCTTGGTGTGCTTGATGAATCTTGTTGCAGAGCTCCACTATTCGCTTCTTCTTGAGTGCAGAATGAGCAAATGACTTTTGAGAAATCCCTTATATTGCTCCGCGAACCCTAATATCTGTCTGCAATAAATGCTTCACCTACATTATTCTGGTTTGCCTTGTCTGGATAGCTTGGAGTATCCCGGATTAGTCCTGATCTGCGAATATCATCCGGATCTTTCAATCATGAATAAATCGAGGTAACATATTACAAGAACATCCCAAACACTCTGTCCAATCCGTAGAACAAGATAGTGCACTTCCGGATCTCTCCGGACCTTTTTGTAATCCTTTGTCATACCGGAGCATCTCCCTGATCAGGTCTTATTTGATCGATCACAGCTTCTTCATAACTCCATGCGGACCTCTGAAAACTTGACTGAAGCATCTCAAGACTCATATCTGCAAATCCTTTAATCCACATCTTGTGCCACATCCGGCACCACTTGTTTGGCTGGGGGAACAGGATTTTCTTTGAGTCTCCCCCTGAGCCTGAGCTCACTTTTTAATTTCCGGAAGAAATATCAGCACCAGAGTCTGGTGCGGATCCAACCTCTACATTCTCTAAACTTTTCTTCACCCAAATCTTGCTCATCTGATTCCTAACTTCATCCGCATTCATCTTTTGTTTACCCTTGTCTTGATTCTGATTATACATCGGACCTCTTTTGTCCTGATTCTTGTTTCTGCAGACTTTAGCATTGTGACCGGACCTATTGCAGATTTGGCAAATAACATTTCTTTGCATATTTGACTGATATCCTCTTGATCTGCATTGATTAGCCATATGACCTACTCTATTGCATGTAAAGCATCTACCTTTGAATGATTTGTTTACTTGCATAATTCTGCATTCATGGGATTTGTGTCCATACCTTTTGCAGTTGAAGCACTGTCCGGAGAAGGATGAATTAATCTGATTCATTCTCATTCTGCACTGATTAGCTTTGTGACCAAAGTGGTTGCAGCTGTGGCAGTATCCATTGAAGGATGGATATCTTTGAGCATTTGGCTGTCTTACCGGAGGTCTTCTAGGCCTGCTCCTTGGATTTTCTGATCCAAGATTCTTCTGACCAGATCCGGAGCTTTCTCCTTTCTCATATCCCAAACCATACTTGTCATCTGTCCTCTTTTGACTTCCAAGAAGAACTTCAAGTTGAGCAGAACTTATCTTGAATTTCTCTTTATATTCATTTGCTGTTTGAAGGTCTCTTTTGAGAGAGGCAATTTGATCCTCAAGTTTTTCTTCATTATCTTTGGCATCTTCAAGATCAGATTCAAGATGTCTGATAATCCTGTCCATCTGGTGGCATTCTTCTGATTTTTCTTTAAGAGATTGTCTTAGATTGTCTTCAGCCTTTCTTTTTTCTTCAATCTCTTGAGTAAACTTTATAGTTCCTGATTCCATTTCATGTCTTAACATAATGACTTCTTTTGATAACTTTTCACATAACTTGGTTTGTTCAGTCAATTCTTCATTTGTATTGCTTTCTTCACTTTGTCTTGCCAACTGTTGGAGCAGCTCCTTTCTCTTTTTCATAGAGAGACTTAATTTGTCTTTTAATTCTCTCATGAATTCATCAGCCTGTTTGAGTCTTTCCTTTAATTCATTGACTTCAGAATTTGACTGTTCAAGATCCTCAAGAGCAGTCTTGAGTTGCTCCCTTAAACCATATGCATCCATTTGAACTCCCAGATCTTCCTCAAGCTGTTAGGCTCTATTAGGAGGAACTTAGCTCTGATACCAATTGTTGATAACTGAGAGGGGGGGGGGGGTGAATCAGTTATCCTAATTATTTCCCTTATTGAACTTTCTTATTAATTGATGCAGCATTGAATCAAACACAAAAACATGACCATGAAATAAGAAACACATAACACAGTATTTTTGACGTGGAAACCCTGTTAAGGGAGAAAACCACGGGGTGATTAACCCAAAATTATTCTCTGTTAGAAGAATAGGAAATTACAAAATGGCACTTGCCAATTAGGGCTCACTGCCCGAGAACACTGCTCACAAGAGGCCCACTGCCTACAAGAAGACACACTGTCTACAAAGTGATAAGAATCACAGTCTTGAACTGATTGGAAGCATCTGCATATGCTGGAGTTCAGTTCCGGTTAGGCTCAGTACACTGATCTGCTGCACTTCATCTTTCCTCTGTTCTTTATTCTGCTATCTTTTCACATATCGGATCTTTCTTGCTACTTCTGCTCTGTTCTGTACTTCTTCGCATATATCTTCACACCACCACACCCTTCACAACTAAATCCATCCTCTATATATATCTGCACAAGTAATTTCATCACCTTTCTAGTCGGCATCCGGAACAGTCTAGTTTCTTACAAACTCTTGTTCTGTCGGCTGAATCCTTCCTTACCAAGCAATGCGGATCAAGTATATACTTGTAGATATCATTAATCATGTCGGCCAAACATGATTCATGCCTTCACAACCTCTATCATCAATAGTAACACATCCAGAAAGTAGTCTGATACTCTGTCAGTCAGTTCTTCCTCTGTTTTCACTGTCTCTCAGGAATCCGGTACTCAACTATTCATATCTTTTTCCTTGTCCATCACCGGAGGCTAAATCATTGGAATATACCACTCAAGGTAGTCCTCTTGACTTCCCCAAATCCGCACTGCACCAAGACACTTCCTCTGAGAGATCCGGATCAATCTGTCGGACCTTGCCACATGCTCTGTTCTTGTTCACCGGACCACAACAATCTTTATTCTGACTTCCGGTAGAGACACATTATGACTTGCGGATATGTGGGATGATCTTTGTTGCCATCAATGACAACAACCATGAATCCATATAGTGTCTCTTGCCAACAGGTCCTCCTAGGGCACCCAGGTCCTCCTGTGGCACCCTAGTCCACCTAGGGCGCCCAAGTCTGACTTGGGCGCCTAGGTCCTCCTGGGGTGCCCAAGTATAGAAAGGACAAGGGCCCTAGGGACAGGGCATTGATTGCTGTTGTAGATACTAAGTGATGATTTTATGCTGTATACTGATTCAACTTCTCACTATTTATTGTGTAGGTTGTGCCCGAGATGTGAGAGCATACAGGTGGTCACCTGATGTTGCTTCTTTGAGATCACATCGGTACCATGACTGATGCAGAGAGAGGCCACCTATAGTCAGTAGGGCTCTAGTGGGTGTTTGATATACCCACAATTAGATTTCATTACAGTATGCTGATGGCTTTGATGGAGAGGTGGAATGTAGATACTTCTTCATTCCATCTTCCCACAGGGGAGATGACTGTCACACTAGAGGATGTCTACCGGATCATATGCTTGCCTATACGTGGGGAGACAGTGAGGACTGTAGAGCATCGCTCAACAAAGTACACACGAGAGAGTCAGTTATATTGTCTAGGCCGCACAATCACTCAGGTAGAGTGTGGGCACATTCAACTCTGGTTACTAGAGAAGGGATGCGCTAACATCCCTTTGATTCACAGGATTATGATTTGTTATAGTGGCATTAGTAGTCACAATGGATGGATGAGGCACTCACCTTCATAGGGGCCTTGTTCACACTATTCGGGCAATGGAGGAGCAGGGGACAGTCTATCCGTGGGGGTACAGTATGCTTGTGCACCTCTACCGCGAGTTGGGATGGTATGTTCATTATGAGGCACATGGCTTGATGTGTTGCACATTACTACAGGTCTAGGCCTTTGAGCATATTAGATACACACAGCCTATAGGTTTTCCCATAGAGCTAGCATTTACTTATCCATGAGTCCACGCTTATCCTCTTGTCAGATGCTGAAGACATGGTGATCTACTATACTGGAGAGTTATATTCGATAGACTACAGCCCAGTGATATCATTTGGCGACCATATTGCGGCTATATAACATGGCCAGGTCAGCAGAGACAGTTAGTGAGGATGCAGAGGGATTAGCTGATGGTCAGTCGCCTTGATCACATTGTGGTATGGTTTTAGTTTGATAGGGTGGCACTACAGTTTGGATGCCAGTAGGATGTCCCCATGATGCGGCTAGGCTATGCATGCTCTGTACATAGCGTGGTCATGGCGAACAGCGCTCGATGGTCGACAGTAGCAGATGTAGCGGTTAGTGATGATGATGGTATAGAGGATGCAGAGCTGATATCTGATGCAGATGACATTAGAGTTACCCAAGTGTACCAGATCTAGTGGCAAATAGCGTGACATGCTCCTATCTATCCTCCCGGTCACCCCACTGGTGATCCTTGACCTTGGGTCAGTCATGTGAGTGACACAGGGGTAGAGGATGACATTAGTGACTTCACTAGATATTATGATTAGACAAGGAGGGGGATAATGATGATGATGATGAGGAGGTCCCATCATGGTACATCTTTAGGGCGAGACTAGGGTGAGATCAGCAGGAGGTAGACAATGACGAGGAGGATGAGTCTCAATCATAGTTGAGAGCTCGTGGTCCAGCTCCTGTGGATGTGAGGAGGTTGAGCCCTCACAAGCGAGGGGAGACCAATAGTCATATGTCCCCAGCTACATAGTCAGCTGCAGTGATAGTCACACCTTTAGCTATCTGAGATCCATTTTGGCGAGATGGAGATCTAGGTAGGATACTTTGTATATAGATGCAGTTATGTTTGGTTATGTATTTATGATGTCTATATGAGATATTGATATCTATTTTGTTTCCTTTTTGCAGTTGGGACAGATGCATGGCGTGACCTGGTGAGTCACATCATAGCAGAGATAGTTCCTACTGATGCGGTTGAGCAACAGGTGCAGATGAGATACTCACCACAACCATCCATAGGGCGGCATGCAGATATTTTTATGCCTTTTGTGAGATATAGGTTATCAGTAGAGTCTATGCTAGATCACTCTTTATGAGAGAGAGGATTTACTTCAGAGAGCTGAGCGTACAGAGACAGAGCTCCAAACGCTATGAGATTAGGTGGCAGTGGTACTCACACATGAGAGAGATCCTATCACGAGTGAGATCTTACTTCCTGAGTTATGCTAGGTGAGAGATGACAGGGATAGGCTCCAGGCAGAGTTAGAGAGAGCCACATCTGAGAGAGACTGATATCAGCAAATGTATCGAGAGTCACATGACGAGGTGCTAGGACTGAGAGGAGAGATCAGGGGGTTACAATCACGGAGTGTCTCTAGGAGTCATTCGCGATCTGTAGCCACACATGGTCAGGTCTCCGTCAAACACACACCACGAGGTCCCGAGGTCATAGGTGACCAAGGTTTAGCTATGTGATGTATATTATGTACTACGATATCCCATTTTGTTGTACGAGATAGTTGACTCTGATGTATATTTAAATTGATGATGATGATGATATATATATACGATTCTTTCTTATTATTGTTTCTAATGTTGTCTAATCTATCACATGTGATTTATATAGAAGGCAACTAGTGATAAATGTTAAATGCTCATATGGAAATGTGATTAATGCTAATGTGATACTTAAACAATCCTTTGTAGAATATAAAGTAAAAAGCACAATGATTAATGAATTTCACACATAACCATTATTCTATGCTTAACTTAGTTAATACAAAGGTGATCTTCAATAAAACATGTTTAAACAAGATACAACAATGATTAACCAAAAAAGATGCTATGTTAAATGAATTAAGACAAAATAATCATATCTTGTCAAAATTGAAGCTAAACTGATTAGGAAGTTTATTTTTTAAAGTAACATCTAACATATAATCTCAAACATAAAATTTTTTGAGGTGTACAACATTAATAGGTTCTTTAAGTGGCATACCTTGTTCATCGGTTAATTTATACACTTCTGATCCAAAGGCTTCAATAATGACATACGGTCCGAGCCAATTAGCACTGGACTTTCCTTTTTCTCCAGGAGGTGCGTTCACATTGCGTTGATTCTCATAAAGTACCAAGTCTCCAATGTTGAATGAACGATGTATAACACATTCATTGTACGATCATTGTATACTCTTCTGATGGGCCTTAAGATGCTCAAGAGCATTAATACACTGTTCATCCAACATCTCAAGTTGTTGTAATCTCTTTTCTCTTTCCATGTCATCATCAATAACATCTCTCAAGGAGACTCTCAATGAAGGAATTTTGAGTTCCAAGGGCATTATCACGTCAGTGCCATAAACAAGATTATACAATGTAGTTCCAGTAGCTGTACATATGCTTGTTCTATAAGCCCATAATGCATAAGATAATTGAGTATGCCAATCTTTCTGATGTTTGTTAATAATTTTTTCATAAAATTTGTCCAATAGCCTTGTTTGAAGCTTTTTCTTGGCCATTCGATTGAGGATAATAAGGCATAGAGAAGCAGTGTTGAATATGATGCTTTTCAAGAAAATTCTTGACAATCTTGTTCTTAAATGGCGTGCCATTTTCAGAGACCAAGGAGGAAGGAATACCAAATTGAGAGATTATGTTATCTTGTATAAAACAAAAAATTACTTCAGCAGTCATGGATCGTAAAGGGACAACTTCAACCCACTTCATGAAGTAATCAGTAGCAGTAATTATAAAGGTATGTCCTTGAGAAGAAGGTGGAGAAATTTTACTGATTAGATCCAAGCCCCAAACAAAAAATGGCCAAGGTAAAACTTGGGCATGAAGTTCCTGGGTAGGTGCTCGGATTAAGTGTTGATGTTGTTGACATTGTGGGTACTTCTTGACATACGTGAAGGAGTCTTGTTCCATACATTGCCAATAATACCCCATACGTATTAGTTTTTGTAACAATAATTTTCCTCCAAAATGTCCTCCACAAGCACCAGAATGAGCTTCTTCTAAAGCTATTAGAATCTCTGAATTACTAAGACATCAGAGAAGAACACCATTATAGCTTCATCTATATAAGACATTAGATATAATGATATAGCGCGCTGCAAGTTTACGTAGGTGAACTCAAGTGTTTTTAGATGTTGAATTAGGGATGGTTCCATTGCGCAAATAGTTGAATATATGGGAGAACTATTCATCAGAGCTTATATCACAACAAAGATTAGTACTTGTAACTACAGGATCTTCTACGACCGATGTTTTAAGAATATGAATAATAAAGGTCAAGTCATCAGGAGAATTGTTAGGGGATATAAGGGAAGCTGTGCTTGCCATTGCATCCGCATGTCGATTGTCTTTGCTTGGAATAATATCAATTGAAAAGGATGTAAATCATTTTAACAGAGACAAAGCGAAATCAAGATATTGAGATAATTTGTCATGTTTAGCTTGATATGATCCATTTATTTGTCTTACAATTAGTTGTGAATCCCCATATATAGTGAGGTTTTTGATGTCTAGAGCCAAAGCGACATGAAGTCCTTCAATAAGAGCTTCGTACTCAGCAATGTTGTTTGTGCATGAGAAGTTTAGGCAGTAGGACATAGGAATCAACTTACCTACAGGGGGTACTAGTATAACACCAGCACAGGAGCCCGTTCGGCATCTTGATCCGTCAAAATACAATTCCCATTTATCATCCTTATCAATAGCTAAAATTTGATCATCAGGAAATGTCTCCTGATTTTGTATAGCAAAGGGGGAGGGTGCTTCAGCTAAATGGTTGGTTAATGCTTGTCCTTTAATCACTTTTTGAGCTATAAATTTGAGATCAAATTTAGCTAACAACATAACCCATTTAGCAAGGCAGCCTGAAAGATCTGTTTTAGCAAATAAATGTTTCAAGGGATTAAATTTTACAATTATGTGTATCTCAACATTTAGGAGATAATGCCTAAACTTTTGTGTTGCGAAGACAAGAGCTAAGCATTGTTTCTTAATGACAGTATATCACACTTCATAATCGAGCAATGTCCGACTGATGTAATATACAACACGTTCCTTGCCATCAGTATCATGTTGTGCTAATAAAGATGTGAGAGCATTATTAGATGTTGAGGAATAAAGAATAAAAGGTTTATTAGAAACAATAGGTTGTAAAACAAGAGGTTTAGCAAGATAACTTTTTAAGTCCTTAAAAGCCTTTTGACATTTCAAATTCCATTGAAATTTTGAATCCTTCTTCAGTAGTTGAGTAAAAGGGTGAGTCCTATCTGTGAGTTGTGAGATAAATCAGTGAATGGCCTGCATCTTCCCTTGTAAACTATGAAGTTGAGATATGTTTTTAGGTGCTAGCATATTAACAATCGCATCAATATTCTTCGTATCTACTTCAATACCACGATTCAAAACTATAAAGCCCAACAGTTTTCCACTATCTACGCTAAAGATGCATTTACGAGGATTTAATCACATGTATTTCTTTATTCACTCAAAGATTTGTCGAGAGTCATAGTATGATCTTGGCGATCAATAGACTTCGCCAAGATGTCATCGACATAGTCCTCTAAAATATTGTGCATGTAATCATGAAATATAAGAGTCATAGCACGTTGGTAAATTCCTCTGGCATGCTTAAGTCCAAACGACATGACTACCCAACAAAACGTTCCCCAAGGTGTTATAAAAGTTATTTTATATTGATCATGAGGGTTTATAAAAATTTGATTATATCCTAAAAATCCATCCATGAAGGAAAGTAATTCATGGCTAGCTATTGAATCAACAATCATATCAATGTTCGGAAGTGGGAAATCATCTTTCAAAGATGTAAGATTCAAATCTCTAAAATCAGTACACATTCGAATACGACCATCAGGTTTAGTGACAACCACTATATTTGAAATACAGGGTGAATAGTCAATAGAGCAGATAAAGCCAGCTTGTAAAAGCTTTTCTATCTCAACCTTAACAAGTAACACAATCTTTGGATTCATCTTACGAATCTTTTGTTTAAACAACTTAACATCTAGTTTCAATATAATATTATGTGTTACAATATGAGGATCAATACCAGGCATATCCGAATAATTCCAAGCAAACAATTCAGAAAATTCATGTAACAACTTGGTAATATTATCTTCTTCTTCTTCACTTAAACAATCACCTATAGGGATAACTTTTTCAGTGTTATCTTTCTCTATGAAAACATGAACAATCTTTCCATTAAGTAGAGTATTGTGGTCTAGGAGATCAAGTGATTGTGGTAACTCGCAAGATTCTTCCTCAGATTTCAGAGTAGTATTTATCATGCTAATGGACTTTCCAAAATATGTAGAACTGTTCAAACAATAAGGCATTCCACATTTATGATGGTAATGGGGAATATTGTCATACGCACCCAAGAATTCAATTATCACTTCATCTATTGAAAAGACACCTAAGGGAATCTCTCTTGGAGGACAATTAGTGTCAATCATCTCAAGAAATATCAAGTTAAGTGTAGATATTGTATTCACATTAAGAGTAGGACGTTTACGGGATTTAGATTCCCTAAAAGGGTTATATCCAATGCCATTTGAGTAATGTCGTGAAGTGGGTTCTATAGACACACGAATTGCTTGTTGATTAATACCACAACCATTACCTACATAGTCACAATTCTTATAAAGGATCTGAAATCCTCGACCATAGAGAGAAGCCATTTCCTTGGAAGAAGGTGGGGCTTCATAAGTCTCATAATCTATAGTGTAAGTAAAAGTATTATCTGTATTTGTTAGCAAAGAGACTTTAGATTTTGTATTTGAACATTTAGATGAGATCGATGCAACACTTGATGTTTTAGGAGCAGAGTTGTTAATTTTATTTTCACTTGTAGAAGGGGATGTAAAATCTAGTGAATCCCAATCATCACCAAGAAATGCATTTAATTGTTTAGACTCTTGCACAACATTGTCTGTGGCAAGAGGAGTTGACAAGTCAACTTTCAAGTTATTTAAGATCTTGTGATGAACAACTCGCTTTTGTGATTCAATTTGTAAATAGTTGTCTGGTTCAGGATCAACATGAATAGTATGAAGTTTATCTTGATGAACAAACTTGATTAAACAATGAAGGGTAGAAGGAATTGCCCCCAATGCACGAATCCAAGGTCTACCAAGAATCATGTTGTAAGATAAAGAACCAAGCATGACATAAATTAGGGTAGATAAAGTCACATGCCCAACTTGTACAGGGAAAGTTATAGTGCCTACGAATTGTCTTCCACATTATCAAAGCCACATATACTTATCCTATCTGGCTTAATCATAGATGTATCAACTTTAATCTTATGTAATAAATTAATGCCACAAACATTAAGAGCTAACCCATTATCAATCATAACTCGTTTAATCAGTTTCTTATTTATTGTAATGAATATAATCAAAGAATCATACTGATTTTGAACTTCAAGAGATGGCAACTCATGGTGTTGAAATAGATTGTCTATTTTTGTTGCATGCATACAATCTAAAAGAGCTGCTAAACATTTGGTTTGACAGTAGGTTGTACAATCACCTTTTGTAAAGCTTCTTGGAGCATTCCATGGTATGTAGGCGATGTTTGTATAAGTTCCCAAAGAGATATCTTAGTAGGAGTAGCATGAAGCTGCTCAACAAGATCATAATCTTGACAAACTTTTTGTGTTAAATGAGGTGCTTGAGGAAGCATAGGTTGAGAAGCTGGTAAAGATATCAGAATGCTTGATCGTTATTTGCATTGTTTATTATTCCAAGTATTATATGTATGAGCAACCACAATATGACTAGGTTTTTGTGAGTTTCGATGTGTTATTTGTTTAGCATAATTATAAATGTAATCAAGAGGTCGAGAAGAAGGTAAAAGACCTCTAACAATGAGCATTGGTTTAGAAGATGGTTGAACCACATCTGAACACAAGGTGACCACTATTTTCAGTTTCACAATTTCTTCTTGAGATTTAGGAACATAGATTGCATTTACTAATCTTTGAAACAATGACAGTTTAGGAGTTGTAGTGGAATGTTCAATCGAGATAAAGTCGTCAAGGGCTTCATGTAACATATTGAAGTCATCACAACTAAACGGTTCATCATACACATGAAAGTCTTGCAAAATGTAATTCGACATTATAACATGCTCAAATTAACCCAAGACTTAAATGTAAAATGATATAGCATGAAATTTGTGAAAATGAAATAGAATAACACTATGCAACACACAAAGTTGTAATTTCAAACTCTTTTAATGAAAAGATAAAGGAAATCACTCAAGTTACAATATATGTACTTTCACAAAAGAGGGTTTACAATCTAAATATGTTTTAGGACAGCAAACTAACTTAGATCTGATGTTTAAAAGGATGCTAATTCTTTAGAGCACGGGTTCACCAAAATGTTTAGCCTGCAAATGGGGAAGCAAGATAGAAGACTTCAAGTCCCACACTTTCACACACTAAAGCATTGGTGAAGCAAGGGATAAGTTTAGGGATAAACTACTGATTTCCTATGTTCCCTTTTCCTGCTAATTATGACTGTGTAATTGTTTTGATCAGGTTTTTACAAGCTAGTATCATCTACTAAGCATGGAACCCTACATTTCCATTCAGACTGTAATAACTTAATTTTTGACAAATATGCTAATGAAATTATTAAAAAAATGTAGAGGAAATAGTAGAAAGATAATGTACCCAGAAGCAGAGGACCTGATGGATTGGGGCGCTAGTGCTAGTGTCCCAAAAGTTTCTAAATGTTGGGATTTTTTGCAACAACTGTTTTACAATCTCCAGAGGCTTCTAGATCCCAAAGAAATCACCCAGTTGGACTAAGGTGTGAGTGCTAGTGTCTTGAAAGTATCGCAATCTTGAAATCTAAAACTCTATGACAACTGTGTTTGTAATATCTATCTTCCTGTCACTCTTTTCCATTGGATCTCGATGAATTCAACCTGAACATGCAAAAGGAGAAGAAAGATGGCTGTGTCTATATAGGAGCTTGCCTCAGTCAAGCCCCGTTTTCAGTATTCCTACCCCAACAATAGCCAATAACAAAGATCTGTATATGTGTGTGCTCATCTAACGAATGTGTATGCAGAAATATAAAACCCTAGATGACTCAAGCATCAAGGAAAGATCAACAATTTGCTTCACTCAATGAACAAACACAACTTCACCTCAAGGAAATGAAATCAATGAAGACTTGCATGAACAAGAAGGTGAGGTAGCTGTTTCCATGGAGGAATCCCAAGCTCGATGTTGGAGGCTTGAACCCTTCTTCTGATCATGCAAAAGGTGTACAAACCCTAGGAAGAGAAAGATATTCTCAAGATCTTGATTCCTAATCTCCATCCATTGTCTCCATGATAGCAAATTCAAATAGCTTCAAGAGCTTCAACAAAACACTGATCTTCAATAACAATTTTGGCAAAGTTGTGGCATAAATCTTTCATCAAGATTGTGTGTAATAAAATGATTTTCAAATGTCTTTAAATATCTAACCTTAGGAATTTCAAATTTTGAAATAAGATGTCAACATCATGCAAAAAATGAAAATTTGAAAATGGAATCCCAGAATGTACGGCGGGAGCTGACATCTCGCCAAAATTCAAAACCTTGGGAAATTAGACAGGACAAGGGAATGAGCGCCCAAGTCCAAGCCCTAATTTCCTGATCAGGTCTGCTTTAAGGGGGTCCCATAATCCCAAATCCAAACTTACTTTTTCACTTTGAGTCTTCAGTTATCCAGAAACATGACATTCTTCCAGTTAGACATAGGTCAATCAGGGTTTGGGAAGGTCTAAAATAAACTAGGTTGAAAGGACACCAAAGGAGAGGAGCTAAACTATGAGAAATTGTTCCATTCCATGCAGGAGGACAATTTTTGAAATAACAGAACATATACCACAATATCATCTCATTATAACTATTGTTTCTCTATAATCATGTTATAGTTAAGATTGTGCCACAACAACTATCTCAAGATAAAATTTTATAAGATCATTAAGTTGGTACTTCTTTAGATGAGGGAATTATCCTATATACCAATATATAGCGGGATTGTTGAATAGGGGTCAAAATAATCATGTAAGTGTGAAGTGTCATTCATTTATAGTAACTATTAATGATAGTGTATTAAATACATAATCTAAAGGAAATAATTACCTTTGTCAAGTATACTTATAAGGTGAAAAAGTATTTTTTAGAGGAGGTATTTTATCCATATGGAGCATTATATAATAATTTTTATATGGTAAAGAAATACATTTAGAAGGTATTGTGGTGAACCATAATTAAAGGTTGGATAAATATTTCTTTTATATTTTGATGTCTTGATCACGTGTGAGGGGTGTTTAGAATTATAACTTTGATAATTCGTTTATGTAAGTATAGTAGTTGGATTATTCGTAAAGTTTTGGAATGATTTCTTATACGCCATGAGATCTCAAATAAATGATGAAGGGGGTAAATCATAAAAGACAACAACAAAAATTGTACATAGAAAATAGGAATGTTCTTTTATTGATTTGGATAACACATTACATTATAGAAGCTCAAATACAATCAGATGATGAATCCTCCACAAGCTGCAACACATTACAACTTCATATCTCTAGACTCTGGAACCTTCTCTTTTTGTAGCCCCAAATCTGCTAGGGTTTTTATTTTCCTACCTTTTCTTGACTCTACTCTTTCCCCCTTATCTCTACTAGTATCAAGGGTTCCCAAAAATGGTTATAAATAACCCTCTTTGGCGGCCTTCAGCCAAATTTTGAATTTTGCATCTCCCTCCAAAAATAAGTCAACTTCCAAGAGCCATAACTTTTGATCCAGGTGTCTGATTGATGAACCATTTGAAGCGTCAAAAATCTCTAGAAGTTCTCAACGCAATAAGGATCTTCTCTACCAATTCTATCTATTTTTGGGGCTGTACGAGGCCGTTTAGTGCCTCAAACCTAACTTTGAATAATTTTCAAGAGTTTTTTGGGAAACATGAACTTTAATATCTTTTATCCCACAAATGATATTTACCCAATTCCTTCGCCAAAGGTCTTATTTTTCATTTAAAAAGATTCCTGTAAATTTTTGCTTTCATACATGCCCAAATGCAAACTTTCCAAAAATAGTGGTTTGCTATTTTTAACAGTTTGGAAAAACTGAAAGTTCTACATCATTATTCAAGCGATTATGGAACCAGAAATACTAATTTTGAAAAGAAATAAAAACAAAGTCATCAATTTTGAATCAACATTATTTTTGGGTGATGCAAGATTGCCCTTACACCTCTGGATGCTCTTGCATCAAACATCCAAGGTAATTTTGAGAAGTGACCTTGTCACATCTCAGGTGTTTGAGGAAAACCCCAAATGGTCAACCTCTGCCTTAGACAACTAGGAAGAATCTTCAACAGGCCTTCCTTTCCACTTCACCATATATTCCTCATATTACCTGTTCCAAGTACTTCTTCCCACATGGCTATCCAAGATCTCTTCTATCTCCTCTATTGAAGTAGATGCCAAAATACTCCACTGTTCTTCTGTTGGTCCATCCTCTATTCCACCTTCATGATATTTTTATAAATCAACAATGTTGAACATAGGGGAAATGTTGATCCCACTCAGCAACTCTACCTCATATGCATTTCCTGAATCATGCTTCTTCAGGATTCTGCATGGTCCAAATTTCTTCATTTTCAACTTATTATATGTTCCAACTGGAAACCTCTCTTTTCTCAAGTGAACCATGACTTCATCTCCTACTCTAAATTCCTTATATCTCCTCTTCTGATCTACCTTAGCCTTGTATTGAATATTCATCTTAGTAATGTGCTTTCTCACCTCTTCATGCAAATAATTCAGGTGTTCTACAAAGTCTTCGACTTCGGCATTGGTCTTTTCTCCCTTGTTTAGCTTCCTTAACTCTGAAGCATTTTTTGGACTACTCCCATAAACAATCTGGAATGGTGATTTACCTGTACTTCTATTGACAGAATTGTTGTTAGCAAATTCTGCCTGTGGTAAAATCAAATCCCATCTCTTGGGCTTATCTTCTACTAAGCATCGTAGCAGGTTACCCAAACTCCTATTCATCAATTTTGTTTGTCCATCAATATGTGGATGGTGTGCATAACTAAACTTCAAATCCATCTTCAAATTCTTCCACAATGTCCTCTAGAAATAACCAACAAACTTGGTATCTTGATCTGAAACTATGCTCTTAGATAGACCATGTAGTCTCACCACCTCTCTGAAAAATAACTCAACAATATGAACAACACCATTAGTCTTCTTACAAGGAATAAAATGTGCCATCTTCGAGAATTTGTCCACCACCACAAAAATGGAATCATGTCCTTTTTGTGTCTTTGGTAAACCAAGAACAAAATCCATACTAATATTGTCCCATGGCTTCTCTAGTGCAGGTAGCGGTTGATATAGCCCTGTATTCTGACTTGTTCCTTTTGCCATCTGACACACTCTACAACTTTGCACAAATTTCCTCACATCTTTTTGCATCTTTGGCCAATAATAATGTTCACTAACAATAGCAATGGTCTTATCTCGACCAAAGTGTTCAGCTAATCCCCCACTATGCTTCTCCTTAATCGAGTTCTTTCTCATATAACTCCTCGAAATGCATAATTGGCTTCTTCTAAACAATATGCCATCTTGGATTATGAAATCCAACCATTTTGTCTTGTCCAAAGTAATAGGTTCCAGACAAGCTTTCCAAGCCTCTGTAAAATCTGGATCTTCAGGATACAAACTTTTGAGCTCATCGAACCCAACAACCTCTATCTTCATTTCTGTCAACAAATTTTGCCTTTTACTCAAGGCATCTACAACTCTGTTGGACTTCCCACTCCTATGCTTCAAAACAAAAGTATAACTCTGCAAAAACTCAACCCATTTTAAGTGCCTCTGGTTCAACTTCCCTTGACTATTAAGATATTGTAAAGCTTGATGATCAGTATATAAAACAAACTCTTTTGGCAACAAATAATGTCTCCATTTCTTCAAACCCTGAACTATTGCATAAAACTCCTGGTCATAAACATAATACTTTTTCTTGGCATCATTAAACTTGTCACTGAAATAGGCAATGGGCTTACCTTTTTGGTTCAAAATAGCTCCTATAGCACTGCCACTAGCATCTCAATCTACTTGAAATACCTTATTGAAATCTAGAAGTGCCAAAACAAGTTGCTCTATGACTTTCTGCTTCAATGTATCAAAGCTCTTGGCTGCTCCTGTAGTCCATTTAAACTCTTTTCTATCCCCTCTCATTGTCTCAGTTAGGGGTGCACAAATGCTACTAGAATTCCTGATAAATTTTTTGTAAAAACTTGCCAAACCATGAAAAGATCGTATCTCTGTAGCACTCCTTGGCATAGGCCATTCAATGATAGCCCTCACCTTCTTCGGGTCCATCTCTGAGACAACAAATCCTAGGTATACCAACTCCTTTGCAAAACTACATTTCTTTAGATTAATCAATAACTTCTCCTCCCCCAACTTCTCTAAAACTCTTCTGATATGCATTAGATGCTCATCCCAAGTCTTACTGAAAATTAAAATGTCATCTAAATAAATAATAACAAAACTTCCCCAAAACTCTTTCAATACCTCGTTCATGAGCCGCATGAATGTGCTTGGTGCATTGGTTAGCCCAAATGGCATGACTAACCACTCATACAAACCTTCATTTGTCTTGAAGGCTATCTTCCATTCATCTTCTTCTTTGATTCAGATCTGGTGATACCCATTCTTCAGGTCAATCTTTGTGAAGTACTTGGCTCCACTCAAATAATCCATAATATCATCCATCCTTGGCAATGGAAATCTGTACTTGATTGTAATTTTGTTGATGGCTCAGGAATCTATGCACATTCTCCTCTCCCTATCTTTCTTTGGTGCTAGTACTGCAGGTACTGCACATGGACTTAGGCTCTCTCTTATCAATCCTTTCTTTAATAGCTTGTGAACTTGTCTGTTCAGCTCTTCATTCTCTATAGGATTCATTCTATGGGCTGCCTTATTTGGCAAACTAGCTCGATGTATCAAATCCATTTGGTGACTTATCTTCCTCACTGATGGTAAACCTTCTGGTACATTATTAGAGACAATATTATGAAATTCTTCCAATAGATTTGAGACTTCTGTTGGTACATGTTCACATTTCTCCTAGCTGATCTTAGGAATCAATGCAAAGTAATGACGCTCGTGCTTCATACCCTCCAAAAATTTCCTACCATCTACCAAGCAAATTCTAGCAGTACTACATACCTTTTCTTCTACCTCCTTCAAGGGCTTCAACTTATGACGAACTCCATTCTTTGTTAGGGAATATGTGTTTGCATGGCCATCATGGAAAACACACCTATCATACTACCATGACCTTCCCAATAGCATATGACATGCATCCATTGGTATGATGTCACACAACACCTCATCATGGTAGTCTCCAATCTTAAACTTGACTAAACACTGCTCATTGACCAAAGCTCTATGGTCCTTCTACAACCATGCAATCCGATATGGATGTGGATGCCTTCTTGTCAACTTTAGTTTGTTAACCATCTCCTCTGAAATAAGATTGTCAGTGCTTCCACTATCAATAATAATATCACAACACTTACCTTCACAGTTGCACCTTGTGCGGAATAAACTCTTCCTCTGATCTAGTTCTTTCTCCTCATTCAACAAGGTTCGTCTGACAACTAGGTTTTCTCCCCTTTCAGCATCTTCAAAATGCTCAGACTGTGCATCTTCATCTACATGTGCAACTCGTGCATTACCTTCAGGTCTTCTATTGGCCCTTCCTTGATGTTGTGGACACTTGTATTCTTGATGCCCTTCTTCTCCACATTGGAAACAAGTTCCTCTGAAACCTCCTCTTCTAGGTTCTTGCCCAGGTCAGCCTCTTCCTCTTCCCCTTTGCTCACCATTATTTTGGTCACAGAGGCGGTAGGCATTATCTCATCTCTGATTTTGACTGGTGCCAACTTCTTTACTTTTCTTTTGATCTTCATTACGGCCTCCAAAGGACCTTCCACCAGTCCTTCTGCCTTGACCTCTTCCCCTTTGCTTTCTTTTAAATATTTTATTCAGTTTCTCTTTCACCTTCAGGGAAAACTGGTACACATCTTCTATGGTGGTCATTTTGACCAGGCTCAACTCCTCTTGAATACTTGGCCTCAACCTATTAATTTAACGAACTACCTTTTCCTTGTTAGCCTCTGCATGGCCTGTCCTAATTGTAATCTTGTAAAACTCTTCTGTATACTCCTTGACAGACTTGTTACCTTGCTTCAATCCTTGCAACTTCTTCAACAACTCCAACTCATAGTCCATAGGAATGAACTGCTTCTTTAGTTTGTCCATCATCTGATCCCATCTGGTAATAATTCCTTTTCCTCTTCTATTTATCTCTAACTAGACCTCCTTCCACCAAATACTGGCATAGCCCTTCAACTTTGTTTTTGCAAACTTTACCCATTCTGGATCTTCCACTTCTTCATACTCGAAATACTCTTCCATATCATTGATCCAATCAATAAGCTCTTCTGGGTTCAGATTTCTAGAATAGGTAGAGACTTCAATCCTAGGTCTCTTTCCAATCTTTGAAATGGCCCTCAACAACCTAACTTCTGCAGGATCTCTTGCAACATCTTGTTCTTCCTTAGATAGCTCTTCTTCAGCTTCATCTTCACTTTCTTCTCTTGTTCTCAGCTCAAACTCTCTTCGCAGCTCCTCTTGCAATGCATCGATTTGCCTTTGCAAGGCTCTAAAACCCTCTTCCCTCAAAGCATTTCTCCTGCCATAGTTTCTTCGTGGAGGCATTTTGATCTCTGCAGCAAACCCACAACCTCAGGTCTTGGTGCAAACTACCTCATGGTTGGCGATCTATCTACACACTCAGGAACCTTTGCTCTGATACCACTTGATGAAGGGGGTAAATCATAAAACATACAACAATAGAAATTGCACACAGAAAATAGGAATGTTCTTTTATTGATTTGGACAACACATTACATTACAGAAGCTCAAATACAATCAAATGATGAATCCTCCTCAGGTTGCAACACATTATAGCTTCCTATCTCGAGACTCTAAAACCTTCTCCTTCTGTAGCCCCAAATCTCCTAAGTTTTCTATTTTCTCACCTTCTCTTGACTCTACACTTTCCCCCTTATCTCTACTACTACCAAGGGTTCCCAAAAATGGTTATAAATAGCCCTTCTTGGCGCCTCTAGCCAAATTTTGAATTTTGCATCTCCCTCCAAAAATAGGTCAACTTCCGGGAGCTATAACTTTTGATTCGGGTGTTCGATTGATGAACCGTTTGAAGCGCCGGAAAGCCCGCGAAGTTATCTATGCGCTAAGAATATGCTTTGCCGATTTCACCCATTTTCAGGGCCGTACGGGGCTATTTAGTGCCTCAAACCTGACTTTGAATAATTTTCAGGGGTTTTTTAGGAAACAAAAACTTTAATATCTTTCAACCCACAAATGATCTTTGCTTGATTCCTTCACCAAAGGTCTTATTTTTCATTTACGTAGCTTTCTTTAAAATTATCACTTCCATACGTGCCCAAATATAAACTTTCCAAAAATAACAATTTGCTATTTTTAGCAGTTTGGAAAAATTGAAAGTTTTACATCATTATTCAAGCGATTATAGAACCAAAAATACTAATTTTGAAAAGAAATTAAAACAAAGTCATCAATTTTGAATCAACATTGTTTTTGGGTGATGCAAGATTGTCCTTACACCTCTAGATGCTCCCGCATCATTAAGACATGACAACTTTAGTGGTATTCAGTTTAAGTCTTGTTAAATATATTTATATTTGGCTAGTACTCTCTTATACAAGGAAGTTGTCTTAGAAAATATAGAGTTAATAAGCTAGTCTTTCTAATAGTCAAATTTTTAAATCCATTCCAAATTTTCATTTAGTTTTATTTTAGAAACTTGGTGTTACTATACTTGTTGATTAAAAAAACAACAAAAAGAAAAACTTGATACTTAGAATGGTTTAACATAAGTTACATTGTGGGTCCATGACTCACAGGATCATTTCCACATCTTAAACTTTGAAAAAGAAATGATGTCGTTAAGTAGAATGAAAAAATCTTTTATAAGATATGAAACCAAACAAATTATCTTAGCATCTACCATGGGGACATGTCAAATCTTATAGGGGGAGAGATGATCTATGATTACAATAATATATATGATTATTATACAAATTTGATTTTGAAAAGAAAAAGTAGTTCATGGTACAAAGATGAGCATTTTGTTAAAGATGTTTATATCTTCCACAAATTTGAAATTCATACCAAGCCTAGGTTGTTAAAGACTTATTAGTATTCTGACAAAACAAACTAAAACATCAAATCAAACCAAATCAAACACGCGAACGTAGTCGAAGGTCTTGAAGGAACAATGTACTTGAGCTCTTTATTGTACTACGATGTAATCAACTTACCCATACTAGGCACATGGATATCTAAATGTAATTCTTGTTGGCTAATTAGAAAAGACAAAACCTATATTCAAGGCCAAGGCATAAGATGAACTTGTCCTAATAAAACAATCATTACAGTTACAAAATTGTTAATTCAAATGTCACATGGTAGTGGTTGTTTCTCATTATTGAATGAATATTTTTGTTGTTGTAGACTTATAGCTAGAGTGGATGCCTTTTTGGGAACTTTGGTATCACATGGTTATTTTATACACTATTATTCATGTATTTTTTTCTTTAATCCATAATTGTAATTGACCTGCAATTTGAAGGCTCCAAGGGAGTAGATAAATTGACAACCCATTTAAGATCCATTTTTTAATAATTATTTAGGATTTAGATTTGCATGACCAATCCAAATACTTTGAATTGAGATGATATAATCTATTTTTAGGAGTAGACATAATTAGGTGGTTGAACAATCAATCCATGTGGGTGATTTGTTAATGCTTTGTTTTTTTATAGATACCTTATAGGATTTTGTGTACTACCTTTTATTTTATTGTGTTATGTTATTGGACTTGATCAACCCAATAACATTATACATGTTCTCTATGCAATATTATATAGAAAGAGAGGATAATCATGTAGTCCAGAATGCATGATTATCATCTTGGAATATATATGTAAGTTATATAGTAGCGAATGGTGGGTGAATGCATAATAAGAGATATGTATGTTACATGAGTGACCAAATTAAAAATTTATTAAGGGATTTAGTATATAGACTTGCATTAACTCCTTGATTGCAAATTCATGATCTATTTCATGTAGAAGTATATATAGTTATTATTAGATTATGGATTGGAAAAATTTCATGTTGAATCTATTTATGATTAAATTACATTGGAAAGTGTTACTGAAAATATATAGAAAATTGTAAAATAGAATTATAGATGAAGTTAAGTGAAATGAATTCATAACATGATATTGATAGTGATACATCCATATTTATTTAACTAAATGATTTTGCATGTTTTATTATAGATTCTCTTTGAGCTACCGAGGACAACATCTAAGCTATAGGGGAGAATTGTTATGGGACTTTTTCCCCAAGAAATGAATTAAATAAGTAAAGTTTATAAAACATTATTAAAGAATAAAAAGAGAAAAGAAAAAAAAAATTTAATAGTAAAGGAGGTGTGTAAAACAAAAGAATGAAAAGAAAGTTACTTTCAAGTTAAAAAAGAAGTTAAAAGGTTAAAAGAACCTTATAAAAATAAAAACACTCTTATTTAAGTGATTGTTATGAGAAGAGTGCAAATAAAAATAATTATATTCCTTATTTTGTAAACATTGGGTGTGATGGTTGGAAGCCACCCTTTGGGTTATTATTTAAACCCGTGAAATGAATGTAAATGGGGGGAGAATTATTTGAGAAATCATTTGAGGAAAAGTATACAAAAAAATACACAGGAAAGTATACAGGAATGTATAAAGGAAGGAAAGTATACAAGAATCAGAGGGCATAAAGGAGTGAGGATTAGGGTCATTGGCTGGGCATTGAAGCATTTAGAGAAGGGTCACACATAGTGTGTCCAAATCAGGGTACAACGTACACCTGGGAGTGTCCTGGCTAGGGCTGTGTTTGTTTGTGCCATGAGGCACGGTTGGTTCTGTGTAAGAACCAGTTCCTCCGGGGGTGCTTCTTTATCGAGAACAGGCGGGACCTATGATTACTCCACTGAGTGGTGTATATCATCTCAGTGCTTCACAGATAAGTAATTTATATATTTATTTGCAATTTACATTATTAAAGTTTATTGATGAAATATTTGGCTGTACAATGTTATTTGCTATGTTTTAAGGTTTATTCAATGTATGAAAATAGATTTATTTATTTCTATTTCAAATAATTTACATGCTTTATAGTTGTTAAGAAAATAATAACTCTCTAGTAAATGAATGCTACTTGGATGAAAAGGAGATCACATTTTTCCTACTATTTCTTATTGACTTGACATTTTATCATAACACAACTTTTACTACAAACAAAACCTTTCTCCAATTCTTTGGAAATAGATCATTAACTCCAATATCTAGTGTGCGTACATTCTTTAATAATTTAGTATCGAATATTTTATTTATTATTTTTTAATTAGTACTAACAAAATTTTTAGACCTATATTTTATTGTAACATGTTTTTTATGTATATATCAAAATTAATTTGTTTTCATTTAAACAAAGATGTCTATGTAGTGCAATTGTTTGAGATTTTTTTGACATAGTTTGTTGTTTTTCCGAATGTCTTGAATAGAGGTAATTTTTTTGCAATAGACCTATATGATTATAAAATTAAAAAATATAATATTAAGAAAAATACTAAATATTATATTTTTGCAAGCTAACACTAAGGGATATGTACATGTAAAATCTCATCTTTGGATGACTTAGTTTGGCCCCCAAAAGGTGAGGCAAACTAGCTTTTTTGTCACCATTTTGCTAGGAGCAAAGGAGGCTGCGACGAGGACTCCACAAATGGGCATTTGATATAAGCCTAAGGGGGTTCAATCTAATGGGATTAGATCTAACCCCATAGACCCCTTAGATCAAACCCCCCATGCATTTTCAATACAAAAGTGATTTCAAACAAAAAAAGGTTGGCCCACAAGTGGGACACAATATTGTGCTTCAACCCCACATGTCAAAACTATTCCTTTGAGATTAATACATTGAATGTGCTTTGTGTTGGGTTTTTCTTATAAGGGTTTCCTCAAGGTAAATATTGTGTCATCTTGCCATTACTCTACTAATTTTTTTTTAAATCTATTTTTATTTGCATAGTTCCTCTCACTGGATTAATGCATATCTAGTCCAATTTCCTTTCATTCCATATTAGATCCAACTTAGCTTGTTAGATTGTTGGGAGGAGAGGCTATTATACTAATCCTTTTTTGAATGGGAGTTCTATGTAGGTAATTTTAATTTTTAGGAATAGATAATTACAAATACATCTAGACTGGAGGTTGAAAAGTTCATTGACACTAAATTTAATTTTATATATAAACATATTAAATTATACCAAAGTTTTAAAATATAAAATATAAAATAATATATAATTGTAAGGAAATAAATCGCTCTACATAAATAATTTAGGTAATTAAATAAATACAAACAATCAAGCACAATTAAACTAGATCAACCAGAGTTGGGTTTTTAAACTGAAATGCTATTTTTAGAAAATAAATCAAATAGATAGAGGTAATTAACTTTGGGAATAATGGTGTAGAATCACTGCTGATGCTTTACAAGTCTCAACTAGGCCTAGTGGTGCACTGATGTTTGACTAATCAGATATTGGGAAGTGTGTGCACTCAAATTTGAGTTGTGCATGTTACTCATCTTTTGTGGAGAGATCCTAATGTAGATTCTAGATGGAATAAGTACATATATCCTCAACTTGAGAAGGAAAAGGGGTTATCCCACAATACTGTGTCCCACTTGTGGGACATCTTGATTTTTAATTGAAATCACATATGTTTTAAAAAATTAATGATTTAAGTCTAGATGTGTTCCATCTAAGGGCGTTTGATTGAAGGGGGTTAGATCAAGCTCTCTTAGATCAAATCCCCTAAAAAGAAAAAAATAATTTTGATATATATGCTAAGAGAAATCCATTATGGAATAAAACAGGTTTGAAATTTTTGTTAGTAGTAATTCAAAAATTAATAATAAATGACATATTTGATAAAAAATTACCAAAAAATATTCATGCACAGATAGTGGAGTTATTGCTCTAATTCCAATAAATCATGAAAAAAATATTTGTAGTGGAAGTTAAGAAAAAATAATAGAAAAAATAAAAATTGATTAAAAAATAAAAATAAAAAATGATAGAAATAATTCTTCTAATAACATATAAAAATAAAATAGCTTGAATCTACATAGAAAATTTCACAACTCATTAGTTTACATCATCCTTAAATTCTTGACCATTTGTTCCCTATATTTAACACAAGTTGAAAAACATTAAAAATGCTAATTTTGAGCATCCTACTTTGGCTAAAAAGTGGGACACACTATTGTGTTATCACCCAAGGGTTATAAAAATAAGCATTACATACAATGATATTTGTTATCTACTCCATGATAAGACTGGATAATTTCTCCTTTGACATGAGAGCATATTGAAACTATTAATTTTGGTGCTAGAGATGTTGGACCTCTTTGAAAAGATGCTTATTCTTGTCTAGGGATACTAAAAGGGATTATTTCATCTAGGGTTTGTAGACTTTATCTTATTACCCATGACAATAATAGTAAGGATATGAGCATGTGTTTGATACCGATTCTTTGGCTCAGTGTAGATACTAATTAGATGCAATGTAAACAACATTCAAGGTTTGATACCAATGATTTATGTTGATCCTAGGTGATGCATGAAGAACAATCTGCAACTTATCTGAGTGATGGAAATCAGTCAAATAGAATTTCATATTGTAGTACTTGTAATAGAATCTTAAAGGTAAGATGTAGAACAACTATTATACATTCAGAATTGTGAGAGATTAACAAATAAAGATACCTACATTCAATTGAATAAGAGGATAAAGTATATATGTGTACAGATTTTAGCAAGGATGAGAATGAGAATGAGAATTCTCATGATAAAAAAGGAGGTAACACATCCCATTTGACTTTCCTAGACTAATATATTTGATACTAGCTACTTGAAGCATGTTGATATCTACCACTCATAGATTGGACCTCATCTCAAGGGATGTTTATAGATACCGTGTATAGGAATAAAGATTCATATCACCAGAAAGGGGTAACACATTTGATTAGTTTGCACATGACTATACAATATTAATCCTCTACCTTAATTCTAGGATTCACACAAACATATAGAATACATTAAATTATAGTTGCAAAACAAGAATAAGAAGTGTAACAACTCATCTTGAAGTATCGACCTTCCAGCTACTTGTTGATTACAATTCCTAATGGCTAGAATTTTATTACATGGTTGGAATTGTCCGTGTGTAGATCTATTGAAGTTGCTAGGTGGCTGTAGGAAGTTATGCAAATTCATGTATAGTAGGTGATGAGCTAATTATTAGCCTGCTTTCTTCTAGTTTTATGCAAGTTGAAAGACATTCCCAGACATTGTTTTAAGTATATCTCTATGTTATGTTATCCTTTATGATCATTATGCAGACTTGAACTTGGTTAATTGAGTATATGGAGATATGATTATGATATGATGAAATTGTACGTTATATGTGGGAATGTATGGATTATTGAGAATGTTTGTGTTGATTATGGTTGTTAGTATTTTGTACATGTTCATGGACTAACCTTGCAGCTAAAGAGGGAGGACTGTCACTCACAACAACTACATGATGCAACCCACAGCCATAACATTTCTAGGCGCAGAGCAGGGGAGATTCCAGTCTTGACTAAGTACAGCAACCGTGACCAAGGACACTCAATGGAGAGAATCACACATCGTGATAGGTGATCAATAAAGATGATTGGAAGCTTGGAGGACTTTGTTACAACTAGAAGACTAATGGGACCGATTCAATCGACCCATATTCCCCTATTTTAGCAGAGAGTTCTAATTTTATTAGGACACTTCCTTCCTTCTTTTCCTGTCATTATTGTTAGCATTCACGACACTCTAGTTCATGCAGAGTGGTGTTTTATGTTTACAGTTAAGAGACCTATTTCAATAACTCCCCCGTGCCTATATTATGGTTCGGTGATTGAGGTAGAAGTTAGTTAGTTAAATTAAGTTTTGAATAGTTTTTGCTCTACCATAGATCTAGCTATCTGAATCTTTTTTGGATTATGGATACAATGTTATTTGATCATGAGTTATGAATATTACAGTTGAGCCAGATTTTATGTGATTTGAAAAGATTGTGCAATTGTATGTTAGAATCAATATGATTGTGTTTATCTAAAAGAGTTAGATTTGAGTTTAAGCAGTGAGGCAATCACCTGAGCAAGGGCCACTCAAGATAACTGACCTTCACTTTATTTCTTGTATGTTTTAATTGCTGTAGCAGTTAATTTATGAATACAAGATCAATTAGATTCTTAGAGTTGCTTAGTTCAATTAATTTGTGATACTCCAGAGGATAGGAACAATTGTCATCAACAAATTAGAGTTCATTTCTTAATCAATTTGTTGTTACAGTTTTACATTGCAAAGTATCCGTAGCAGTTGTAGCAGCATTACTTTCCCTTGTTAATAAGTAGCTTGATGTAGTGGATAAGTTAGATAGTTTGATCCTTGAAAGCAAATATACAGTGCAAGTTCCATCACAAGTCTACAAGCCCTGGTTGATAATTTGATGAGGTCTTTTCAATAAGTTATAGTGGACTGTTCAGTAGGAGATTCCTTTGAATTGAGTGATTACCACCAAGTTTACCAAGCATTGTAAAGACACTACATTTTTGGCGTCGTTGCCAGGGATGGTGCTACTTTCAGAGATTAGTCCCTGTTAGTTTTCATCTTTCTTAGTTACATTCTACTTTCAAAAGGATAGGGTACTTAGGTTCTACCTCACCAACCACTAGAAAGGTTACTAACATTGTGTAGGATCCATACAAAGTTATATATATTGTATGCGGAGGCAGAGAGACACTTTGGGAAGGTTCCTTCCATCAACCCAACAAGCTACAGTAGATATTGGTGACTATAGTAATTAGAGCAAGGGTATTATTGAAGAAGAAGCTTCCCTCTCATCAACATCTACTGATAATATAGAAAGAACTTTCCTCACCATGGATGATGCAGTGGATGATCCACTAGGATAGGTAACGTTTGAATTTCCTATCACCAATCAGGAAAGGGTTGCTGCTCTAAAAAATATAATGCATTCAGCATTGCCTGTCTTCTATGGCTTGGTGATTAAAGATCCAGACACATTCCTGTTTGAGTTTGATGTCTTGTGTAGGAGTTATGGCTACACCACTAATCCTCATAGGCTCAAGCTATTCCCTGCCACATTGAAGGATGTTGCTATCCCAGATTGGGATAGAATGAAGACAAAGTTCTTGGAGAAATACCAAGACTATTGTAGAGGGGTTGATAGAAGAAGAGATGACATCTTCAGAATGACCTAGAAAGAAGATGAGCCATTGGAAGACTATGTGGAGAGATTCCAGTTCTGTCTCAAGAAAAATCCATAGAACAGACTCTCAGATGAATCTTTGAAGCTTGTATTCTTGAGAGGAGTTAATGATGACTACATGGATGCCCTCAATCTTATGGGAGCAGGAGATATATCTCAACTACCCTTTGAGGATGTCTGCAAGGTTTGCAGAAATTACTCAAGGACTTTCACCAAGAGGACAAGGGGAGAGAGAGCATATACCATTGACAAGGTATCTAATTCAGTTTCAAGGGTGGAATTGAGCAATCTTTTGACCAACATGAAAGAAGATATCATCAGTCATCTAGCCACTCGACTGGATACTCTACACTTCAAGAAGTAGGAGGAGGCTGATTCAATACTCACTGAATACTGTCCAAATTGTCAACAAAGAAAAGCTAATTGTAAATGTAGAAGAGTGGCTAGTATTGTAGAAGATAAGTCAAAGAAACCTCACTTTCAACCCGTTGAAGGTGAAGATGGCCAGCTATACTATGTTGCTCAAAGGAAACCATGGAAGAAAAGACAAGGTATGCCACAAGATCCTTTAACTTTTAATACATCATTTCTGGTAGGTCATCAAAATTTCTCTGGTTGGAACCCTCAGCCTTGGCCAACTAATCAAAACCAATGTCAAAACCATCAACAATGGAAAAATCCTTAGCCAAATTGGAATCAACCTTTAACTTTTAATACATCATTTCCAGTAGGTCATCAAAATTTCTCTAGTTGGAACCCTCAACCTTGGCCAACTAATCAAAACCAATGTCAAAACCCTCAACAATGGAAAAATCCTCAGCCAAACTGGAATCAGCAGCAACCCATTGTATGGCCCCAACAAAACTTCCAAGGATCTAACTACAACCCCCAATGGCCAATACAACAAAACCAATGGCAACCACAATGGCAAAAAGGATAGAAATGGAAAAACCAAAACATGAATTACTCACAACCCTTACTGCCTCCTCAGCCTCAACAACAAGCCATTATGCCAAATTCATCTAGTCCTACAACTCAGCCACCAAGAGCACCACAAATACCTGCCCAACCTGCACCTAACCCTAATAACAAGCCTATCCAATAGGCATACACTAACAAAGCTATTCAATATCCCACTTATGGGGTGGAGGTGAGTGATGTCCACCTCAGGTCAGGAAAAATATTAGCTGGACCTTCATCTCCCCAAATTACTGAGGTGGTGGATGAACAACCCATAGAGGAGGCATTAGACAATTCACCTCTGGAACCTGAATCAAATCAGGTAAGTCAGACCATCTCAAATCCGGAGCCTCCTTTCCCTGAATGACTAGCCATTTTAAACATCAAAACCAAGAAGAGACAGACTTATTGGGTCAACTTAAGAATGCTAGTATTAAGATACCCCTAATTCAAGCTATCAAGGACATCTCAATCTACAACAAGACCATTAGAGACCTTTGTTGGATTAGGTTCGGACAACTGAGAGGGGGGGGGTGAATCAATTGTCACACAATTTAAACTTTTCTACCTTTAATCTTCCTTTACAACTTATAATCAAATCAATGATATAAATATTTCAGCATTAATCAATAACACATGAGCAGAAACATAAATAACACAATTGACACCAAGATTTTTGATGTGGAAACCTAGTTAAGGGAAAAACTACTGTGGGGCTTAACCCACAAAGATTATACTCTGTTAAAAGTATTACAATGGGGAATGCACATGCATTCGGGCTCACTGCCCAAAGCTCACTGCTCAAAAGAAGGTTCACTGCCCACAAGAAGAGAATTACAATAAATTTGAACTGATATTTAGCATCTATCAATGCTGGAGTTCAGTTCCGTTTAAGCATAGAAAATTGACTTGACACACTTCATCCTTACTCTGCTCCTCTTACTGCTCTGCTAGCATCTGAACTTTTGATCTCTACTCTTTTTGCAATTACACCATACACACACCAAAATCATCCATATCCATCGGCTATATATATCTGCATCCTGATCTTTAATTACTTTCTAGTCAGCTTCAAGAACACTTGGAACTTTATTAAATACTCTGCTCTGTCGGCTAGATCCATGCATAACTTGAGAAGCGGACCAAAACTTGCACTCACAAATCATCAATTGGGTCGGTCATTATCACTGGTCATCACTACTTGCCCAATCAACAACTTCCATACCTCCAGAACCAAGATCATTTACAAGGTCGGCCTGTTATTCTTCTGACTGCTTTGTCAAACTATTGATCCGATACTCAAAAGCTAATAACTTTTGAATCCTTTATCACTGGAGGCCAAAACTCTAGATTTAGATTATTCTAACAATGCTTATGACTCCTTCAGATCTACAGCAAATTATGACTTTCCACTGGAGAGATCCAGACCAAGATACCGGACCCTATCACCTGCTCTGTTCCTGACTACCTTGACTTGGATAAATTATAATTCTAACTTCTAGTATGAACGAATTGTGTTGTGCGGATGAGTGTAATGGTCTTAGTTGCCATCAATGACAACACCTGTTATGTGAAGCAGTGTCTCTTGCCAACAATCTCCCCCTTTGGCATTGATGGCAACACTTAGTGAAAAATGACTAAGTGTCTAATGTAGCTCCCCCTTACTTTGTACACTTGCGCTTTTGACTAGTTCTGAAGCTCCCCTTTGCTAGATTCTTCATTTTTCACTGCTCTTCACTCCCCCTTTGACATCAATGGCAAAGGATGGGGTTTGCAAGCCAAAATTCTCCAAAAATTCTGTGTATAGTGCCGCATATGTACAACTAATCATTAAGTTCTATTCACATGAACTTGAGAATGTCTACAAAACTATTTTTCAATTGCACAAGTTCAGAGGCCTAAGTCCCTTCATTCCATCCAAAATTGAGATGTGTCCACTCAACAAAAATGCATATGCTTCTGCCTTGGTCAGATCCAGAGGATTACTTGTCTGAAGTGCAGTCTGAGCTTCTGATAAAACATTAAACATGGTTTCTAACTTGGGGGTAATCAATTCCCGGAGCTCACACATTCTCTTCATAATGTTACCTTTTTCTTTAACAAACCTCTTTATCTCATCTGCCAAGTTAGTTACTTGACACTCCTGACTTATAGGTGAAACTATTAGAGGATCAAAATTTTGAAAAAGATTTGACAATTTCTGTTCTTGCTCCTTTATCTTCTTCTCAATATCCTCACTAACTTTGGGCCATGATAGACATAATTTGTACATATCTCTTCCATCATTTAGAGCATTTTGAATACTCCTTATGCTAATGCCGAGTATCATCCTATCATTTCCTATTAGATTATGTACTTCACTAAATTTCTTATCCAAAAATTCCTTTTGAACTTTCGCCTTCGCAGATTTTTCAAAAGACTCAAAATGTGTACTTACAACATTTACAAGATTCTTTAGGTGACTGGAGGGGGAATCTGATGGACTCTTTTGGAAGGTTGGCAATAACTTCTCCAAGACTCCAGTTGCAAGCCCTAATAGTTTACTATCCTCCATGTGAGATTTTAACAGCTTCTCTTTGGCCTTGGCTTGAGTGAAGGATGCAATCTTGATCGCTTGTACCAGAGAGAGAATCTAGATTAAATGGTCCTTGGAGTAATTCAAGTTCATCAAACTCAAGTATCTCTTTATCCAGAAGACTTTTCACTGCATTTGCAGTGTCTCTTGTAACAATTTCTGGAACACTTTCCTCTTCTTGGATTTTCTCCGGACTATCTTGTTTGGGTGCTTCAACATTTGCACCATCTTCTTCTGTTTTCTCATCCTTACTCTCTTATTTCTCTTTCTCTACTTCACCTTTCTTTGTAACATCTGCAGGGGGATTCTCTCCTTTGTCCTCTTCACCTAAAATCAGTTCCAGAGGATCTAGTGTGGCAACAGTATTCTCAACAGTATCTTCCTTTTCTGATTGGACAAGAGGAGTCAGAGTATCACTTGCATCATCAATTTGATCCACCATCTCTATATCTACTTTGTTCATTTTCTCCTCTCCCAAAATAGAGGAGTCATCAATCTCTATTTGTTGCTCATTGATGTTCACTTCTCCAACAACCAAAATTGAAGAATCAATCCCATCATCTGTCTCCTTATAGGTTTGTTCCGGAGGATCTAAATTAACACTTTGGTCATCAATTTCCTTGTTAATCTCTTCTTCTGGAGCTTCTTGTTCCAGAACTAGAGGATTGAATTCTACTTGTTTCTCTGAAATAATATAATATTTATCTTTGTCTAAAGCCTTTCTCAAAATTTCTTCTGTTTCTTTTGCAATTTCCCCAGTTTCACCAAGCATTAGCTTGTTCATCTGGACCTTGCTTCTAAATTTTTCTTTAACTTCTATGAGGATTTTATCTACCTCTCTTCTAGTCATTACAGGACACAAAGTGGAGAGGACATACTCTCTGAGTTCTAGGTCTTTAGCCTTGGCTACTTCTTTCCTCATTTCCAGTACTTTCCTTAAACTTTTAGGAAGTTCTTGTAAAATTTCCAATAGGGCTCTATTGAATTTATTCAAATATATGATAATGGCATCTTCCAAAATTTTCTTATTTGCTTGATCAAAATTATCATAGTAAACTCTGATAGGCTTTAAATTTCCATGAACAGTGATTGTTTTTATAATTTCATCAATAGTCATAGCGACCTTACTAGTTACTTGCTTTTTACTAGCCTTATTGCTTCCGGAAGGCTGGTCTTCAGAAGTCTTTGAAGTTCTGGCTTTCTTTGATCTTATTTCTTTCACTTCTTCATCTGTCTCTATCTCCTCATCATCTTTTGTGCTCTTGTGGGTTCTTGTGGCCTTGATTTTCTTTTTTTTCCCTCCTTCACCGAATGGAGTGGCTTCCAGTTTCTTAGTGGAAGTGGACTTGGGTTTCTCAGCAAGAGTTGCAGAACTCCTTGTCTTCCTTGAGGAGCTTGGTGGGACTTCCAGAGTGACTGCTAGCTCACTTTCTACTTTTTCTTCTGAAGTTTGCTTAGTGCTTTTCTTCATCTTTTCAATCCTTTCTCCATTCTCTCTCACTTCTTCTTTTGTAATCCCAATGCTTTTTGCATACATCTCCACTTGCTTGTGCACTTTTCTTTTTGTTTCCAGCTATCTAAGTTCCACATGCAACTTTAAGCTTAGTTCCTTGTATGTTCCAAACCTTTCAACAGAGGTGTCTTTAGGTTTGCTAAGAAGATACTGAGCATACATGTCTAGAACTCTCTCATCCACCTCATAACCCATTGGCATTATCCATATTGTTCTTGGTTCTACAGCTTCCATCAAACATTGATCTGTGTCAACCATAAAACATATCTCATTCTCATACTTTTCTACAACTGAATTAGGGATTCTTTCCCTTGCATGCATCAGACTCTACATTTTTTTGAAATACCCCCAGATTGCAGTCTTTTGTGCACCTAAATCTCCAAGGCTATATAAATGCTCTCTTATCTGGATTGCCACAGGCCTGTCATTTGTCCAGTGCACACCTTGCACTCCAGGCACTTCATTCATGAAATAGAAAAATAGGCATATGATCAAAAAACCATATTTGAAAGAGTTTTTCTTGTCCCTTTTGATTTTGTTCAGATTCTCTACTAGCTGATTCTGTAGTAATTCACACAGATCATAGTCAGCATTCTCCTTTAACATCTTATAACTTGCATATATTGCAGTCCCAGAAACTGAATTCTCCCTGCCAGAGTGATAGATCTTATAGCCAATGATCATAGAGGCAAACTTGACATCCAATTCTATGATGTCATTTATTGTCATTGCTCTTTTGTCAAACTTGGCATCGGTAGCATTAGTGACTGTCTGGTTTTTCATGGCTTTCAACATGGGTAATCCATCGATTGAGTTTAACCCGGTTACAATTCTGATAGCATCCTTGGTAATCTTGAATGGTTTTAACAACTAAATGAATTCATCATGCATCTGACTCAAAACACATCGGACCCATTCATCCTCATCAAATGTTGGAAACCCCATAATTTGAATAAAGTGTTTATCCTATAGCGCCTTATACTCGAGTTTAAGTTTGTGATTTTCATCCCTGAGTTGTTTCTCAAACAAGTCTACATACCTTGAATCTCCAAATTCATCTATGTTTACATGAATATAAACCCTAATGTCTTCAACATGCAGCACACCATACTGAACACTTGAAAAAGCACCTAACGGGTCGACTTCTATTGATTTGTGAGGATGCTTCTTAAATTTGGGTCGAGGCCTTTCATTAATGTCTACAACATGAGGAGTAGCCATCTCAACAAATTTTAGACTCAAAGCTTTACAGAGAAGTACCTTTTTCTTCCGCAGGGTTAGGGTTGATCAATTTCTAGTTGAATTCGCTCTTTGTGCTTCAGTCTCTGGATTTTCAACTCAAATGCTCTTCTTCTTGTTTCCTTCGAATGCAAAGTGATTCAAATGTGTGATCAAGTGACCTTTTATCTTTTGCAAAACCTAATTTGGCATTGTAATAAATGCGTTGCCCTAACTTTATTTGGTTACTCTATTTTTGACAGTTCTTCATAAATCACTCCACAAGTTTTCATATTAACATCTTTTCTTCTAGAAATCCTTCCAAAGGTTTTGAACCAATTCAAAATATCCTCTTTTATTGTGCCAGATTTAGGCACCCACTTACTGACTGGGGGAATTTGATGTTCAATGCAGTCCCCCTGAGCCAGAACTCTTGACTTAATTCTTGGAGGAATTGTTAGCATCGGATTCCAGTGTGGACCCATCACCAATGTTTATTGTATCTTTCTTTACCCAAGTCTTGTTTATTTCTCTTCGTATCTCATTCAAATCAATTTTTCTTTTGCCTCTGTCTTATTTCTGCTCATCCAGTTTCTTGTTTACCGAACCTCTTCTTCCATTGTTCCTATTTCTGTAGAATCTTGCAATATGACCAGATTTATTGCAGTTAAAGCACGCAACATTTCTTTTCTTATAAACTTGATTTCCTCTTGATCTACATTGATTAGCCATGTGTCCAAACCCATTGCAAACAAAACAGTAACCATTGAAAGAATTGATAATTCCTCTATTGTTAGCATTATTCATTATCATACTTATGCATTCATTTGATCTATGACCATACCTCTTACACTTGAAGCATTGACCGGAGAAGGATGGATTATTTTGATTTACTCTGCTTCTGCACTGAGTAGATCTATGACCAAATTTACTGCAATTGAAACAATTTCCATTGAATGATGGATATCTTTGAGCATTAGGCTACCTTACTAGAGGTTTTCTAGTTTTGTTTCTCCTATTCCTTGGTTGAAAATTTCTTTGTCTGGATCCAGAGATTTCACCTTTCTCATATCCAAGATCGTGCTTGTCATCATCCTTTTTGTGACCTTCAATTAGTGCTTCAAGTTTAGTTGAGCTTATCTTGAACTTCTCCTTATACTCATTTGCAATTTCTAGGTCATGTCTGAGAGTGATAATCTATCTCTCAAGTTTTCTCTCATTGTTTTTGCTTTCTTGTAGATTAGATTCTAGGAGACCAGCTGTTCCATCCAATCTGCAGCATTCTTTAGTTCTCTCTTTCAGATTTTGATTCATCTCTTCTTCAGCTTTCTTCCTATCTTCAATTTCCTTGGTTAGTCTCATCACCCCAGTTTCCATCTCATGTTTTAGGACAACTTCTTTAGCTAACTTTTCACATTCCTTTGTCTTTTCTTTTAGGGCCTTGTATTCATAATGATTTCCCAGTTGAAGAGGTTGCTCCTTTCCTTTTGCATTGGATTTGCTCAATTTTTCTTTTAAAATATCAATGAAGTCTTTAGCCTTTTTGAGGTTATCTTGCAGCTCTTGGACTTCTACCTTGGACTGCTCAAGATCATCTAGGGTGAGATTAAGTTGCCCTTGAAGGTTATATTCATCCATTTTACTACCTTCCCAGATCTTCCTTAAGCTGTTAAACTTTTTTCAAAGGAACCTTGCTCTGATACCAATTGTTGGATTAGGTCCAGACAACTGAGAGGGGGGGGTGAATCAGTTGTCACACAATTTAAACTTTTCTACCTTTAATCTTCCTTTACAACTTATAATCAAATCAATGATATAAACATTTAAGCATTAATCAATAACACATGAGCAGAAACATAAATAACACACTTGACACCAAGATTTTTGATGTCGAAACCCGGTTAAGGGAAAAACTACGGTGGGGGTTAACCCACAAAGATTATACTCTGTTAAAAGTATTACAATGGGGAATACACATGCATTAGGGCTCACTGCCCAGAGCTCATTGCTCAAAGGAAGGCTCACTGCCTACATGAAGATAATTACAATAACTTTGAACTGATATTTAACATCTGTCAATGCTGGAGTTCAGTTCCGTTTAAGCATAGAAAACTAACTTGACACACTTCATCCTTGCTCTGCTCCTTGTACTGGTTTGCTAGCATCTGAACTTTTGATCTCTGCTCTTTTTGCAATTACGCCATAGTCACAATACACACACCAAAATAATCCATATCCATCAGCTATTATATCCACATCTTGATCTTTAAGTGCTTTCCAGTCGGCTTCAAGAACACTTGGAACTTTATTAAATACTCTGGTCTGTCAGCTAGATCCATGCATAACTTGAGACACGGACCAAAAATTGCACTCACAAATCATCAATTGGGTCGGCCACTATCACTGGTCATCACTACTTGCCCAATCAACAACTTCCATACCTCCGGAACCAAGATCATTTACAAGGTCGGCCTGTTCTTCTTCTGACTGCTCTGTTGAACTGTTGACCTGATACTCAGAAGCTAATAACTTTTGAATCCTTTATCACCGGAGGCTAAAACTCTAGATTTAGATTATTCTGACAATGCTTATGACTCCCTCAAATCCATAGCAACTTATGACTTTCCACCGGAGAGATCCAGACCAAGATACCGGACCCTGTCGCCTGCTCTGTTCCTGACTATCCGGACTTGGATAAATTCTAATTCTAACTTTCGGTATGAACAAATTGTGTTATGCAGATGAGTGTAATGGTCTTAGTTTCCATTAATGACAACACCTATTATGCAAAGCAATGTCTCTTGCCAACAACCTTTGTCTTAAGAAACCAGGGAGAAAGAAGGACCCTCAGACAGTCCATGTCTTAGGAAACCTTGCTGATATCATGCTAGGGAACATAACTGTCCCTAAATATACAGACCCTGGTAGTCCAGTAGTGGATGTTAAGATGAATGGAACTCTCATAAAAAATACCTTGATTGACTTGGGGGCAACCATCAATGTCATGACTAAAGAAACAATGCAACTCCTTCAACTACCAAACCTAAGGCCTACACCAACTGTTTTACAGTTGGTAGATAGGTCAACAGTGAAACCTGAGGGGATCATTAAAGACATAGTCATAGCATTAGACTCATGGGAGTACCCTGCAAACTTCATAGTTTTGCAACTAAAAGTCAATCTTGCAGGTTATCCACTTATCCTAGTCAGACCATGGTTAGCAACAATAGATGCATTTATAGGTTGTAGGTCTGGGAACATGATAATCTCAAATGGGACTGTCACAAAGAAATTAGTCCTTTATTCCCCAGCTCAACCTCATGATAATTTGGAGCAAACCATATGGCCTACCTTAGAAGAAGAAGAAGACCACTATTCTCTACAAACTCTCATGATGATAGAATGCAACCCTTTGTTAGCAACCCAAGATGAGGATGACTTGATTGGCCACATTATATAGAACCATTGCGGTAGGGACCCACAACAATAGGACTCTCTCATGTCTGCAAGATCCATTACAGAATATCATACCTGCACATTCCTCAGAGGAATTATCCCAACTTTTCCATTCTCTACTACCTCAAGAATGTGTTCCCAACATCAGTGGATGTGACCTTTTATCTGTCCATCCAACTTCTAAAACATTGGAAATCATGCCAGGAAAAATGCTGAATATTAACAATGCCCTGACTGAAGAACAACTGACTTCCTTGCACACTATATTGTAGGCACATGCATTAACTTTTGCATGGGATTATAATGACATAAAAGGAATAGATCCAAATTTGTGCATGCATAGGATCTACATAAATGATGGTTTCAAGCCCATAAGACAACCACAAAGGAGAATGAATCCTGCCTTAAGAGACATAGTTAAAATTGAGCTCCAAAAACTCCTTGATGCTGGTTTTATTTACCCTATTTCTGATAGTGAATGGGTGTCACCTTTAGTTATTGTCCCTAAGAAAGGAGGTAAGTGGAGGGTGTGTATAGATTAAACAGAATTTAACACAACCACTAGGAAAGACCATTTTCCACTACCCTTCATTGACCAAGTACTTGATTCCCTAGCAGGTAAAAAGTACTTGTCCTTCTTAGATGGTTTTAATGGCTATAATTAGATAAAAATAACTCCAGAAGACCAGGATAAGACCACATTTACCTACCCTTGGGGTACATATGCTTATTTTGTCCTTCCTTTTGGGTTATGCAATGCCCCAACCACTTTCCAAAGGGCAGTACTAAGTATCTTTTCAGATTATGCTTATGATTCTATGGAAATCTATATGGATGATTTCACCACTTATAGAGACACATTTGAGATATCACTCAGTAATCTAGAGGTCCTGAAAAGATGTCAAGAGCATAATTTTTCATTGAGTCATGAAAAATGCTTTATGATGATGACTCAAGGAGTTGTTCTAGGACACTTCATAACCAGTGATGGTATTCAAGTGGATCCTAATAAAATTGAGATAATTTCTACACTTCCTATACCACAAAAACCAAAAGATGTCAGAAACTTTCTTGGCCATGCAGACTATTATAGGAGGTTTATACAGGACTTCATCAAACTAGCAACACCTTTGTTTTCTCTGCTCACAAAGGACATTGAATTTGACTGGACCACATAATGTCAGCACTCTTTTGACACACTTAAGGAAGCTTTGACAAAAGCACCCATCTTGAGAGGACCAAATTGGACATTGCCCTTCCACATCCACACTGATGCTTTTGATTTTGCTATAGGGGCAGTATTGGGACATAAAGAAGGTAATAAAGAGTATGCTATTTATTACATCAATAAAAACTTACAAGGAACAAAGCTCAATTACACTGTCACAAAAAAAGAGATGTTGGCTGTAGTCTATGTTATCAACAAGTTTAGACATTATATAATTGGTTACCAGGTATTTATCCACATAGATCATACTACAATCAGATATTTAATGAATAAGCCTGTGGTTGGGGATAGACTAGTCAGGTAGTTTTTCTTGCTACAGGAATTTGATATCACAATAGTGGATAAACCAGGAAAAGCTAATGTGGTGGCAAATTTTCTGTCTAGACTACCTACACAAATGGAAGATGTTGTGGATGACTCTTTCCTAGATGAACATTTGTTTTCTCTTACTTTACATACACCATGGTTTGTTGATATTGCTAACTATTTGGTAGTAGGGCAGGTCCCATCACACTTCTCCCCAAGAGAAAGAAGACAAATAATGCATAAAAGCTTTCCATATTCTTGGATTGCTGGTTATTTGTTCTACACTAGTCTAGACCATATTATGAGGAGGTGCATAAGAGAAGATGAGGTCTTTGACATCCTAAAAGCTTGTCATGATGAGCCCTATGGGGGTCACTTTACAACCAAGGGGACAACATTCAAGATATTAAAAATAGGCTATTATTGACCAACTCTTCAAAAGGATACAATCAGGTATATAAGGAGTTGTGACTAATGTCAGAGAATGGGTTGACAACCCCAGATAGCACTAGCACCATTTGACAAGTGAGGGATAGATTTCATTGGGCTAATCTCACCAACTTCTAATAATGAGTACATTTTAGTTTGCACTGATTATTTGACAAAGTTGGTTGAAGTCAAAGCCTTCCAATTTGCCAGAGATGGGAATGTAGCCAAATTCTTGTATGAAGAAATTTTCACTAGGTATGGGGCACCAAGAGAAACTGTCACTGACCAAGGTCTCCAGTTCACTTATGAACTCATTTCAACACTGGTCAAAGAATATGAAGTTAGGCATAGGAAGTCCACACCCTATCACCCTCAGGCCAATGGGCAAGTGGAAGTCACAAATAGAGAAATTGAGAATATTCTAACCAAGACAGTGAACATTCATAGGAAGGACTAGACAGCCAGACTTCCAGAGGCAGTATGGGCATACAGAACTATATGGAAAACAACAACTGGTTTCACACCTTATGAGTTAGTGTATGGTAAAACAATAGTTTTACCAATTGAATTTGAGTATAAGACACTAAGGACTACCCTAGAACTTGACATGGATCTGACAATAACACAATGAGAAAGACTTCATATTCTTAATGGATTAGATGAGATCAGAATGGCAGCTATGCACCACACAGAGATTGTTCAAAAGTAGAGAGCCAAATGGCATGATCAATATATTAAAAGGAAATAATTTCATGTAGGTGACTGGGCTCTGTTATATGATTCAAAGTACAGAGGTCATAAAGGCAAATTGCAATCTATATGGCTAGGACCTTATGAAGTTCACCAAGTGTTTTCCAATGGAGTTGTCAAACTGCAGACAATAGATGAGGTCAAATTTTTGCTAGTGGTTAATGGACATCGAGTAAAGCTATATACCAAGCCAGAAACCAGAGATGATTTTCTCAATAAATGCTCTATTACTAGCCATAAGTTGGATACTACTATATCACCAACTAGCAGTACCATAGAGGAAGACCCTGCCGGTTATCATAGTGACTCAGCAGGTGAGCTGCATAGCTCACCTCCTGAGGTCACTCAGGTATAATTTCTTTCCTTTCCTCACATGCACACATAGCACCGATGCCGATATCTTCATGAAGACCAATTCAATAAACCATAGGGACCTGTTGATGACCACAACTCCATGTTGCCATCATATTACATTGGGACCTGTTGGAGCCGTACATGCATCAACTATCCACCCACTCACATGCAACAACTATCCGTCAGTTAATTCAAATTTCACGCCATGCACTCCACTTTTCGCGAGCATGCATCCGTCTTCGTCATCACACCGCATGCAAATTGCATCAGCTTGTTCACACGTACTAGAGTGTCATTCCAAAATTTTTCATAATAATAAGTCCTGTCCAATCGAACTTATGCTACAGACACATTTCCAATGCCTCACTCGCATGAAGTCTAGTTCATCTCATTTCTACAGGTACAAATATTAACCTGCCATTATTTGACGCAGATATTTTAATATTTCCTTATATGCTCACATTTCATAATCCAAAATTATCATTTGTAATCTTATATCCATATACTTTCATCCTTCTCCTTGTCGTACACAGACTTGAATTGAGGTCACTTCAAGAATTTAGCTGGGGGGAGGGATAGTGTTTTTGTTCAAAACAATGATTGTTCGCCATTGTCAGTTATACAACACAATATACAACCTCTTTTTCATTTTTTTCATGACTGCTCTGCTAATTTGTCTGCTAAATTGTCTCCAATGCTTCCTATGCTAAAATTCCCAATTTTCCATAGTTCTGAGTCAATTTAAGCTGGTTTAATAGTTCAGGCTGGTATTATGCAACAAGGGAATATACAGGGGGGTTATTGGAAGCATGGGTTATTAGAACTAAAGAGTACGTAGATATACAGAGGGGTTGTAGAAAGGGGTTGTGGTGAATTTGAATTCAGAATTGGCAATATGGGAGGAGGCATCATCAGATGAGAACCTACAGTGCATGATATAGTGCTGGAAGATCAATTAACTTTGCCAATCTTAACATAGGCAGGATGGATTGACTATTTCCTGAAACTCACAGAATTTGATGAAGGTATAATGAGGCAGTTTGCATCCTCACTTTACCATGACAAAGCCACTATAAAAGGACTAATAGTGGATGCTTCATAAGTAGTAGTTGTTGAGGTATCAGGTTTACCTAGAAATGCTGAAGAGTTCCCCATCAAAGCAGATGCAATAGCTGTGCGAGACAAATTTAGTGAGGAAGGGGAGCAGCTGGAATCTATATCGCAAGGAACTAAAATGCTATCATTTCTAAGATTATGGGCTGCTTGCACCATGCATATTATCAAATACCTCACCTGTGATGGTAGGCAATCTATGTTATACATTGTCCATTTCAAATTGTTAATCCATCTTCGTCATAATAGGGTAGTTAATGTGCCTAATTTCCTATACAATTTCTTAAAAAGAATGGGCTATGAATATTAAAGGAAATAAAAAAGATCATCATTATCCCATGATTACCTAGTCACTCTATTAGTTAAGAGAAGTCTTAGGATGCAGTATCCAAATGTGCCTTGGAAACGATTCTTGAAATGCAGAAATATCAATAATATCCTTAATGAGCCAGTTGTTATCACCGAGATTTGCACCCTTGCATATAGTTGTGAAACCTCTACAATCTGGAGTAACATGGGAATGATCTCTAAGTGTGAGACTTTGCTAAATGAGATCAGACCTCCGGAGAAGGCCGGCTTCCTTGACTGATTATCACCTAAAACTACTGAAGCTTGAGGGGAAAAGGAAGAAGGAATGCTTTAAAGTGAGAGATAAAATAACAAAACTTGAAAACAAAGGGGTGATACACCAGACAGATTTAAAGAAATTTTCATAGAACTGAAGAATGCACAACACAACCAGACATAGCAAGTATGTATACACAGATTAGATGATTCTAGCAGAGGCAAGAAGCAATATGATTGAGAGGAACAAAAGAAATTCACAAACAACGATATGCAGATTTACATAGAACCAGAAAAGTCAGTAAAAGAGGTAAGATAACTTGCATATATTCAGTAAGAAGGCAAAGTTACAGTATATGAAAACTCTGTTTGGAAACAGAAAAGCCAGAATGCCAAAAAATTTTCAACCCTATTTACATCATAAGCCTCAGCTTATATAGTATTTTACAAAAATCCTAAGTCGGTTACAGAATTTGCTCTAGGAGCTGTCTCAAAAAAAATCCTCTCCTGAATAACTGTCCAGCTGTAGAAGTTATGGCGTCGAATATCTGGCACTGGGCAGCTAGAAGATATTTTTAATCTTTAATGCAAGCAACTTACTCATCTTTTCTCAGCAACACATATATGAAAATATCTGAAACAAGGCGGTGGGGAAATATCTTTTACCATCAATGCGAGCTGCTTCATCATTGTGCATCAATGAATGCAAGAAATATCTCTATCTGCTAAAAAATGGTCGCTGAAACGTCCCCTCGACCAAAGTATGCAAAGCCAGATCTGAAAATGAAAAGGTGACAAAAAACCTATGAAAACTTGGCAAATGAAAGAGGGGACCAAAATATGCATCTTTATCTTTTACAGCATGTCAAAATTTGTCAAAATGGAGGAGATACAGGCAGTCAAAGCTTTGGTCAACTGCTTGTATATATCGCTTTGCATCTTCTGCCTAAATTGGCATCCAAAAACTCCTCTGCAACTCCCTTGTATATGCATGGCACCTTGTATATCGGGCTATGAAATGCCTTTGTATTTTCAAATTTGAATATGCATACAAATGCTTTTGTATGTGCGGGCCCCACCACTTGCATCTCCTGTGTATGTTCACTGCTTGTATATCAGCTTGTATGTGCAATATACAAGCTGAAAATATACAAGCCATTGTTGTAGCTAATGCATTTGCCTTTGTATCTTTACCTTTGCACATTTGCCGCCAATGTCCATTAAAAAAAAATGTACATTCATCCTTGTATCTTCGCGGGACCCACCAAATGCATGTTCAGCCTTTGTATATCGCAACATACAATCGCCAAATATACAAGCCGCGGACCTCAGAACTATTAACTGTATTTGACTGCCCTGTCGGGTCCGGGTTGTATATTCTTCTTTGTATATCTCTTTGTATGCGCAAACATACAAGGCACTTATAGATACAAGCCACGGACTTGACACCTGAATATGCCAGAAATAACCTCTGTATCGGGTCCGCCTTGCATAATTCCTTTGTACCCTTGGGTTGTATATCGCGATATGCAATTGCAAAAAATATACAATCCGGACTTCAAACCTTTTATAAAGCCTTCTGAAAAATACCTTTGGGTCTGACTTGTATGCTAGGAATGCATGCTTTGCTTGTATGTCGCGGATATACAAGCGCCTTTGTATATCGTGGACCCCACCTCTTGTATCTTTGCCCTTTGTATACTTGACCCCTTTGTATATCGGCTTTGTATGTGAAAACATACAAAGTGCAAATATACAAGCCACTGTTCATGCACCGATGTACATTCCACTGTAGCGGACACACTTGTATGTCAAACTTTGTATCTTTTCGTTGCATGTGCAAACATACAACATAATATGTATTTAAAACCCGATATACATTCAGGGAATATTCCTAGGATCTGCGATAGATTCCCCAAAGGTATATGCATCTTCGATATGCATTTGAAAAATACATACAACTCATTTTTTCACCATTTTCAAAGATCGATGAAAAAAAAAAAAAAAACAAGCTCGCCAATGTACATTTTGCCTTGTATATTTCTTTGCATATTCCTTTGTATGTACAAAGGTGAATGTATATGCAAATGTACATTCAAAATACATGCAAATACAAGCTATAAAAATGAGAAAATCCCAGCGATAGAAAGCACTTGAAAACAAAATATTTCTGGGTTTTTCTGGGTTTTTTGCAAGGATTCCTCAGGCAAGATCTTGGGATTTTTTTTGACAAGACATGCATGAGTATTTGAAGGGTTTACACCTTGTACATGCATTTCTAAAATATTTTCAAGGAAAATACAAGGTGAACTATTTGGCTCTGGGCAGAGGAAAATAGGTCAACATTTTTGGTGACCTCTATGGGGTGATAGTCTGCTAAATAAATGAGATCAATGGCCTGTAAATATCCATTGGGCATGGGGTCAAGTCTAAATCATGCTGGAAAACTGAAACCTGCCCCCAAAACACAAAAAGGGGAAGAGGCCTGCATTCTCCTAATGACAATGCAGCCTGTGTAGAAGCACTTAGGGAAAAAAAAAAATCTAAACTAAGGTGCAACAACACTTATTGAAAACATAGAGACCTAATCTACTGATTTACAAGGTACTCATACCTCAAAACACCTCTTCAAGTGTATCCCATTGACTGGGATAGGCAAATTTTATCCATTCATGCTTGATAACTGAAATACATTGTGCTCCTTGCATTCAGTAATGAGAAATGGGCCGCTCCATATGCTGTCAAACTTGAAATGCTTTCCTGGTATGCTTTTCAATTCATCCCATTTGAGCACCATGTCACCCATTCTAAAGTTTCTAGGGGTGGCCTTCTTATCAAAATTTCTTTTTGTTTGAAGCTGATGATACTCCATGGTCTTCATAACTTTATCTCTGCTTTCTTCAAGCTCCATCAGTTGAGCATATCTGATAGCCATGGGGTCTTCTGCTTCAAACATCTCCAGCTGATTCATGATGTCTAGGGCTGGTAGTTCCATAGAGATAGGCAACCTTGCCTCTTTTCCATATGCCAGCAGATATGGAGAATTCCTAATAGACCTTTTAGGAGTTATTCTATCTGCCCATAGAGCAAATTTTAGATTGGTGTGTCAGGTCCTCTGGTTATCTTCCATTGATCTTCTAATAATCCTTATGAGATTTTTATTTGTAGATTCAGCCAAACCATTACCATGTGGGTAATAATTTGATGAAGTATTTAGATAGATCCCATTCTTAATAGCCCAGTCAGTTATTTTCAATCCTACAAAGGCCAAAGCATTGTCTGATATAATAGACTCAGGCACTCCGAATCTGGAAACCAAATCATCATAAAAATTTAAAACAACATTCTCATTGGATTCCTTCAGAGCCACTGCTTCAGTCCATCTTGTGAAATAATTTGTAGTTGTAAGAATCCACCTGTGGCCTGTACTTGATGGTGGGTTAATGGGACCTATAAAATCAATGCCCCATCTCTGAAAGGGCTGCTCTACCTGAATTGGCTACAAGGGTAAAGCTGGAAGCCTTTCTTTCCCTGCAAAAATGGTACATTTTATACATTTTCTAGCCCACGCATGGGCATCCTTAAATAACCTGGGCCAATAATAGCCATCTCTCATTACTTTCCAAGCAGTGGTCCTTGGGGCAAAATGACCCCCTGCATTCCATCATGAAACTCATGAAGCACTTTATTGGTCTGATCATAATCAATGCATCTTAGCAATACACCATTAAAATCCTTTTTGAAAAGGATGCCATTTATTAAAACATATGGAATGGATTGCAGTCTAAAATACCTTCTTCTAGTTTTATTTAGACCTGCTAGACATTTACCAGTTTGCATAAATTGAGTCATGTCATTTACCCACTTGGTGCCTACTGCTATTGTATCGTTCTGATGCTCCTCTTCAATATTCAGAAGCACCTCCTCTTCTTTTTCTATTTAATTCTCTGAACTGGTAGCGAGTTGTTCACTGAGTCCTCTGCCTCTGACAAGCTTGGTTATCTTGATCTCCACGTCATATTCCATGACTTTGGTGATCCAACCAACCCTTTTCTCACTAACATCTTTACTCAACAGGTACTCCTTCACACTGGGATGAGCGACCATCAAATGTATCTTGTTATTGGAAACAATATGCCCTAAACTTTTTTAGACTTCTTACCACTGCCAGGACATGTTTCTCAACAAAGCTATACCTTTGCTCGTACTCTTCCAGCCCTTGGCTAAAGAAAGCGATTGGTTGCTCAAAACCCTCACTCTGCTACTATACCAGAATCGTAGAGATTGTATCTAGGCCGCCATAATCATATAAGATAAAGTCCTTGGAGAAGTCAGGGTTTACCAGAGTTGGTGCAGCCGCTAATGCCTCCTTGATGGACTCGAAGCTGAGTTTGGCCTCTCTCGTCCAGCTAAAAATTATATCCTTCTTCAACATAGATGTCAAAGGCTTCAAAAGATTTGCAATGTCAGGGATAAATCTTCATAGAAAATTAATTCTGCCAATAAAACTTTGCAGTCCCCTTTTGTGGCTAGGTAAAGGTAGCTCCAGAATAGTTTTTACCCTTTCAGGATCAATGGTAATGCCTTCCTTTGACACTGTTGGTTTTTTCCCAGACTGGATGCTTATTCCCAGATTTCCCTACAAGGTAGCCATCAGTGATCAACAGGATCTCTGGGCCAGGGGCCAACAGTGTAGGAGATAGACTCTATATTTTATCTCCTCTTCTTCTTCAGGCTCTGCAAGACCTAGGGGGGTATTCCCTACTCAACATCCATGAGATACGCATACAAGGATTGGGATGCTGTCAGAAAGTAGATAAGTCCTCTTGTAAGTAGACCAAAACTGAAAGATAAGAGCAAAGGGGCTAGCTTTGGGCCTATTTGCAGTTGTAGACAGAGGACTGAGGATCCTAAAACTAATTCTAATGTCCTAATGGTTGTTTTAGAGTTTGATTATGATTTTAAGTTTGGATGCAAAGCTGGACATGGTTGTAACACAAACACAAAGCAAGATTGGTGCCTATCCAGGGCCTGGAGTCAGTAGATATACACCTGTGAATGATCAACATGAACAACTAAAACTAGATTTCAGGGGGATATATATAATACCTGCCTTACAGATATCTCCCAATACAGAGTGTTAAGTTATCTCTACTTATGGCATCCCTACTGCAGTATACCCTTCCCAATGTTCAACCTGAAAACAGTTTAATCTACCCCTTGAGCAGAAGTTAAAAGATCAGACATTCAACATAGGAATTCTATGTTCTAGAGTCTCAAATATTGCCCAAATATCCAGATTCAGAAGAAGAATACATGCAATACTGGAGACAGAATTAACAAAACACATGCTAAGATAGCATTTCTCATATAAGATTAATCATGAAATCAGTGGGTTCATGCCAAAACATACAACAAGAGATACATAAACTCACAGGTTTAGCTGTATAGAGCAACCAGAACAGCTTGTTTTGAATTACAGAGCCAAAAATCTTCAACTTTCAACCACCTAAAAATGAGTAACACTTCCTGCTTATAACAGCCAGAAAGTGTACTACAGCAATTAATTACATGGCTATTACAAAATCTGCCAGATACAGATACTTCAAAGGAATGGCGCTCAAAATTTATTACAGCAACAGACAGAGGAACCTCGAGCCACGCGCCACTATCTGGAAGTCTTCATTCTCAATCAGGCAGCCTGATCACTTATACCATCGCCCATACTCCTGCTACAGTCACCATTAAGGGCCTCAACCACCCACGGTCGCTTGAAAACCGTCGCTGCAGTCAAAAAGAAGTTTCCCGCCAAAACACGTTCTACCGCGGGTTCAAAAATAATGCAAGGGGATTAGTCCCATATGCATGGTGTGGAGACAACTTCGGCGCTTTAAAAGCATAGTCGCATACATACCAAGTGTCGAGCGTTTTGCCGCACTCGACACACGACCCTTCGCCCACAGCCCATCGCCATGACATACATTATCGGCCCACCGCACAGATCTCCTGCCGACCACAGCAGTCAGGCCGATCACCTATCGTTATCCCCTGTCGGCCAGAGAATACTCCATCGGAGGACCCTTCAAAACCTACGCCGATGCACCAAGTCACCCCGATGGCAAGCCATCGGCCCAACTCCTACCGATAGCCCGCCTCCATCGGCGAGACCCCAACTGTCGGGCCATCACTTCTCCGTCCACCCGATAGCCAAAATCTCACCGACGACCACTCCATACTCGCATATCACCAAGACATGGAACATCGTCACCCCGACATGCCGAACATCAACTTCATTGTCGGCCAGACTCCCAACCATCGGAGCAACAAGAAACCCCTCCGCCGATAACAAAAGTCACGCCGACGAACGCAAACATACCTCGAATTACCATCGGCCAGACACTACACATGTTACATCGACGAAGGCACAAAACACACCCCGTCGGGGAGACCTACCGCATCGGTAGAACTTGAAAAACTCCAACCGATAGGCCAAGCTCATGCCGATGAAGAGGAAAACCTAGGGTTTGAAAGAAGAAACCCTCCACACGCAAGCTCAATCTCCAGGCCAAAATGAGCACCAACACTGGCTCTGAATGGGGACGTGCAGGTGAAAACCTGCAGCGAGAACCAGATCTCCGGGCAGACCAGGCAAAAAACCAAAAAGCACGAACTGCACAAGACATTTACACTATATACATGTTTTTACAAATGTGCACAGCGACAAGTCATCTATGCAAAATAGAACTTAAGGAATTGGCCATGCACAGGCAATTCCAGAACTTCACCATCTAGGGCCTGGAGGAAATAAGAATCCTCCCCATGAGCACTGCAAATCTGATATGGGCCCATCCATAAGGGTTCAAATTTACCATGTTTACCCTTTTCTTGACCTTTTGCATTCCAAATGAGCACCAGATCATTGACTTGAAACTTCCTTTTTATAGCTCTCCTGTCAAACTAATATTTCACATCTTGTTGTCTCTTGAGGTTAATCTGGTGGGCTTTCCTTCTGTTTTCATCCAGTGCAACTAGCTGGTTCACCCTTTCTGTCATGGAGTCTTCAATCTCCTCATCATTTTCTTGGATGAATCTGTAAACTGGTAGGAGATTGTTTATGGGCAATCTGGCTGATGCACCATATACTAGCTCAAAGGGTGACATCCCAATAGCCCTTTTCACTGTCACTCTGTCAGCCCATATTGCTAAGTTCAATTTTGAGTCCCAAGCTCTCTTGTTCTTGTCCAGTATCCTCTTGATAATTTTCATGATGCTTTTATTGCTTGATTCTGCTTGACCATTCCCTTGTGGGTGATATGGTGATGCATATGATAGATTTATCCCATACCTGTTGCAAAAATCAACAAATTCACCTGATCTGAAGCACATAGCATTATCAGTGACTATCTTGAATGGTACTCCAAACCTGATGATAATATTTTCTAGCATGAAATCTGTCACCACCTTACTTGTAGCTCTCTTAGTTGGAATGGCCTCAATCCATTTGGTAAAGTAATCAGTTGCCACCAAAATCCAACTGTGTCCCCCACTTGATTTGTCTGCAATTTCCCCTATGAAGTCAATTCCCCATTGCTGAAATGGAGCATCCACAGTTACAGTCCTGAGGGGTAAAGCACCATCATATTTCAACTTTCCTGAAAATCTTTGGCAAGGGTCACACTTCCTCACTAACCTTTGTGCATCTGAAAAGAGAGTGGGCCACCAATATCCTGCTCTGAGAATTTTATGAGCTGTTGTTTGGGCAGTATAATGTCCACCACACAATCCTTTATGCATATCAATCAAAACATTGTTAGCCATATCTTCATCCACACATCTCAGCAGCACACCATCAGGGTTTTTCCAGTATAGCTCACCTTGAACAATAACATACCTGATTGCATGTAACTTTAAAGTCCTCTTTTGACTGTCACTGAAATGGGAAGGACGATTCAGATTTTGCAAGTAGTAGATAATATCCTTGTACCATTCAGATCTTGATACATTTACACTCTCATTTTGGACTGCATTAACTTGGCATGCTTCCAAGTTTGACTGTGCCATCATCTTGGCTAATCCTTGTCCTCTTACCAACTTGGTAATTTGTATGTCTATGTTAAACTCTTGCAGTTTGTTTATCCATCTGCACCTTCTTCCAGTCACCTCCTGCTGAGTGAATATGTCTTTGACTGCTGCATGGGGTACATATGCAATTATATATGATCCTACCAAATATGGTCTGAAACTTTTGATGGCTCTGACTAGTGCATATGCTTGTTTTTCCATAATATCATACTTCAACTTAGAGGCCTGCAAGGACATACTGAAGAAAGCGATGGGCTGTTCAAAACCATCTTCGTTTTTCTGTAGCAAACATGCAGCAACAACATGAAAGGAAGCAAATGAAAATACTTGGAATGGCCTAGAAAAATTAGGAGATTTAAGAACAGGGGCCATCTTGATTGCCTCTTTGATACTCTGAAATGATTCTATTGCTTCACTTTCCCAGTGGACAGTTGCATCCTTCTTCATCATCTTGGAAATGTTCCTTTTGGTTTCTGCAAAGTTGGGAACAAATCTCCTAACAAAATTTATCTGTCCAAAGAAGGACTGAACTCCTTTTACAGTTTTTGGCATTTGAATTTTGTCAATAGCAGCCACTCTCTCTGGATCTATCCTGACTCCATCCTTGGAAACAATATGTCCCAGGAGCTTTCCTTCAACTACCCCAAAGGCACACTTCTTTGGATTTAAAGAAATACCATACTCTAGTGCTCTTATGAAAATCTGCTCCAGATGCAAACAATGCTGCTCTTCTTTCTTTGAGTAAGCAGTCAAGTCATCCTGATATACAGCCAGGATTGAATCAATCAACCCTGCAAAAGCAACATCCATTGCTCTTTGAAATGTAGCACCTGCATTGGTTAGTCCGAAGGGCATTCTAACATACACATAAGTTCCCCATGGAGTGGTGAAGGCAGTCTTATACTGTTCTGATTCCTTCACCTTCACCTGATTATAACCTGAAAATCCATCCATCATGGATAAGAGTTCACAACTAGTCACTCTCTGCAACATAGCTTCCATATTAGGCAGTGGATAGTTATCCTTTAAAGAGGATACATTCAAGTTCCTGAAGTCAACACAAAGCCTAATATCACCATTCTTTTTTCTGACTGGGACAAGGTTAGACACCCAAGTTGAATACCTGATTGGCACAATTATTCTAGCTTCCCTCAGCCTTTTGAGTTCTTCTTGCATCTTTGGAGCTAAGGTAGGATTAATAGGTCTTTGCCTTTGTCTAAATGGCTTAGCTCCAGGCTTCAATGGGATCTCATGCTGGAATAAATCTTCCCTATAGGCTTTTAGGTCCTCATATGACCAAGCAAAAACATGTTTATACTTTTTTAGTAATGCAATCAGCATATTCCTAATGTGTGGTTTGAGCTGTTTACCAATGTATACCTTCTGAGGGGCCTGAGATGTCCCCAAATTTATCTCTTCTAAATCTTCCTTATTTGTGGGAGATGTCCTTGTGACCAATTTATCTCTACTGTCAAAGGCTCTTTCCAAAGCTACTAATCCTCTGGGGATTTTATTAGTCTTCAATTGAATTATCTCTTTTCGCACAAGAATTTCTTTTCCATCTATAGTCTCTACAAAAGCTTGGAAATCAATTTCTTGATTCTCATATTCATCTATGCAGTGCAAAAATTTTAACAAGTCCCTATCATCATTAAACACTTGCCAACTGCATATATTTTCTGGTACTGCAGGCCTAATTTTAACTTCTACATTTGTAACATCTGACAGAGTGATGTCATCTGGCCTTATTGCAACATTGGCTAAGAAATCAGCCATAACATTCTTTGACCTCTCTACCCAGTCTATTGAAAATGCATCAAATAGTTCAATGGTATCCCAAACAGCATGCTTGTATTGTTTTAACCTTTTATTTTTTGAAGCATACCTATCTCTAATTTGGGATACAATCAGCTCAGAATCCCCAAATACCCTTAGCATTTTGATTCCATGTTTGAGAGCAATATTTAGGCCTAAGAGTAAAGCCTCATATTCTGTAATGTTGTTTGTGCAAACAAACCTCAGCAAGAAAGAGAATTTGAGGAGCTTACCAGTTGGAGACAGGAAAACAACTCCAGCTCCAGAGCCTTCTTTTGCACAAGCTCCATCAAAAAACATGGTCCACAAACCTTGCTGATCCAATTCTTCAATGCAGAGATTTTTCTTTTTATCTTCTCTATCATCTGAGACAACCTTGAAGTTATCACAGTCAGTGTTTACAAAGCATATCTGTTCCTCTGCTTCTTGGTCTTCCACTGTCTCTGATGATCTTTGTTCTCTTATTAGCTTAACATCCCTGCCATTCATTGGAATCATGGCATATGACAGGTCCAGCTGCATACTTCCACCAATTAGTGCTGCCCATCTTCTTGACAACAACATACCATACTGTGGCTTGATGTCAACCACTGTTATATTCATTTTATATCTCTTTTCAGGAAATGCTGCCAGTTTGAAATCTACATCCTTCATGATTCCAATAACTGGTACCTCTCTGGCATCCATAGCATAACATTTTCCACATGCCTTGTCAATTTTCAATCCAACTTGTTGCATGATGGCCAAAGGCATGACATTTGTAGATGCTCCAGAGTCAAGCATACAATTTCTGATTATTTTTCCATTTATAACTAGGGAAACATAAAATGGTTCCACTTGTGAAGGACACTTTGTCATAGTCACTCCTAAATAGACTTCAGGAGCCTCATCTTCTTCATTACACATGACATGCTTGTCACCCTGGATCTGAACATTTTGTTTAGCTTGAAAGGGCACCCCTGAAATTAGGGATACTGTCCTATTCTTGATTTCTTCCACCTTCATCAATTCCATAAGTGGAACAGAGACTTTTACCTGGGAGAGGACCTGAGCTATATCAAATGGAGCATAATTTTGTATAACAGCTGTAGCTTGCTCCACAATCTTGCTTTTATCTTGAACTGATTTAGCTTTTACTTTCATAGTTCCCTGATCATCATTCTTGTCTTGGGAACCTTTACCTTGATCTTCAGCCTGAGGGATTCTATTTTCTGGTCCTTGGGATTCATGACTTGTTCTATGTCTGAAGTTCTGTTTATTATTAACCCATTGCCTTTTTTGTAATTCCATCCCCTTATTACCATGCACTGGCTGTCCTATAGTAACATCTTTTGGCTGATGTGGGCTTCTTACCTGATTTTTACCCCTGAGATTGTAGTTGCTCTTGACTTGAGCAACTGCTGCAGCTGTGAAGGCCCTAATTTCCTCATCAGAAGGTCGTTGTAAGTTACTCAGAAAATTGTGTGAGTTCTGAGCATAGGCATAGTTAACTTCATCATCTTCATCATATGGGAATTGTTGGCAGCCCTGAGTTCCATCATTTGTACTCTCATCAGCATTATAAAGAGTGTATCCATTGCTTATGGACATCATATTTACATCATCATCTTGCACATAATGTGGCTCATTGCATTCATTACAAGATGTAGTATTATCACACAAGGACTGAGCAATCATACACTGTGACTGTGAATGTGGCATCTGACAAATTATACACCATGGAGCATCATCAACAATATTTACAGCTTTCTTTAGAGGATCAGGAGTTTCTTTGACATGTTGAGCTCTTTGATTTGTGTTGTTACGTGGGAATATAGGTTTACCATCATGCCAATTGGTATTATAAGGCATATCATGCAATGATGGCCTCTTTTCCTACCTTTGATAGACTTGCCTATCAGGACCTATCCCTTTTTCACTTCTAGCTAATCTATAGCTTAGGTCCTTAACAACATTTGCCAATTTGTCTATCTTATCTTCAGGGGCAGATGTATTACCTTGAGTGTTCTGAGGCTTGTTTGGATTCTGCAGAATTTTTATATCATCCCTTCTATTTGTCTTGCCTGATGCTTTCCTGTTGTTTTCAATATTCACTGCAATTCTGAAAGCATCCCTGAGAGTAGCAGGACCTTTATCTCTTAATCCATATGCAGTTTTTGCATCAAAGGCATTGATATACAATATTATGCACATTGGTTCATTTGGCCTCATGCGATGTGGCAATTTGTTTAACACTTTAGTAAATCTTGCATTAAAATCTGCAACCTGCTCATTTGACCCTTTAGTGATACTGGTGAACTCATTTACAAAAAAGCTAGGGTCAGTTTTGTCACCATATTGCTCCTTGAACATCCTTTTAAAATCATCCCATGATGAAATACTCCGATCAGGCAGATTCTTGTACCATTCTCTTGCCTCATCTGTTAAGGATTGCATGAATGACTTCATGAAAACATCCTCATGTTCAACCTCAAAGTTATCCATGACATTTTGAAAGGCTTTTAGATGATCTTCTCCTGACACAGTGTTGTTTCCTAAAAATTTAGGCACTTGCAGCGTCAGATGCTTATCAATGGGGTTAGGATACCCAGGAATACCATCAAATACCAGCTGTCTGAATCTATCTAGCTGCATTGGCTGTCTGTTTAACTGATTAACATTAATATTTCTGTTTGCATTCTGGTTTCTTACATTGTTCAGTGGTATCCTAGCATCATTCACATTTTGTCTCTCATCATTATGCTGATGTTGCACTTCATTTCTCTGTTGATGTCTCTGCACATTTGCATTCTCAAGGGTAGGAATTGAATTATTCTAGGCAGTCCTCAAAGCTTGCACTTTCTTCCTCAAGTCATCTCTGATTGATATTGCCTGCTGATATTCAAACTCGGCCCTTAAGCTCCTAATTTCATCAGCTAGTTCTTCCTCGCTGGGCCTAGAGGAGGATGGTTTTATCATATTCTGATCTTCGTCTTCATCATCCCTCAGAGACTCGGCCTCTTCAAACCTTTCACTAGGGTCTAGAAATGGGCATTCTTGGAACACCTCTGACCTCATTCTCATGTTACCACCCTGTTGCCTCTCATATGCACCCTGAATATCAGCTTCTGCATTTGAAAAGTAGGGCGCATGTTGTCCTGATGGCCTAGGGTTATCTTGTATATCATCATTTTTTCTGGGGGACCCCTCATGACTAACTGAGACAGCTCCCTTTCTTCTGTACATCATTCTTCTTGTTACTGGTAACTCTTTAAATAAAGGATTTTGTTGGGATCTTCTCCCCTGCATATAAATTTTACTTTGACTGGTTGGGAGATTACTTCGGAGTCGCCACCTATTACTAGGAACTATTTTCTTTTATAAATTAGGGTTCTTTCAAAAATAACAATTTTCAAATCACCATCCCCAGCGGAGTCGCCAATTTCTGTTGGTGACTCGGATGGGTCACAAGATATAACCCTTTCTCAAATTTCTTCCCCAGTAGAGCCGCCAATTTCTGTTGGTTACTCGGATGGGTCACAGATATATTACTGGAGATGATTAGATAGTACTTTTACTTCTCAATCCCCAGCGGAGTCGCCAATTTCTGTTGGTGACTCGGATGGGTCACAAGATATAACCCTTTCTCAAATTACTTCCCCAGCAGAGTTGCCAATTTCTGTTGGTTTTTTTCCCAGACTGGATGCTTATTCCCAGATTTCCCTACAAGGTAGCCATCAGTGATCAACAGGATCTCTGGGCCAGGGGCCAACAGTGTAGGAGATAGACTCTATATTTTATCTCCTCTTCTTCTTCAGGCTCTGCAAGACCTAGGGGGGTATTCCCTACTCAACATCCATGAGATATGCATACAAGGATTGGGATGCTGTCAGAAAGCAGATAAGTCCTCCTGTAAGTAGACCAAAACTGAAAGATAAGAGCAAAGGGGCTAGCTTTGGGCCTATTTGCAGTTGTAGACAGAGGACTGAGGATCCTAAAACTAATTCTAATGTCCTAATGGTTGCTTTAGAGTTTGATTATGATTTTAAGTTTGGATGCAAAGCTGGACATGGTTGTAACACAAACACAAAGCAAGATTGGTGCCTATCCAGGCCCTGGAGTCAGTAGACATACACCTGTGAATGATCAGCATGAACAGCTAAAACTGGATTTCAGGGGGATATATATGATACCTGCCTTACAGATATCTCCCAATACAGAGTGTTAAGTTATCTCTACTTATGGCATCCCTACTGCAGTATACCCTTCCCAATGTTCAACCTGAAAACAGTTTAATCTACCCCTTGAGCAGAAGTTAAAAGATCAGACATTCAACATAGGAATTCTATGTTCTAGAGTCTCAAATATTGCCCAAATATCCAGATTCAGAAGAAGAATACATGCAATACTGGAGACAGAATTAACAAAACACATGCTAAGATAGCATTTCTCATATAAGATTAATCATGAAATCAGTGGGTTCATGCCAAAACATACAACAAGAGATACATAAACTCACAGGTTTAGCTGTACAGAGCAACCAAATCAGCTTGTTTTGAATTACAGAGCCAAAAATCTTCAACTTTCAACCACCTAAAAATGAGTAACACTTCCTGCTTATAACAGCCAGAGAGTGTACTACAGCAATTAATTACATGGCTATTACAAAATCTGCCAGATACAGATCCTTCAAAGGAATGGCGCTCAAAATTTATTACAGCAACAGACAGAGGAACCTCGAGCCATGCGCCACTATCTGGAAGTCTTCATTCTCAATTAGGCAGCTTGATCACTTATACCATCGCCCATACTCCTGCTACAGTCGCCATTAAGGGCCTCAACCACCCACGGTCGCTTGAAAACCGTCGCTGCAGTCAAAAAGAAGTTTCCCGCCAAAACACGTTCTACTGCGGGTTCAAAAATAATGCAAGGGGATTAGTCCCATATGCATGGTGTGGAGACAACTTCGGCGCTTTAAAAGCATAGTCGCATACATACCAAGTGTCGAGCGTTTTGCCGCGCTCGACACACGACCCTTCGCCCACAGCCCATCGCCATGACATACATTATCGGCCCACCGCACAGATCTCCTACCGACCACAGCGGTCAGGCCGATCACCTATCGTTATCCCCTGTCGGCCAGAGAATACTCCATCAGAGGACCCTTCAAAACCTACGCCGATGCACCAAGTCACCCCGATGGCAAGCCATCGGCCCAACTCCTACCGATAGCCCGCCTCCATCGGCGAGACCCCAACTGTCGGGCCATCACTTCTCCATCCACCCGATAGCCAAAATCTCACCGACAACCACTCCATACTCGCATATCACCAAGACATGGAACATCGTCACCCCGACATGCCGAACATCAACTTCATTGTCGGCCAGACTCCCAACCATCGGAGCAACAAGAAACCCCTCCGCCGATAACAAAAGTCACGCTGACGAACGCAAACATACCTCGAATTACCATCGGCCAGACACTACACATGTTACATCGACGAAGGCACAAAACACACCCCGTCGGGGAGACCTACCGCATCGGTAGAACTTGAAAAACTCCAACCGATAGGCCAAGCTCATGCCGATGAAGAGGAAAACCTAGGGTTTGAAAGAAGAAACCCTCCACACGCAAGCTCAATCTCCAGGCCAAAATGAGCACCAACAGACACCACGTGCCCTAGTAGCTTGCCTTTGTGTACAGCGAATATGCACTTCCTGGGATTGAGAGATATCCTGAATTCCTTGCATCTTTCAAATACTAACCTCAGATGGGATAAATGCTCAGATGTATTTTTAGAAAAAACCATGATGTCATCAAGGTATACCAACACTAATTCATACATCAAACCCTTAAAGGCCATATCCATGGCTCTCTGAAAAGTAGAGCTAGCATTCGAGAGACCAAAAGGCATTCTCCTGTAGGCCATGGTGCCCCATTTAGTGGTGAAAGCCATTTTGAACTGATCCTCCTCCTTGACTAACACTTGATTGTAACCAGAAAATCCATCAAGCAAAGAAAACCTTTTTGAGCCAGCCACTACCTGCAAAATTTTCTCCATTAAAGGCAATGGGTAGTGATCTTTTAAGGAGGATCTATTGAGGTCTCTGAAGTCGACACATAGCCTAATCTTTCCATTCTTTTTTCTCACAGGGACAAGGTTGGAGACCCAAGAAGTATGCTTGATCGGAAAAATGATTTTCCCCTCAATTAGTTTGGTCAGTTCTTTAATCATTAGAGGCTCAAGCTTTGGATTTAAAGGTCTTTGCTTCTGCCTCACAGGTTTAGTACCTGATTCTAACTCTATGGTGTGATGGGCAATCTAAGGGTCGAACCCTTTTAGGTCTGAGTAATCCTAGGCAAACACCCCTTCAAATTCTTGACAGAGAGCAATAAAAGCTCTTCTATCCTCAGCTGAGCATATTTTACCGATTTTAAGAAGCTTACCTTTAAAAATCTCTAGCTCCTCATAATGCTCTTCTTTAACTTGCATGCTAGTCTTGCTTTTCTTCAGTTGATCATCAGTACTAAAAATAGATTCCAAGGTTACCAATCCCTTGGGCAGCTTGTTTGTTCTCAACTGAACAATTTGATCATTGCCATATTGCTGTTTGAGTTTATCCTGATTTATTACAGAAAATTCATCTTCTTCTAACAAGAAACGCAGGATCTGCTCATCACTTTCAAAAACTTGCCAATGAATATTATTATCAGGGATAGAGGGCCTATCAACTATTTTTACATGAAGTTGTACCTTCTTCCTTTGAATATCATTGGGGATGTCAAACTGAGCCCCAATTGCAGCTAACCTATCAGCATGATAGTTCTGATTCCTTGGAATAGAGATCAGATTGAAAGCATCAAATTCTTCAATCATGTCCCACACCCTATGTTTGTAGCATTTCAGAACATCATTTTTTGTAAGATACAGTCCTCTCACCTGATTCACAATGAGTTCACTGTCCCCAAACACCTGCAAACAACCAATTTTCCTCTTCCTTGCCCACTGCAAAACCTTGAATTAATCCTTCATATTCAGCAGTGTTGTTTGTACATGCAAAGGCGAAATGGAAAGAAGAATAATATTTTTCACCTTGTGGTGACACCAGCATTGCACCACCACCAGATCCATTCCTGTTCCTTGAGCCATCAGAATACATTTTCCACACTTCATTTAGCTGTTCTGTCTGCTGTTCAGTATCTTTTACAAGATTTGGTATTGCTGTTTCATGCTCATGCAGTATATAAACCCCCATACCATTTTCTTGGATGTGTCCTTCAGGATCATCCACACTATTTTCTAAGGACCACTCCCTTAAGAGTACCTCTGGTATGCTTTCAGCTTGTAGTTCTTGAGCAGCAACTAATTCAGGATCATCAGAAATAATGCAATTTGCATTAACAACACTTGGTGTGTAAGGCTCTATGTGATAATTTGAAAGTAACTCAGATTTTAAAGTTACTTTGGTGCCATATCTAGTTCTGAAAAACATGTGGGACTAGTCTGAGGATAAATATCCTCCTATCTTGGCTGTAAATTCTCTTGATAAGCACATACCAAAATAAGGAGGTAAATCTATGATGAACACCTCCTGAGAAATGGAAACATTGGGACAGGTATGTAGGGTGAGACCTAGGTCCTTTATTACACCGACAGTATTAATTGCTGTGCCATCTAATTGGAGTACACCTTTCTCCAATGGTTGGTATTTCAATCCCAATTGGTCAGCAATTTGCTTAGGCATCACAGAGCTACTTGCACCACTGTCCACCATACAATTATGTACTAATTTATCTCCAATTATCAATGATATATAAAATGGGAGTAGCTTGGCACTTTTATTAGGTTGTTTGCTGTTATCCTGAGATGAATTGGTAAGGACAGCCCTATTTGGGTCAACAGTTGTATCTTTGGATACTTTCAAATTAGATAAGGCAGATTGCAATATGTCTTTTTGGCCTGGGATGGCTAGGGAATCCCATATGGACATTGTCATGTTCATCTTCTTCATATTTTTAATTATATTGAAAGGTGGAATAGCACTTACCTTCTGATTTGATTTTGTAGCAGCAACCTATGCTTGCAAACGGGGCATCTCCCTTACTATTGCTGGGTTAATTCTTTGTAGAATATGGGGAATATGTGATGTAGAAGCACCAACATGTCCTTTCTCTTTATTTGCTGCTTGGTCTATCTCATAACCCCTCTTCTTGGCTCTTGTATTTACTGCAACTGAGGTGTTATCACTGTTTATGCCACAAAACTCACCTTCTTGCCAATTTATGAAGGCAGAATCGTTCTGAGGTTGCTCTTGTTGTTGTGCAGCTCCATGATTTGGTGTATTTGGTTGTGAGACTGCCACATTTTTGCACCATTAAAGCCTTATTTATGACTCCATTTGAACAGGCTGCTTGACTGTGTGGCAGATTACATGGAAAACACCACTCATACTCAGTTGCAAGGTTGTTCTGAGTAGGGACTAGGTCTCTTACTACATTAATAGGTGCCGGATTATAAGGCTGAAAAGGCCTTTGATTCACATTTTTCCTGGCACCTTGGTAATTACTTTGATAAGGTGGCCTATTAGCTTGATAAGGCTAATTTTGGCCTTGATATGGCTACTAATTTTCCCCTTGAGGTTGCGGTTGATAAGGCTGTCTATGTTGGGATTGCTGCTTTTTAATGTTTACTAACTCATTCCCAAAGGTCTGCAAAATATTCTCTATTTTTTGTTGGCTATTTTTGATCTCTTTCAACTCTTGAGATGAACTAGTGGCCGTAGGTTCAGAATTGGCAGTACTTGGTAATGCTGCCATAGTAGGTAAAGGGGCAAAATATGGAATTGGTAAAGGCATTGAAGCCTGAATCTCAGGAAAGATGGGCACAGGTGGTCTGGGTGCTATTTTTTCGGCCTGAATCAGATTATTTTCTGCCGTAATGGCTAATTCATATGCATCTGGTAAACTAGTACTTCCTAGTGATTGAATCATTACTGAAACAACACTATTTAGGGCTTTCAAAAAATACAAGAAGGCATATTTAGTTGGAGGTCTTACCATGGTAGGGATTCTATCCCATGTTTTCTGAAATCTGAAGTTGAAATCTGTCATTTGCTCCTGAGGAGCTCTCTTTATGGTGGTCATCTGTTCAACCAATGATAGATTATCTGATTTATCTTGGAACTGTTTGTTTAATTTCTCTCCTAGATCATCCCAGGTTGTTATAGTCTACATTGGTAGGCTCCTGAACCATTGCAATGCCTTCCCCTTGAACGAGGCAGCCAGCCAACTTGATGGCTACATTCTCTTGAGTGACATGATGTACACCACATAGAGATGCTATGTCTCTAATGTGCTCAATAGGAGTAGTCTGATTTTCCCCTGTGAAATAAGGCAGATTCTTCAAAGCTGCCATGGGAATAACATCATGTACTGTTAGGTTTAAAGGGCTACCCCCATCAAAAGTTAAAAATGGCTAATTTCTTGCCATCTGAGCAACTTGAGGTAGATTTACTTGAGTTGCTACAGGAACTACAGAAGCAACTGGTCTGGAATTTGGTGGAGTTGACTGTATCCTTTTAGACACTAGAGTTCTTGCTACGGCTCTACTCTGCCTTCTAGGTAGAGACAACTGTAAATATTCAAATGAGCTCAAACTCCTGGTTTGAATCTTTCTCAAAAAACATGTATTAGCAGGACTGGTCTGCTTGTTCTTCCTCAATGTGAGTCGCTAGATATGCAAGTTTAACCTCTTACAGGTCTGAAAATCACTGGCTACACATCAAAACCAGTAATAAAATTGTATAGGGTGATTGTTCTGACTCTGTGTCCCACCGGGCGTGCCAAAGTTGTTATCACTTAGATTTGCACCCTTGGATACAGTTGTGAAACCTCTGCAATCTGGAGTAACATGGGAATATTCTCTAAGTGTGGGACTTTGCTAAATGAGATCAAACCTCCGGAGAATGCCGACTTCCTTGACTGATTATCACCTAAAACTACTAAAGCTTGAGGGGAAAAGAGAGAAGGAATGCTTTAAAGTGAGAGATAAAATAACAAAACTTGAAAACAAAGGGGTGATACGCTAGATAGATTTAAAGAAACTTTCATAGAACTGAAGAATGCACAACACAACCAGACATAGCAAGTATGTATACACAGATTAGATGATTCTAGCAGAGGCAAGAAACAATATGATTGAGAGGAACAAAAGAAATTCACAAACAATGATATGCAGATTTACACAGAACCAGAAAAGTCAGTAAAAGAGGTATGATAACTTGCATATATTCAGTAAGAAGGCAAAGTTACAATATATGATAACTCTGTTTGGAAACATAAAAGCCAGAATGCCAAAAAATTTCCAACCCTATTTACATCATAAGCCTCAGCTTATATAGTATTTTACAAAAATCCTAAGTCGGTTACAAAATTCGCTCTAGGAGTTGTCTCAAAAAAAATCCTCTCCTGAATAACTGTCTAGCTGTAGAAGTTATGGCGTCGAATATCTGGCACTGGGCAGCTAGAAGATATTTTTAATCTTTAATGCAAGTAGCTTACTCATCCTTTCTCAGCAACACATATATGAAAATATCTGAAACAAGGTGGTGGGGAAATATCTTTTACCATCAATGTGAGCTGCTTCATCATTGTGCAGCAATGAATGCAAGAAATATCTCTATCTGCTAAAGAATGGTCGCTGAAACGTCCCCTCGACCAAAGTGTGCAAAGCCAGATCTGAACATGAAAAAGGTGACAAAAAAACCTCTGAAAACCCTGGTAAATGAAAGAGGGGACCAAAATATGCATCTTTGCCTTTTACAGCATGTCAAAATTTGCCAAAATGGAGGAGATATAGGCGGTCAAAGCTTTGGTCAACCACCTGTATATATCACTTTGCATCTTCCGCCTAAATCGGCATCCAAAAACTCCTCTGCAACTCCCTTGTATATGCATGGCGCCTTGTATATCAGGCTATGAAATGCCCTTGTATTTTCAAATTTGAATATGCATACAAATGCTTTTGTATGTGTGGGCCCCACCACTTGCATCTCCTGTGTATGTTCACTGCTTGTATATCGACTTGTATGTGCAATATACAAGCCAAAACTATACAAGCCATTGTTGTAGCTGATGCATTTGCCTTTGTATCTTTACCTTTGCACATTCGCCGCCAATGTACATTAAAAAAAATGTACATTCATCCTTGTATCTTTGTGGGACCCACCAAATGCATGTTCGACCTTTGTATATCACAACATACAATCGCCAAATATACAAGCCGCGGACCTCAAAACTATTAACTGTATTTGACTGCCCTGTCGGGTCTGGCTTGTATATCTCTTTGTATGCGCGAACATACAAGGCACTTATAGATACAAGCCACGGACTTGACACCTGAATATGCCAGAAATAACTTCTGTATCGGGTCCGCCTTGCATAATTCCTTTGTACCCTTGGGTTGTATATCGCGATATACAATTGCAAAAAATATACAATCTGGACTTCAAACCTTTTATAAAGCCTCCTGAAAAATACCTTTGGGTCCGACTTGTATGCTAGGAATGCATGCTTTGCTTGTATGTCGTGGATATACAAGCGCCTTTGTATATCGTGGACCCCCACCTCTTGTATCTTTGCCCTTTGTATACTTGACCCCTTTGTATATCGGCTTTGTATGTGAAAACATACAAAGCGCAAATATACAAGCCACTGTTCATGCACCGATGTACATTCCACTGTAGCGGACACACTTGTATGTCAAACTTTGTATCTTTTCGTTGCATGTGCAAACATACAACATAATATGTATTTAAAACCCGATATACATTCAGGGAATATTCCTGGGATCTACGATAGATTCCCCAAATGTATATGCATCTTTGATATGCATTTGAAAAATACATACAACTCATTTTTTCACCATTTTCAAAGATCGATGAAAAAAACAAAAAAAAAAAAAGCTCGCCAATGTACATTTTGCCTTGTATATTTCTTTGCATATTCCTTTGTATGTACAAAGGCGAATGTATATGCAAATGTACATTCAAAATACATGCAAATACAAGCTATAAAAATGAGAAAATCCTAGCGATCGAAAGCACTTGAAAACAAAAGATTTCTGGGTTTTTCTAGGTTTTTTGCAAGGATTCCTCAGGCAAGATCTTGGGTTTTTTTTTTTTTTTGACAAGGCATGCATGAGCATTTGAAGGGTTTACACCTTGTACATGCATTTCTGAAATATTTTCAAGGGAAATACAAGGTGAACTATTTGGCTTTGGGCAGAGGAAAATAGGTCAACACTAGCATCACCAGAAAATTCACCTGCTACATCCTTGAGACAAAACCATGTTTCACCTGTTGCTTCACCTACCCATAGCATAGAGGAGATAGGAAAATAGGATGTGCCAATTATGCCAAATGTAGTATTTGATCAACCTATACTCGAAGAAGAGAATAAAATCCCAAAAGAAGAGACCAATCAGGCTCCATCCTCTAGTAAGACACCTAGCACCAAAACACCAAGAACTAGGAAAAAGAAAGTGGTTCCTCTTCTAATCATGCAAAGAGATCAAAAGGGAAATCCACACCAGTAAGGCGTTCACATCACCTTAGAGAGAAGGGTGTTATGGGGAGTGTTGTTGAGAAACCTAGAAAAGAGAAGGACGGTGTGGTAACAGTAGAGAGTGACCATGAGCTAGAGGATAATGTGATTGAAAATATACAAACCCCCATCAAAAGGAAATGGTATGTGTCCAGTGCCTCTGAATCTGGATCAGAGGACATTTTTATTGCTAAGAAAACTAGGATGAAAACCCCAAAAAACCCTGATAATGAGGAATGTGAGTGTATAGGACAAAGAGAGTGAACTGCAGGAATTGTTGCTTGAGGACATGAATATAAGAAGAGAACTGTAGGAAGCTATTGATAGAATAAAACAACTAGAAGAATTGATCAAAGCCTATGAGCAAAAGTACAAAGAGAGTGAGGCAAGGATACATGAGTTGGAAGAAAGGGTTAACACTATGGTTAGGGATCAAAACTGGATGCCCTTGTAGAGATAGCCATAGTAGCTACAGGTAATAAGGAATTAGTGACCAAAGAAAAGAGAATCCATGTTGTCAAAACTCCAACTTTCTATACAGTTGTGTCCTTAGGATATCAATTATGGAAGGTTACACATGAATTCTTTGAATAGAAAGAAGAATGGAAAAGAGAAAAGGAAACCATGATTGTAGACCACATTAAGGCATTGGAAAGAAAGGATATAGAGTTGCGGAAGCTGGCAGTAAGAATGGAGGAAGTAGCAGATAAGGCTGCTCAGATTGTCAACTGTAGACCACCAACTAGAATCTATGCTTGTTTCTTCAAGAATTTTTTTGAGTTTCCAGTTCAGCAGATTGATCAACAATAAACTAGTTGACATGAGTGAGAAAATGGCTTTCCTCAAACTTTTTGCTACTTCCACACTTGATGAACAAGATCAACTATGTGAATTTTATTTGCATAATTATGTCGTGTCTGGAGATATTGAATGGAATCCATTAATCTATGTAGGGGATTTTTAGGTAAGAGCATTGGCTTCTTACTTCAGAAATGAGAAATTAAGAGGGAACATTACGCAAGCTTACACAGAAAGAGAGAAGTCCATTGCCCTTCCAATCAGAAAGGAATCTGAAATCCTGAGTTTATCATTGTAGAATGGAAGCAGGTTTTAGAGCACAAGGGTGTGGGAAGAAAGATTATGAATTTGAGGCTACAAGACTATGACATGATTCAACACTTGACAGTAGGGCTCATCCATCATTCTCACTAGCATGTACAAGACAGGTGGAATAGCTTGACTCCAGATTTACAAAAGAAGGAACCCCATTCTATCCACAACTTCATGGCCATGTTTGAAAGGGTCAAGAAATATATGGACACTGCCAAGGGACAAACACTGAGCTGGATACCACTTACTTTTCAGCCCCCTATGCTTCTGTATTCAGTTCCACATTGGACTAGGAGGAGGAGTGCAAAGTGTGAGAAAGTAGAAGTCTCTAGGATGAACAGGTTGGCACACAGTAATGGGTTTTATCTGGAGCAGACTCAAGGAGTAGGTGCTACAACAGATTTCAAGGAGATCACTCTATTTTACAACCTTCAGCCTTAGTTATTTGCTTGAGGTCAAGCAAAAGGATAGTTGGGGGGTGTGATGAGCCTAATTATTAGCCTATTTTCTTCTAGTTTTATGCAAGTTGAAATACATTGCCAAACACTGCTTTAAGTATATCTCTATGTTATGTTATCCTTTATGATCATTATGCAGATCTGAACTTGGTTAATTAAGTATATGGAGATATGATTATGATATGATGAAATTATATGTTATATGTGGGAATGTATGGATTATTGAGAATGCTTGTGTTGATTATGGTTGTTAGTATTTTGTACATGTTCATGGACTAACCTTGCAGCTAAAGAGGGAGGATTGTCACTCGTAGCAACTACAGGATGCAACCCGCAGCCATAGTATTTCCAAGCGAAGAGCAGGGGAGATTCTAGTCTTGACTAAGTGCAGCAACCACGGCCAAGGACACTCAATGGAGGGAATCACACATCATGATAGGTGATCAATAAAGATGATTGGAAGCTTGGAGGACTCTGTTACAACTAGAAGAGTAATGGGACCGATTCAATCGACCCATGTTCTCCTGTTTCAGCAGAGAGTTCTAATTTTGTTAGGACACTTCCTTCCTTCTTTTCCTGTCATTATTTTTAGCATTCATGACACTTTAGTTCATGCAGAGTGGTGTTTTATGTTTATAGTTAAGACACCTATTTCAATAACTCCCCCGTGCCTATATTTTGGTTTGGTGGTTGAGGTAGACATTAGTTAAGTTCAGTTTTGAATAGTTTTTTCTCTACCACAGATCTAGCTATCTAAATCTTTTTTGGATTATGGATACAATGTTATTTGATCATGAGTTATGAATATTACAGTTGAGCCAGATTTTGTGTGATTTGAAAAGATTGTGCAATTGTATGTTAGAATCAATATGATTGTGTTTATCTAAAAGAGTTAGATTTGAGTTTAAGCAGTGAGGCAGTCACCTGAGCAAGGACCACTCAGGATAACTGACCTTCTCTTTATTTATTGTATGTTTTAATTGTTGTAGCAATTATTGTATGAATACAAGATCAATTAGATTCTTAGAGTTGCTTAGTTCAATTAATTTGTGATACTCCAGAGGATAGGAACAATTGTCATCAACAAATTAGAGTTCGTTTCTTAATCAATTTGTTCTTACAATTTTACATTACAAAGTATCTGTAGCAGTTGTAGCAGCATTACTTTCCCTTGTTAATAAGTAGCTTGATGTAGTAGATAAGTTCAATAGTTTGATCCCTAAAAGCACATACAGTGCAAGTACCATCACAAGTCTACAAACCTTGGTTGATAATTTGATGAGGTCTTTTCAAGAAGTTATAGTGGACTATTCAATAGAAGATTCCTTTGAATTGAGTGATTACCACCAAGTTTACCTAGCATTGTAAAGACACTATAGTATGGTGTGATGAGAAATGTATAGAATCATCATAGATGCCTAGATATGAGTGCGAAGAGTTTCTATTAAGGTTTACATAGTAGCCTATGAAAATTCAAGTGCTTACATGGGGCGCAAAGGTCTACTAAATCTTGTATGATGATGTAAAGTAATTCTAATTTCCTCCATGTGATCTGCTACCTCAGGTAGGCCAATCGAGTAACAATTCCAACTAGAGATAGTTAACTATGTAGACACCAATCTAGAGTGAGCCATTTGATGGTGTGAGTAATCTTGAGATGAAATAGTGGCATTCATGTTATGCAACTAACATTGATGTTGGGTTGTAGTTGTCTATTGTTATGGGGAATGCCTATTAGATTGCATAGATTATCTAACTATAACCAAGAAGTGTCAAGCTTTGAAATTAAGTGGAATTCCTTAAAAGACACTCTCTTATGCTCAGATCAAGGGAAGTGATGCATGACTAGTGATGTGTGTGAGAAGTAATAACCTAATTTTAGCATTCTAATGTCCTATGTTTTAGGCATTTTTGCAATGTTTTGATGTTTATGTATTTTTTATAGTTTTTTTGATTAAATAAGATTATGCTAATTTTGAAGTGTGACATTCTGGTATTATCCAGTGAAATAGGAATGAATGTAATAAGGATGAATTCAAACTAAGTGCAAGATACTCCCTAGATAATTATTTTTAAGATACTCTGTAGATAATTATTTTTTAAATGGTTGTTCTCTAACATAACTAATTAATTCTTCACACTTTTAATGAGATGAAAATTATGTTTCCACAAATAGGAATGAAAGAAAATAGACTATGCTTGGCAAGAAAACAACTTTTACATTTTTACAAGAATACAATGCAAGAAAGAAAGATTTTTTAGTTTTTATTTTTAAGATGCAACGATGTATGTAAATTTACCTAAAAATGACACTAGATACAAATATGATCTCTTTCCTAAGTAAAGTGCAAGAATACAACTCTTATGCTTGAATGATAATTTTATGTTATGTCTAGTATGCAAGCTATGATGTATTATAAGTTATTATTTTTGTGAAGAGTGCCATTTTAAAAGTTTGGGAATTTAACATAACATATAAATGATGATTTGTAATTTATATTTTAGCTTAAAACTCAAAGGTAAGATACGACTGGTCCTAGGGGGTAGGTGTCTTAATGGGGGCATGGGTGGCATTTAATGTTGAGGCTCCCAAATTTATGAGGAAGATGAATGAGGATGATTTAAGGCCATTGGAAGTGGTTTCAAGCCTAATTTCAAGTTAGTTTAATATCCAAAATGTAATAAATAAGGGAAACAAGGGGAAAATGAAGGTTAAATACACATGTGGGAAAACACAAAAATTAAATGATGGGAGGGGTGGGATAAGCATCACAAGGAAAGGATAAAAAGGGTTACACAAGGGTCAAAAACACGTGGAAAGGGGACACATAAGCACAAAAGAGACAAACAATAATCAATAAGGCTAAGCTAGGTGTGAACAAGGGCTAAATAAGAATACACTAGGCTAGATAAGGTGTAAACAAGACTAAAACAAGGCTAAAAATACATACAAGTGGATACACCTAAAATGAGTGCAAAACATGGTAAAAAAAGTTCCAAGGTATGTAATTTCTAGTTTAAAAGAACATTGCAACCATGTTCTTCTTACAACACCAACAAAGTGATTTAGTTGTGTAATGTAGACCTCCTCCAAATCCCTATATATAAATGTTATCTCCATATCTAAACATTTAGTTCCCCAGCACCAAACACAATAATGATAGATCAAATAATTTGGAAGATGTAAGATTCTCAATATGAGAAAATATATCACCAACATCAATTCCTATATATAAGGAATTATCCCTTAGCCACTAGCCATGCATTATAACTCTCAAAATCATCCTCAAAACTAACTTCACCGCAATCCTAGACACATATATTAGAAGATAAAGAAAAACTGGAATGCATCTAAAAAATAGGTGAGCTATACCTATCAGGTTCCACTCTTTATCAAGTATACCTCATCCAAAGTGGGGTATGAGGTTGTTCCTCTTCTTGTAATGCTATAAATAGCTCTAACTCACTCTCTAAACAATATCCTCATTAGATCCATGTTGAACTCATTTTCAAGTCTAGGTGGAGGCTCCTCAATATTTCTGTTGAAATTTATCAAGAGACTCATCCTATTTCAACACTTTATCTTCAACATTAAGGAGATCTCTAGAATCACCTTAATTTATCTAGAAATAATAGGTACACATCTAATCATGTCATGCTAACTAACCTCCATCTACAACACCATAATATCCATGAGCATCTCTCTCCAATGAAAATGATCATTATACTCAACAATAGAAGATTAACTTCAAATCATAGCCAATGCTCCCATTGCATGATCAATGAAGACCCTATGAACTACCTTATGGCACCATGATTTTTATGTTAATAATAAAAGATCATCTCTCTCTAATGAATAAATTATCTCAAAAGTAGATATATCATGCCAAGATCTAACAACTAATTTAAGATCTACCATGGCACAATAGTATATGTCCTTGATACCAAAAGACTATCCATCAATAAATTATAAATCCACATCACTACCAAAAACTCCTACTAACAATGATGTGGATCTTCCCATGGAATCATGATAAACATTTCTATGGTAGATTCACAAACACAACCATGTCATGGGTAAGTGCATGAAAATGGGTGGCAAAAGGGGGTCAAAAGTGGCCACTCTTTTCTAAAATCAGAAAAAGTTGAACTTCAATGAGTAATTTGACATACTTGTGCTCAAAACTTGACAATGTGATAAGAACAAGAATACTATTTCTCAGAATTTAGTTTCTGATCTACTAATTTAAAAAAAAAATGCTAGAGATTAAGAGGGGCAAATTTTGGGAGCATACAAAATGGTCTAGTTTTTGATCCAAAAATATAATAGTGTTGTGTGTTCTTCACTCTATATATTGAGTTCCACTAAATATTTTACAAGGAAATTTAGCTAAGATCATGTATTAGTACATGCATTTTTTCTATTTTAATGAATATATTATTTTTTACTAATTTTCAAAGTGTACACATTCTAAAAAATAAAAAATTGAGTGTGCACCCTCCTAATTCTGAGAAAAACAAAAAATAAAAAAATTAATTGTGTTGAATGAAATGTAGAATGTGAAAATGTAAAATTTTCAAATTTGGATGAGCGGATAAAAAATTGTGTTGAAAAATAATACATTTTTTTTCCAAAAAATGAAGTCACTAGTAAAAGTAAATAAAGATCTAAACCTTAATGTATTTGGATTTTAGAAAAAATAGATTGTTAGAAAACTAAGATGGAGCTTGATGTTGTAGTGGTGTTTTTTGGAATAATGTCTTAAAATATGTGAACTTAATGGAGAGAAAGCTCAAGATTTGTATGTTTTTTGATATATTTTACAAAATATAGAAATTGAGGAGGTAATAAATAAATCCAACCCTTATTCTCAAATATCCAAGCCAACTCCAAGGATAAGGGTTGGTAATTTGCAAGCAAAGGAAACTAAACATGAGCATGTTATAACACACTCATGTTATGTTTCATATGAAAAAGATAATAATGAATATACAAATTCTCATGAGTTTGGTCCCACAAACTATCTTCTATATTGTTATCTACACATTTTAAACACCACTGAATGGTTACTTTCATTCTTTTGAGAAATTCCATATGATTGTTTGAGAATTGAGCACCTTTTCATGTTCTAACATCCCTAGGACATTGGAAAAACATCCTTTTTGTGTTTTTATCTTATATTGATATTGTGAATCATTATTTTTATTCTTTTGAGAAATTCATTGTCATCATGTGACAATTAAGTGTTTTGTTTATGTTTCTTATGATCCCATCATTCATAAAACATTCTTATTGTGTCAATTGTTTTATATGAGAGTTATGTGGCAAAAACTCTAAAAAGACAAACACTTGAGGAGCTCAAAGTTGAAAGAGAAAAAAGAGAATGGATGAGATAACTTAGTGAAAGTAGGAAATTGAACTTTGAAGGAAAAAATGTTGAAAGCAATCTTCTATCATCCACCAAAGCCAAGAAAGTGCAAGAAAAGGAAAAAAAAGGAACAAATGGAAAAATCTATACAAGTAGGAAATCAACTCTAGAGGTGAAGGTATGTAATTTTTTCCAAATGAATTTGATATTAAACAAATCCTAAAACTCCAATGAATCAACAAATAATGAAATAATGAATGATGATGAAACTCAAAATTTAAATAATTTATATGTTACACCAAATGATCAACCTAGTCAAAAAATACAAAAATCACCAAATTATGAAGATGAACAACATATGGAAAATACACAAAATATAAAGTAATGAACCAAATTTATCATTGAGAACACCACCTAGAATTTTACATAAAAAACTAAAGTTTTTAATTGAAATAGATGAAAATATTTTAAAACCAATGAGTGATAAGATTCCTGAACACACATGTAGAGTAAATGATAATATCATATGACAATTATTTTTTGGAAATTTATATGAAACATAAAGATTTCAATTATTTGTTGAAATGATAAGAAACCTTTATTTTATACCTACTACAAAGACCCTTTGTTTAAGAACATCAAATATAGATAGTAAATAATCTAATTAATGCATATCAAACAATAGGTACTACCTCACACACCAATGATAGTGATGCTACTCAATGTGTTATTAAATCAACTATAGTAAGTAATCAAACAAAGAAATCTTGTTTAATTATATAAACAAGTAGAGCACTAAAAATACATAGAAAAACATTAATGAAAGCTACTAGGAGATGTGAAAGAGTTGAGGATCCCAATAATAATGAAATATGGGCATTCTCTAGTAAACTCCCATGGAAAGATAAAGCCATAGTTAATTCCTTAAAATCTCTATTTGAAGAATTAAAAAAAAATAACACAAGGATTTCACCTAATCAAAGAGATGTTCTAAAAAGAATAATTGGTTTTAAAAATCACGAGCCACACCCTGAACATTTTTGATATATGACTCAAACACAATTTTATATTGTTTATTTCTCTATCTCTTTTCTCCCCCTTCCCTCTCT